>OY294046.1:27186150-27288015 GCA_958510825.1 Brachypterus glaber
TAAAAATCCGCCATTAGAAACATCGTGTTTCAGGTTTTATGAGAAACATATTTTCCTAGAATCCCTTTTGTTCGTATTAAATCGATCTATCCCGTTTCCCGGAAAACTCTCAATTCCGGTTAAACTTTTTATTCCTGCTAGGTTATTAAATGTACGCTAATTTATATACTAGGTATTCCGCCGTGGGTAGCCGAAACGCAGTATGTCGGAAAACTTACAAATTGAGAAAAAATAAGATCTTTGCGTTTCATTGCAGCCGTTCTACGCAGCGTGCCCCCTTTATGGTACTAGTGGGTAAAGTAAGATATTGTCCATGAGAAAATTAACCTGCGAGGCGTCAGCCAAGCAGGTTAATTTTCGAGAGGGCAATATCGGTTTACCCATGAGTGCCATACAAGGTTTTATCCAATAAATAGCTTAGAAATTGATATTTTTATTAAAAATGTTAATTACATTTACAAGAAAATAATTTGACAAGTGACAGTTGAGTGGGTAAAATAACGAAATTATCCACTCATTAAAGTAAAAGCCACGCGGGGGATATTATTGAGTTTATCTATTTAAAATAAAGCTGGTAATTGTCTTATTATCTGTATGTATTGGATAAATCACATAACCTAAATAATATTTTGGTATATATTTGGTATGCTTACGTGGCACAATGGTGACAGAGGGGCAAGGGGTGTTTTTTTTAATAGAAAGGGGGGTCGTGTGATACATCATTTTAAAGCTTATAAAATTTTCTATTTTCCCACTTATTTTTTATTTTTTCGGTGCAATTTTTGGGGGTTATTTTAAAGCCCCAAAAATAGGGACTTTCGTCAACATTTCTTTAAAAAAACAACAATTTTCGAAAAATGGTTTATTTCATCATGCAAATACATCAATTTTACTTTTAAACTAATTTTAAATGATATAAATAAAATTTTACAAAAAAAAAAAACTTAAAAAATCGCATTTTTTAGCGAAAATGAAAACTATAAAAAAAAGTAAGGACAGAAATTTTTAAGTTTAAACAAAATTATAAAAATATTAATTTATTATTCCATCAATCTATTTTCTAATTAGTCTACCAATATCACTTTGTACGATGATTAGAAAATAGATTGATGGAATAATATATAAAAAAAAAGATTTAAAAAATTAAAAATTATATAGTCGAATAGAGAAGTGAGAAATGAGCTTTAAAATGATGTATCATACGACCCCCTTTCCATTTAAAAAATGACCCCCTTGCCCCCTGTATCTATCGTGTCCTCTAAGCATATCACATATACCAAAAAATTATAAGGGTTATGTTATTTATGTGCTCCAAATTTCAAGTTGATATCTTAAGCCGTTTAAAAGTTGAGGGGGCGGACTTTTGACACGCTCTGTATATAAAGATATAAATCTAAAGAGATTTGTTGTGTTTTTTTTTACCGTTGATTATTTTTAACTATAATTTTTTTTTTTTTGCAAAACAAAAGGAAAAAAATAAAATTATTCAAGATTTTAAGCTTAAAAAACTCAAAATCTGTTAAGTAAAATTTAGTAGTCTTGAAAGCTTTTTATCGAATGGCAGTATGTAAGAAATAAAAAAAAATCTGGTCCATTCCCTGCTCTGAGAAACCGGTTGGTTTTCAGTTTTTCTTTTGTAGTGACGCACCATCTTTAACAACAATAAATACAACAAAATTACTACTAAGGACAGAAATTTTTAATTTTAAACAAAATTATAAAAATATAAATTTATTATTCCATCAATATATTTTCTAATCATCGTACAGAGGGCCAGCAGCCCGAATTGTCAGTCTACCAATATCACTCTGTACGATGATTAGAAAATAGATTGATGGAATAATAAAATTACTACTATATTAATACAACGGGTACTGTCCCATTCCGCCCCAATCCATTCTGCCCCAGTTGCAAACTACAGTCAAAAGTTAACGTAAACTTATTTTACTCATCACGATCAGCATTTCTGCACAATAAATAATTAAAACAATATATTACGAACTTCCCTAATAGGTATCATAAATATAATCAAATTGAAAGTTTTTGCCCGATTTGTATATTTAGCTTTTTGATTTTTGGGGAATAGGGCTTTGGATCTGACTAAAATTGTTATCTAATTTGCTGTGAGGTTTCGACGATGGATTTTCGTCGTTTTCGAACAGAGAATTAAAGCCAAAGATTAGTCATTGTCACTAACAGTAAACACTCACATAAACAAAATATTATTTAAACAAATAAATAACAGTTAAAAAATAAAATCAAGAGAGTGTACTTTACTATACGCAGCAACTGAACCATAGGCTGCGTATAGTAAAGTACACTGTCTTGATTTTATTTTTTAACTGTTATTTATTTGTTTAAATAATGTTTTGTTTATGTGAGTGTTTACTGTTAGTGACAATGACTAATCTTTGGCTTTAATTCTCTGTTCGAAAACGACGAAAATCCATCGTCGAAACGTCACAGCAAATTAGATAACAATTTTAGTCAGATCCAAAGCCCTATTCCCCAAAAATCAAAAAGCTACATAAATATAATCAATAAAAATAACAGGACTTACCTCGAATCAAATATTATAATTGTCGCAAAATTCGACGACACCTGTAAAAATTTTGAAAAGTGCAGGACAAAAAATAAGCACGCCAATCAATGCATTGTAGCTCACTGAATGTTTAAATAAGTTTAGCTTAACTCTGACACACATCCTCGCCCGATAAAAGCTCCATACCGTTCCGCCCCGTATCCCGTTCCGCCCCGGGTTCCCCTGATCCCATACTTCGGGAAACTTCCGTTCGAAAAACCGTTAGATATTATCTGAAAATTCAACAAAACTCAGTACCAGTAAATACATTATCATAATGCCATATGGAGCTAATGTTGTACATGGTTGTTTAATCGGGTTTTATAAAACACGTTTTTGCATTAAATGTTTATACATAATTCCAATTAAAACTTTAATCCGATTTTAAATGGGGGAGACAAGTAGTTCTTGTACATTTATTCTATGGGGAAGTATCGACTGATGATGTAATTTTACACGCATGCACATGATGCACTGAGAATCGGTTGTTGTACTGTATACTGAACTTTTTACATAATATGTAAATAAACTTCTGTGGGGTAACCCCACAGAAGAAACCCACTGGGGTTCAATATAATATATAATATGTAAATAAACTTCTGTGAGGTTACGGTAACCTGGTTACCCCACAGAAGTTTATTAAACATTATCTGGTTGTTACAATTACCAGAACTATAACAACGTTAAGTATTACTGTAACAACCAGTGCATCTTTACTAAACTTTCGTCTCGACTTTCGTGGTGATCCGTATACAAAAACGTTCAGTATGCAGTACAGTAACCGATTTTCATTGCATAAAATTTGGCAAACTTTGCATTTCTAGAGAAATTTCTTTTGAAGTCGCACTAAATGCTGTTTCCAGACCACCCTGAAGTGTCTGAAAAAAAGCCGAAATTCGGTCGGACTCTACTATTTTCACATTGACATACATTGCGGAGCTTTATCAATTTTTTACGCCACAATCGATACTTGTAACCTTGTGAAACACTGTCTGCCTCGTCGTTGCAACGTTGGCAATTTTACTCTCAAGTGGTGTGTTTTTTCTCAATCCACAGAGGAAAATCTCTGAACAAGTTCTACATTTAATTTAATCATGTTTTATGCTGTCGAGGGTAAAAGCAACTAGAACTTGATTAAATTGATAAAAGTTATTGTTGAAATAGTTGTTTTTTATTGAGAATCAAATATTTCAAGCAACTATGACCCCTATCAGGGCATTTTAATTTATTAAATAATTTAATATATTGCTTTAGGTGGGACAAAAGGGGGTGTAAAGTAAAAATACTATTTTTAGCTGTATTATTTTTTGATCTTACGTTACTAAAGGTCACAAATGGCTCTAAAATTTGAAAATTTTTGCCCTCCTCTGGAAGTACAAGCTCGTAAAATCTAAAAAAATGTGGCCCTACTAGTACTTGCAAAAAATGTGCAAAAATAACCAACTGTGTGCCACTTATCTCACAACCTTTACTAATTGTGGACTTTCGGCAGTAACCAGGGATGGGAATCGAACCTGGAAAGCATGTCAGTTGAATTACTTGTCTCTGAGCGAATAGCCATTTGCCTGTCTGAAATGGGTAGGGGTCTTTACAGCACAGTCCGTTACCGCGAAATCGTTACCGCGCCACCGTTACCGCGCCACCGTTACCGCGCATGGACTTTACCACGCATAGACTTTACCGCGAAGAAAATAACATCGAAGGGGTCAATACCACGCATGGACTTTACCGCGAAAACCATTACCGCGCATAAATATTTTATTTTTTTTTTGAAGAAAAAAAGATTAAATAAAAAAAATTATATTTTGCAGAAAACAATCAAACAGTTCTAACTGATATAGCTGCTGGGTCAGGGTTGTGGCCATTACTAGTTTCCTTTAAAAAATTTCCGTCCGAAGTATGCAAAAGCCCCTTGCAACAAATCTCGTCGTAATTTACACACTTACAATTTATTTTTTATTTTTAACAGTCTTTTCTTTCCTGTATATGAAATGTTTATATAAAGCAAGGTCTTTCTCGTCAGTTGCGCCCCTATAACTTTTTTGTTTTAATTGGATGAGATGGTTCGTTCTTAATTTATCGTATACACACAAAACGTAACATTATATTCACAGCGCATGCGCTAGAATAGTAGTATACGGTAGTTTCAAATGTTTTAAAATCGCCAAAAAACATCATAGACACAAAATTCTTGTATACAAATGTGTTTCATGAAAAAGTAAGAATCCTTTTTTTTTGTCCGTCTGTCCGTCCGTTTTTTTTTGTGTACACAATAACCAGTACTCGGCGAATTTTGCAGTACTCGCATAGGCGCCGCGTCGACTCTAGCGTTGACGCGAGGTTTTAAATATTTACATTTTTATTTCTTTTTATCTTGATTTTTTTTAATGATTCCATTTAAACGAGTAAGGTGGGAAAAAAGTTATCGATAAATAAGAATTAAATACTTTCGTATTTTTAAAAGATAAAAATTTTCTTTAAAAAACCCAGATATATATACATATGTATAGTTAATATGTATAGTCAATATTGTTGTGTGTAACAAATTAGTCGTCAAATGTTTCGATTTAGTGACCTTTATAAAAATTTCCCTCATAATTAGGCAAAATTATTCCGTGTCTAGAGTCTGTGTTTATTTTCAACGTTTATGAGCCATACCGACTACTGACAATAACATAATAACGAATAATCCGATCGACTTGAAAATTTCAGGAAAAATCAAGGGAAGGGAAGATCCCTATTGTTTTTGAAAGTAAAAAAAAAATATTTTTTTTTCTTTTTTCACAAAAAGAAAATAAAAAAAAACTTTTTTATTTTTTTTTTCAAAAATTTATCGTTTTTCTAAAAGAAAATAAAAAAATAAGTATTTTTTGAATTTTCTATGCAATAAATCATTTACTGTAAATAGTATATAATGGAATATGTAGCATTACATATCTTCACGGCTTCTTTTTTCATGAAACACATTTGTATCCAAAAATGTTTTGTCGATAACGTTTTTTGGCGATTTTGGGAAAATTCGAAAATATCTCTTTTAGCGCATGCGCGATGTGAAGAGTATATATACTCTAAGAGTATTACTCTTCATATATACAGTTTATATATAAACTGGCTTCTAGTCAAAGCCTGACCGCAGTAATACCATTCACAAGAGTAAATATTTGAGGATGTGCCCAAAACCGTAAAAGTTAAAAGGCTAGTAGTAATTATACAAAATTACACTCTACGCGTTTACGCTCTGCTGAGAAAACAAAATAACTCGGATTTTCATGCTTCAAATCTATTTTTTATCCAAAAAATACCAGACTGTACACCGTAAAAAATGGGGGTAAAATAAGAGAGTAATATTAAAATTAAATTATAAAATTCATATGATTTAAACCAATTGCTTTCCCATTTTGAAAATTTTCAAAATTTCGGAAAGCATTGTATTTTGCAAAAATTTTCAATTTTTTTTGGCGTATTTTTGCGTTTTATGACGTTTTATGTCGATACAATACAATATAAGTGGGGTTGTGAGGCTGGTACTGCCTTTCAAATCACTGCGACCAATGAGATCTATTGTGAATCCCCTTTGCAATTTAGTCCACATCAAACATTAGGCTTTCAAAGAAGCCAAAGAGTTTTTTGGGGCTACTTGGGATATATCTGCAGGTCTTGGGTATACCTGTTATAGATATTGTAGCCTTTTGCGAGCAATGGCTTCGCAGAAGCACATAATGTGTTCGGCCGTTTCTGGTGCTTCTGAGCATAGACGGCAAATGTTGATTTCAGATTTTCCCATTTTTTTATGTCGGTATAAATCAATTAATAAAAATTGTCGCTCGGTCGATCGGGTCATTCAATCGTTCTGTCCGGCAAATCTTATAAGCACGAAAACTTATGAACGCTTTAAGCTAGAGACTTGAAATTTGGCCTACAGGTATGTTACCATAAGTTCTCGCTTGGGATTGTTTTTAGTGAACATTGGGGTGCGGCAAGGGGGGAAAATACATTTTTTTTACAAACATTTAAAAATTGTTATATAGTGTTTTTTAAGGTTGCTGAAGTTGAATCTATTAATAAAACTTTTCTCTCCATTCCCGCAGGGGTGAGGGGGTAAATATTTTAAAATACTTTCAATATTTTCATCAAAATTGGTATATAGGGGTTTTTGGGGTCGACGAATATAAATCTGATAATATTCTTTTTATAATTTCACTCCCTGAGGGGTGGGGGTTAGTTTTCGTAAAAACTGGTGTATTGGGGTTTTTGAGGTTGCTGAAAGTGAATCTGATAATAAAAAAAATCTAAATCCACCTCCTGAAGGGTGGGGGATAGTTTTCGTAAAAATTGGTGTATTGGGGTTTTTAAGGTTGCTAAAAGTGAATTTGATAATAAAAAAAAACATTTTACGCGCGGAGATGAAAAATGGGAAAGCTCTTTTACTGGGCATGGTCTTTATACTGTTTTATAGGAAATTAAGCTGAATCTTTAAATTTACGGCTTAATATTCTAAAATTAAGTTATAAAATTACAATATTTTAAAATTACGGTATATTGTAAAAAGTAAACTGAATGTTCAGTTACAAATGGATAGGAAATCGGAAGTTATTATCACATACAATTGTACATTAATTTTTGTTAAAAACACGCAACATTTTATGTCCGACCTTAAGTATTAAAGTACATGAGTTTAGAACTATAGTGTTTTTAAGAAAAATTAAAGTACATTTGTATATGATCATAACTTTCTATCCATTTGTAACTAAATATTCAGTTACAAATGCAAAGTTATGATCCTAAACCAATTTACTTTAATTTTTGTTAAAAACACTATAATTCTAAAGCCACGTACTCTAATACTTAAGGACGGACATAAAATGTTGCGTGTTTTTAACAAAAATTAAAGTACAATTGAATAGGATAATAACTTCCGATTTCCTATCCATTTGTAATTGAATATTCAGTTTACTTTTTACAATTTATTAAATTTGGTAAAATTTTAAAATTTTCTTTTAAATTATGGTACCAATAGCCCACACGTCCCCCCAAATGGAAATAGGTTTTAAAAAAATAGCAAGATTAGATGACTATTAATTATATTAACAAAGGGTCTGTCAACTTCAAAACCTCTAAGGACGAAATCCTAATGAGCACTAGTTCTTAAATAGTGGTAAAAGTTCTTCGGCAGACTGCATGCTAAACAACCGTTACAAATTGCAATTTTTTTGCACAATCCTATTAGTGTTTTTGTTGCTGATTTCGATTTTGCTTAGACCAAATCTCTATCTCTACGTTTTTGGGAAATACCCTGCCAAAAATTTTAAAATTTTAAAAATGTAATTTTAGGTGAACAATAAATCATTTATTAAAGCACCTACAAAGGTTTTCTGTAGCTTAAATTCAAGTTACATACTTGCTCTATAAAATCGTAAAGAAAAGTATATGTATTTCACTTCCGGTGTCCAACTAAAGACTAGTTTTCAAGACATCCGCAATGACGATTCAGTGTTGCTGTTTAAGACTATAGTATATGTCATATTTAGCAACATTGACAAACACATGGGCTTGACAAATATAATAAATTTGACGTTAAATATAATTTTAATAATTTCTTAAATTCCTTAAAAATAAATTAATTTAATAAATACGGAAAAAGCACATCAAATCTCATAAATTCTGTTTACATTTTGTTGAATTTGTAAATATTTATTCACATATGGATTATTTTGGATATTCGGTTCAACCTTGAACAGAAAACTATTGTTCAGAAATATAACAAATTTTAGCGGCGTGTTTAACCAAATTTTATTATCGAAACTATAACATACTAGTATGAAGAACAGCAAACTACACACATTTTATTAGTCAACTACAACAAACAATGACGTCACACTTACTATTCTTAGTTACCATGTACCCCTAGGTGGTTTGCTCGCATAGTAAGTATTTGTATCCTTTTCTATCATATTTCTGTCCTTTCCGAATCGTATTTTTTTCTACGAAGAAGAGGTAAGTGTTTTTGTGGAAGCCGGACTTATGTACAAGATTGTTTTGCCACTTTTGCAAGAATCCTGGCAAGAATGAATTCTATTGATATTATTTTAAACAATCGTCAGATATCATTGGTGGATAATATAGATACGATAAACGAGTTAAATAAAAGTAAGTAATTTATAAGCTTAATGCAAAAATGTTCTTGCAAAGTTATGACAAGCCTAATTTTTTCCTTGTGGACCTCATTTTTGGTTCTCAATTTCAAATATCGCAAAATAAACAACTCAATCAACTTTTTAACCTCGAAAAAGATTTAACTTTTACTTTACCAACTAACTATGACGTCATTTAAACAACACTGTTCAAACCAGTATGTTATAGTTAAGATAATAAAATTTGGTTTTTATCTACTGGATTACAGTTTAAAGTTACATTACATACAAAATTTAATTTGACGTACACTTAAAAAAAAATGATAAAAAAATATATAAATTTTATACATGTACCCAACATAATTATAATACAATACAGTGCTGTCCAAAAGTCACCCCCCCCCCTCTTAAATTTTGAACGAGTGGCGATTTATACTTTTAAACTAATTTTAAATGACATGAATAAATTTTTTTTAATAAAAATCTCAAAGAATCGCATTTTTAGCAAAAAAAATTAAAAATCAACACCTTAAAAAAAATGTTTAAAAAATACGTATAATATGCATATAATCGAAAAGAGAATATAATTTTCTTTAAAATGATACGACCCTCATTTACATTGAAAAAATTAGCGCTATGCGCCTCTGACCACATTTTAAAAGCTAAATATGTAGGGGAACAGGGGGCACAGTGAGTCACTTACTTTTTCAGAGCGCATATTTTTAAAAGTTTTGACAATAACTCAGATTCTTTTTCATACTACGTTGCTTTGATCTTTAAGCTAACATAATTTGCAGGTTAAAATTAAAAATGTATAGACCATGATTTTTTACAAGTACTTTTTTGACAGTATGTCATTTGATTCACTGAGCCCCCAGTACGGGGTACAGTGAATCACTGCAAGGGGTACAGTGAGTCAGTATGGGGTACAGTTAATCGTGATATTTAAATAAATTAAGTCGATTTATTAATTAAAAAAAATGTTTATTTTAGATACCTACATAGTTAAATAAACTTAAATAAAACTCTTTGGTAACAAAAAACAAAACTTAAAATTAATTAACGTAGGTAAATCAAAACCTTGAAAATGAAACTCTTAAGTAAGAAAAAAAAAAAGTCAAAATAAACTAATGTAAATCAAGACCCTGAAATACAATGTTAAATGTATGCATTAATTGTATATTGTATAAACCAATTTTCAAAAAAATCATCACCCTAAGGGGGTGGATGTGGAAAAAAATTATTTCAAGATTTAATTTTAGCAACCTCAAAAACCCCCATATTCAAATTTTCACGAAAATGTAAAAAATATTTTAAAATATTTACCCCATCACCCCTGTGGGGGTGGAGTTTTATTATCAGATTCGATTTCAACAATATTAAAAAGCCTTATAATGAAATATTCAAATATTTGTTAACAAATATTGTTCTCGCTCGGCATTGTCTTTGGTGAACAATTCCGAGCGAGAACTTTTGGTAACATACCTGTATGCCAAAGTCTCTAGCTTAAAGCGTTCTTAAGTTATCGTGCCCACAAGATTTCCCGGATAGACCGACCAATTGACCAACAATTTTTTTTGCTTGAAATTGATTTATATTGACATAAAACGTCATAATACGCAAAAATACGCAAAAAACAATTTTTCACGAATACAGGGCTTACCTAAATTTTGAAAATTTTCAAAATGGGAAAGCAAAATTCCTACAATTATTTTAATTATAAATATACAGGAACATTTAATCATAGTTGAGGCACAGTGAATCATGAGCCACTGTGTCCAATCGGTCTTTGACTCACTGTGTCCCCCCAGTAACCAGACCAATTCAAAGTGGACATAAAAAAACATACCAAATATCTGATAAATTTGTGTAAACACACTTATTTAAGAGTTAATAAAGAATATAAAAATGCCAAATTACACTGGAATTTACGTAAAAGGTAGTACAAATATACCTAATTAACAGATTTACAAAAAAAATACTTTCATTATTTATTTTATGCAGCCACCTCTTCGCTTCAACACACGCCACGCAGGTTTGCCGGCAACTGACCCCATATAAGAAATACACTATAAGAGAAAGTCAAATGATAGAGATAGAAAACTATTGTACCGCCATTAGTGGTTGTTTTTTAAAATTCACTAAATTCACGGTCAACGACAGCCGATAATACAGATAACCTACGGAAGTCGGTAATAAAGATTACTATTGCTTTCCCAAATCAATTTTGTAAAAATGGGGAAAAGCTCTGTATTTTTATTTAAAACTTTAAGTTTATTCACCAAAAGATAAAACAAATTTTTAAAGTCTAACAAGTGGGTTATCTAACCCGCACATTAATTAAAAATAACAATATATGAATCGAAATTTTAATTAAATGTAAAATTTGTTAAACTTTAAAAATATGAAATTTTATCTTTAGCTAAATAAACCTATATAATTAAAAAAAAACACTTGGCTTTGATTTTTATATATTTTATTTTAAACGTAAATAGGAAATTAAAACAATTATGTCGTACTTTTAACAGTTTACTTTTTATTATAAATAAATATATATGAGGAGTAAACATTTGCCTTCATATATTATTGAGTGTCATACACAATATACTGCCTAAGGGCAGAGCACATTTGCAAAGTTTTTATAATTAGTATTCCTACATTTAACAGATAAACAATATGAATCAGTTAAACCGATAAGCTTCTCTGGCCAGGGGCTATTCCAGCCCTAAACAGCTGTTTAAGGCTAGCTCAGTCAAACTGATAAGCTCTTTTCGATAGGGGCCATCCCTGCCCTAAACATATCAGTAAAAATGGTAAGAAGCTTTTTAGGGCATTTGTCCCAGCCCTAAACAGCTCAGTCAAATCAATAAGTTTTTTTCTGTAGGGGCTGTCCCTGCCCTAAATAGCTCAGTCAAAATAATAAGAAGCTTTTCAAGACAGGGTCAGTCCCTGACTTTAGTCATTTTATTTAACTTGGCTAGGAAAACGGTGACGTTTACTTAACTGATCCTTGCAAAACGGTACAATACACATTTTGTATTAGACATCACAATAAAAGTTCGGTATAAAAGCACAATAAATTGCAAATCACGAGTAAAATTTCAATTGTTTTGACAGATATACTACCCCTCACCCCACTCCCACTAAACAATCAAGTTCATATACAGCTGGCGCCATCGCTCAGTCGTACCTAGAAGCCAAAACACAGGTTCGGGTCCTGAATACTTTTCACGGTCACGTATTTGACTTTCTCTTATAGTCTATTTCTTATATGACTGACCCTTTATCTAGAGAAACCTCTTCTTAGCGCGCCATTAGAAAGCGGCGTTTCTAAAACTAATATTGGTAGAGTTATAGTCAACGATTCATTGTGTGCAATGACTTACTGTGCCCCCTGTTCCCCTACATCAAATATACACTAAAATATAGTTTTCTTATTTACATGTTCCCTTGAAGTCGATATCTCAACTCGTTCAAAAGTTTTGAACCGCACCTTATATTTTTAAAAACTTATTCATTGCAGAGGAGGTTGTTCTACGCTTCTTTCTCGTCACTGCACAAATTTTACTAACAGTCAAACCCTGCACCCTTTTCGTGGATCAGCGTTAAACAGAGGTTAAACAAATACCCATACATATACTTAAGGGCTTATCAACAGGCATGCATAACAAAAAAACGCATAATAGATGACATAATTTGCATATATTTGTCTTCTTTTTCTTCTGTCGTCTATTAACCAATCTTATGCGCTTATGTATAAGGATGACCAATGGATAGTCTTATGTCATATGCCGTATGCAAATTATGTCAATATTTTATTATGCGTTATGTCTGCTTATGCATGCCTGTGGATAAGCCTTGAATCGGTTCATTTCAAAAGGCCACGATTTGAGAGAGAAAAAAAAATAGTTTTTTTTTATTTTCTAAAGATTTTTTTAATTACATTTTTTTTAGTTTTGGACTTTTTATACTCTATTTTATATAAAAAAAGTTCTTACTGCACAATCGGAATTTCTCACTGCATAAACACGGTGTTTGCAGTCTTTTTGTACATAATAAAGGGCATGATACTACATCACACAACATGAAAAACAAGCATGGAAAGATAGGTCCGAAAACGAACCCTAAGAGAGTTACCACCCTTTAAAATTGTAGAGGAAAGTCTCCTAATATGGGGTACTCTTTTAAAAAACACTATAATAAAAAAGCGTATTGAATTTTGTAAATTTTACTTTTCTATGGACACTCTTTAAGAATTTAATAAGAAACTAGTGCAGAAGAAAATATTCAGCATTGAAAAAAAGGTTTCACTACCTCATATTAGGGACATATGTTATCCTAATATGGTTAACACTACGTTCGTAATATGGGGAACCCCATATTAGGAATTTAATATGTAAAATTTGAAAATAACTAAAATTTTGGTTTTTTTTGTATAAAAAATATTTATTTATGGAAATTAAATAAAACTACATCTAATAAAAAAGAAGAAACCGACCAAATTAGGAACTGACAGGTACCCCATATTACGAGCAAATAAGATTTTTGGAAGGGGCAACTTTTTGCAAAAAATGTGGCATTCTTTTTTAAAAAAAAAACAAAACATTTTAATAAACTATGCAAAATTATAAAGAATGATATTATTAAAACTTTATAAACTCACCTTTAAGTTTCCTTAAACATCCAAAATGCAATAGGACCAAAAACTTTCCTTACCACACAAAATTATTATAACCTCAAACGTCAAAACAGAACACGGGCGCTTCCTGGCAAGTGGGTTTAGTATACAATGTACACAATAGATGTCGGAACTAGTACTTGCTCAAAAGTAAGGTACCCCATATTAGGAGAGACTCCCATATTGGGCGTGGTTCCTCTACTAAAAATAAGGTTTTTAATTAATAACTCTGGTACCTTTTGAGCCAGAGCGCCGAGATTTTGCATGTATACTTGTATTAATAAGGGCAATTAGTTTATGTTAATTTATTTTTTTGGATCTATCCAGAGGCGTCCCTAGACGGAAACAAGACTTAACACATTTTTGCCCCAAACTTTTTATGTGTTTTTTTTATTTAAAAAGAAATATAGATTTCTTGAATAAAAATACATACAAAAATGTCATACAGAGCGATCCAAAAGTCACCCCCCACCCCTCTTAACTTTTGAACCAGTTGAGATATCGACTTCAAATTTAGAACTTTTAAATAAGACAACTTAAACTATCTTTTAGTATATATTTAATACTTTCAGCTCTTAAAATGTGGGCAGGGGGGCATGAGGGCACATTTTTTTTAAATGGAAAGGGGGGTCGTGTAATACATCATTTTAAAGCTTATAAAATTTTCCATTTAACTCCATATTTTTAAATTAAAAAAAAAATTGTGTTTAAAATGGGGTTGAAAATGGGTATTAATGTCAAAATTCCTATAAAAAAAAAGAAATATTTTTTTTTAAAATGCCTAATTTCATCATAAAAAATGTTAATTATACTTTTAAACTAATTTTATTTGACATAAATAAAAATTTATAAAAAAAAAACTTAAAAAATCGAATGTTTTAGCACAAAAAATTGAAAAATTAAAACCTTAAAAAACATTTTTAAAAAATTTAAAAATATTAGTTTAAATAGAGAATTTTATAAGCTTTAAAATGATGTATCACACGACCCCCCTTTCCATTTAAAAAAATGTCCCCCATGCCCTCCTGCCCACATTTTAATTTAAGAGTTGAAAATATCAAATATATGCTAAAAGATAGTTTAAGTTGTCTTATTTAAGAGTTCTAAATTTGAAGTCGATTTCTCAACTCGTTCAAAAGTTAAAAGGGGGGGGGCTGACTTTTGGACCGCACTGTATAATATACACTGTAGGACCAACCGTTAAAAAAAATACAATTAGAGGAAGTAACATTTTCTGCCACCAAAAATGTTACTTTTTAAAAGGCTACTCGTTTAATTAAGTTTAGGTGTTTCGGTGAAGAATAATTTTTTTCTTAGTTTTAAATGAAGAATTGCCCTGCAGCATTAACATTTTATTGGCGCTCTTTATTTTCCCCATTCAGTATGTCCATCTTCGAAGGACCGTAGCTCATTTAGGGTTTATTTTCGGACATATATTTCTTTAATAAAAATCTGGGAAATTTTGTATTTCAGTATATATTTAGTTTTAAGATAGTTGCCTAACGCGTTTTCGAAAATTGCTTTTTCATCATCAGGGCGATTGGCACTGAAAAATAAGGGCTAAATTAGGATCAACAAAATCAATAAGGGGGCTATTTTGAGGTTAATCCAAAAATATACACTTACTTGTCAGTACCACTTTTTAGTCAGGTGAAGATATTAGGATATTTAACATAATAATTTAAAATGAATGAAATGGTCAAATTAATAAAATAATACAATAAATAACAAATCAAAAACATGAAGACAATGAGATTACCAAATTAATAAAACAAGCGAAGAGAAAAATTTTAGAATATTTTGTTTTATTAATTTGGTAATCTCATTGTCTTCATGTTTTTGATTTGTTATTTATTGTATTATTTTATTAATTTGACCATTTCATTCATTTTAAATTATTATGTTAAATATCCTAATATCTTCACCTAACTAAAAAGTGGTACTGACAAGTAAGTGTATATTTTTGGATTAACCTCAAAATAGCCCCCTTATTGATTTTGTTGATCCTAATTTAGCCCTTATTTTTCAGTGCCAATCGCCCTGATGATGAAAAAGCAATTTTCGAAAACGCGTTAGGCAACTATCTTAAAACTAAATATATACTGAAATACAAAATTTCCCAGATTTTTATTATTTAAACACAGTATACAAGTATTTTCTTCTACATATATTTCTTTGTTGGTTTTCTATGTTTTGTGATGTAGAATCATCCCCTTTCTTATGTATCAAAAGACTGCAAACACCGTGTATTGTATCTCACGTTAGAATAACCTATAGTGGAATTCTGGACAAATATAGAAACATTCGTTAAAAGCCAGCTGTAAAGGTCGTATCTCACCAACATGTTCACAGTGAGAGAAAAACTGTGGACAGCACAGTCTCGACCTAAGAGCTTATCCACAAGCTTGCATAACAAAACATAACGCATATAATGACATAATTTGCATATGTCCAATCTTATGCGCTTATGTATTAGGATAGCCAATGGATAGTCTTATGTCATATGCCGTATGAAACTTATGCCAATATGTTATTATGCATTATGTTTGCTTATGCAAATCTCATCGTATATTCTTACAAGCGAAATAATCTGGCTTAAAATGTGCTTAAAATTAGCGAATAACCAAACTGTCAAGTCAATACTTTAAGGCAGAAAAAGAATTTTTGTTGGTGAGATACACCGTTCCCTTCCAAAACAAACCCGCCTTAGTTGAAATGCGTTTAATACCAATTAAGGACGCCATTTTATCTTATCAGCAGTTTTTTTGCTGTGTAGTTTTTAAACGTCTAGCTGTCACATTTCTACTCGTATTTCGTTTAATATGAGCAGCAAATTTTTTTTGTTTGCGTTTTTTTATTCGTAGATGGCTTTTCATTACGAAAAATAAAGAGACAGCGTTTTTAGAATCTGTCACAGCAAAATCAACTAATCGTGAAGATATGCTTCGCGTTCCATAGTATACTCTTCAAAGTATTGTATATTGCGTTTTTTCTCCACATACTTCCCAAAATATCTCTTATGCGTACTTTGTTCTTAACCAGCCGTCTCGAATGAGCGGGAACACTTTCTCATAAAAAAAGTTATATCCAGAAACAATTTATTACATTTTGGGAGGGAGGGGGCATGGAAAATATGATAATATATAATATTTTTTGTGTTATTTCATTTAACCTTAATTTTTTCTCTTATTGGGAATACTAAAAAAGTTATGGAAAAACAGTTTATTACCTTTTGTGGATATGGGAAGGGGGGGCATGAAAAAAAATTAACATTTTTTATGTAATTTTATTTTACCTTTTAGGTGGTTTTTAAAATTTTTCTTCTATTGTGAATAATAAAAAAAATACGACCAAAAGAAAAATTTAACCCCCCTTTTAGCCCCTTTTCTCCAACCGATTTTGCTTAAATATGAAATTGTCCAAAATAATATAAAAATACATCTGCATACCAAATTTCAAGTCTCTAGCTCAAAGCGTTCTTAAGCTATCTTGGATACAGACAGCAGACCGACACGAAAGACATAATTTTGTTTTGCTTATTTTGATTTGTCTCGACGTTTCAGGAAAAAATAATTTTAAGCAAAAAAAAAATCGATTTTTTTTCTATCGCATTAATTTTTTTATGGTAAAGCCATTTATTCATGTAGATAAAAGGATATTTTTTTTTGAATATTCCCCTTATTATTGAAAAATAATTTCCCTTCCTAAAATCGCCTGATTTCAATGTTTTTATATTTAAATAATAATAAAAAGGCATGTTTTCTCTCTCAAAAAACCGCCGGGCGCGACCTCTAAATATTTTTTAAAAAATCTGAAAAAAATTGAGGGTTGATTTTTGACCTAAATGAACATTTAGGTGGGACCCCAAAAAAAATCCATTTTTTAAATTTGACTGGGCACCCTAACGGACACTTTGAAAGTAATTTTTTCATGAAACAAATTTGTATCCAAGACTGTTTTGTCTAGAACGTTATTGTGTACACTCTTCTAGAGCATACTCGCCTGTGAAGAGCATAATAACATAAAAGCTGACTAATCTCCTAAAACGAACTGTATGGCATGCTCCAGTATTTAAAAATGAAACACAGACGAAACTAGAATTTGCATATGAAGGGCTCAGGGGAAAAATGATCAGAGTCCATTTTTCGTTGACACGCCACCTGAAAGCTTGGGTCACGAACTATAAGATGGCGTTTGGTTTGGATCCAATTTAAATGAAAGTGGTTTTATAATACCTATACTACCCTCTTTTAATGTAAATTATTGGCATTTGGTCTCACGACTAAATCCTATAATTTCTTAAAGAGAACTGTGCAGTATGTATAATTAAAAATTTTGTGATTTTATTTTCAATGGATGGGTACCCCTTTCCATCATAGTAGAAAATTATAATAAATTTGTTAGTGTATTTTTTAACCTATTTGGTCGTTTTTAAATTTTTTTCTCTTGTAAATGATAAAAAGCTATATCCAGAAACAATGTTTACATTTTGGGGACCCCTCTCCATTGAAAAAATTATAATTACATTTTTTGCGTAATTTTATTTTAACTTTAGTTGGTTTTAAAATGTTTCGTCTATTGTAACTAATAAAAAAATACGACCAAAACAAAAACTTTATTTAGCAGTCTTATCTCCGAATGTCCTAAAGCTTATGCCCTGTAAAGATGTCACACTTTAAGGAGTCTAGAAGTTTGTGCCAATGTGACAGAGAACGGGACGTCAAATAATTATGATGTCACAAAATAATGTTAACTTACAACTTATTAACTTTTAAACATACTTAGGGCCACTTGCTCCAATGATGGTTTAACTTTAAACTTGGATTAAATTGACGGCCGACCAATCAGAACGCAGCATTTTAACTTAAACTCGGTTTAGCTGGGATAATCCCAGACCAAAAGTGTGTGCAAGTGGCCCTTAAGCAGTTTTTTTTTATTCGTTACTGGCAAAGCAGAAAAACTACTTTTTTCCGCAAAAAGATATTCTTTCTTTTAATTTAAACCTATGTAGATATCTGTATAGCTCTGAATCAATTAAATAATAATTAATTATTGTCTTGTTTTCAATTAATTTCTCTCTACGCTTGAGTTAATTAAAGCATTCTTTAGCGATAAAATTTATATTAATCTGAACTCGGACAAATTTTATGCACATTAGGGCATTTCTAAATACACTTTTTTTTTTAAATTTAAAGTATCCCCTCACCAAAAAAAGAAATTAATTCGCATTGCTAAGTCAAACGAAATAAGTCAATTTACTTGCAATAAAAACCTTGTTTCTGCATGCACGTGACTCTAACCAATAAATTAACGTACATGGTACACGCTTGATCTTACATCTCACTTATTTCGTCGCACGCATACGGAAACAAGTTTATAGCTTATAGATTTCACCTTCCAGTCACCTCTTCACAAATTGAATAAAACACAAAACGATTTCGTTGGTAGTTTGTTTTTTCTACAAACACTATATGTTTTAGTTGTGTAATTTTGTATTTTATTTATAATATGAAAAACAAAAGATTTGAGTAAAAATAATAATTTCGAAGAAATTTTTAAAGACATTTTTCACAAGTTATAAAAGTCACGTGAGCTGTTATTGCGAATAGAAAAGGATTGTCCAGTCAGATTTTTTTTAACTTGATAAAAGTAATACCCAGCCACCATGTTACAATACTATTAAATAAAATTTGGATTATTATTAAAAGTCCAACTAAATCATAATTTTCGGATCTGTTATGTTTTCTTTTTTTATTTTATTTTACTTAAATAAAAACGTTAGGGGATTTTCATAATATTTATATACTTTTCTTTGTAAATGTAGTAGTTTGATAGCTAGTAAAACATTTTTATAAAAATATTAATTTGTTGTACCCGGCTATGGATTTTGACGTCACGACTCTAATTATAATTATTTTTTTATTTAATCGAAAACAAGTTTCTGTCTTAAATTTTAGCACAAAAAAACACAATTAGCCCCCTACCACTTTAAAAATTAAAAATTATTATTTTTATTTTCAAATGATGCAATATTGTTTTTTAAGCTGAAACTTGGCGTATGTTTAAATTTATGCATTTTAAATAACATGGTATTCGATGGTTCACTTAACTACATAGAAAAAACGGATTCCTTGAACCAAGGACACGTGTCTTTGGATATGTTCAAAGCCATATTCTCTTGTTTCAAGGCTGGCATTTTCTTGAACCAAAGTCAATGTCCTTGAATGAAGAGCACGGGTTTTGGAATAAAAATCCGCGCTCTTTATTCAAGGACATTGACTTTGGTTCAAGAAAATGCTAGCCTTGAAACCAGAGAATATGGCTTTGAACATATCCAAAGACACGTGTCCTTGGTTCAAGGAATCCGTTTTTTCTATGTATGGACATTGGTTTAAAGAAAATTGTGTTATAAAATATAATTTCTTTTTTTGTTTTCAAATGAAGTGGACCCTAATTTAATTTTTATATTATATACACTGTGTCCCCGGATAGTTGAAACGACTCTTGTAAAAGGTAAAAAATTCTCGATTTCAATTTTCATGTTTTGGGTTCAGCCCTGCTTCATTAAAGATTAATTTATAACATAGTTTCAGTTTTGAAAAATCAAGTATGCCTTGGAAGTTTTCAAAAAAACTATTTTTCTGTAGTGCCTTTTATGTGGCAAATACAACAAAAAGTTATTAAGAAAAGTTGTTTAGAATCAACATCTAGGCCCATATACCAAATTTCAAAATTCTCGGCCAACTATTGACTTTTAACCAAGTCGAAGGCCGAAGATTTTGAAATTTGGGACACGGACCTAGAATTTGATATCAAGCAACTTTTCTGAATAACTTTTTGACATATCTGTTACTAAAAAACTACTATGTTGGAAAAAAATTAATTTTTTTTTGAAAAATCATAGTTGACCGAGGATTTTGAAATTTGGTACAGGGTCCTAGATATTGATTCTAAAAAATTTTTCTTAATAACTTTTTGTTGTATTTGCCACATAAAAGGCACTTTACAGAAGAATAGTTTTTTTTCCAAGGCATACTAGATTTTACAAAACTGAAACTATGTTACAAATTAGTCTTTAATCAAGCAGGGCTGAACCCTAAAAAATGAAAATTTAAATCGGGAATTTTTTAACTTTTATAACAGTCGTTTCACCTATCCGGGGACACACTGTATTTGGCACAAAATATTATTTTTGTATTTTTCACATGAGGCGGTGGGTTTACTTTTTTCAACAAAACGTATTTTTTGAAATACCCCAATGCACATGTATGACGTCATGACAAGACTGTAAACTGCACCATATTGCATTTATTTTGTTTACATTGTAAAGATTAATTTGTGCCGGCAATAAAAAAGTTATAAATTCAATGGAGATCTCTACAACTAGAATTATGAAACAAAAGACGTCTACCCTATCTCTATCTCATTTGTGCTACACTTTCCAGCCAACCAAATAAATACTGTATTTGTTTTTCATACAACAAGTACAGTATTTATTTGGTTGGCCGGAAAGTGTAGCGGCACGAACGAACATAGCTAATGTAAATCTGTATAAGATAATTCTACTAAAATTTAGATGGCGCCACTAATTTCTTTAATAGAAATATTATAGATACACTTTTCGCCCGGCCAAGTAAATATTGTATTTGTTCAACAAAGAACAAATACAGAATTTGTTTGGTTGGGTGGAAGTGGGAGTGTATGTATGTCTTCTATCCTTTTTGGGTAGAACTTTTGTCCCTGTCTAATCTAACGGGAGAAATCGCCATTGACCAGAAGCACCTACTTTTTGAACATTTGACAAGGTCATATAATTTTGATTCTCCTGGCAGGATACACTTTTTTATAAATCTACTTTAGAAAGCAATAATAATGCCTGATAAAAAAAAAAATAAATATTCGAAACGTCAAATTAAAAGCTATTTTAAAATTTAATATGGACCGGATGATATCGAATTCATAATAATAATCCGGGTGCCTTTCAAAAGTGGCTCGTTCTATAACTTCTTTATTTCCAGAGGTAAAAGGGTGTCTATAAGACAATATTTTAAATTGTATCATGTAACAACATTTTCCTTCACTTCCGATTTAACCGGATGCCTTCCCATTTTTTTATTAATATATACTTGGATTTACCATTAAATTCGGTGTATTAACCTAAGATTCTGTCAAAGTTTAACACCTTTTGTCAGTTTTTAAATATTTTAATTTCAGATTTTTTTATCTGGAAAGGCACTAACTAAACCTATTCATTTTGGATCAGATATTAGAAAAATACGATTTTTTAAAAACATTGTCTACTTTTGATTTTACACTAAAACTAAACTTGGAATAACACGTTTTTCGCTTTTACTCAAATTTTTGCTTATTAGCTCAATGGCTCGTCGATATCACCAGAAATCTATTTTTTTCTCTTTACAATGATACCAAAAAGTCAATATTTATTTTCATAACCTCTTTAAACTAATAGTTTGTAGGAAAAATATACACTCAGCTTTTGTCCAGTACCTTTTCCGCGACGTGTCGCATGACTCTCGTTCCCTTCCTTTGATAATTCCGAAAAGAAAAACAGAGGCGTATTATTATTTTTAAAAACTTCTTTTATTGTAAAGAGAAAAAAATAATATTTTTAGTAATATCGACGAGCAAAAAGTCCAAACGTAATTCAGCAAAAATTCGAGTAAAAGCCGAAAATGTGTTTTCCAAGTTTAGTGTTCGTGTAAAAATAAAAGTGAATACTTTTTTAAATCGTATTTTTCTACTAATATTTGATCCAAAATGAATAGATTTAATGATTTTTCGGATAAAAAAAATCTGAAACTAAATTTTATTTAAAAAATTACAAAAGCTATCCAAATTTGAAAAAAAAGTTATATGGCATAAAAAAGTTTGCTTTTGTATTTAGAAGACCGATTGAACGATATTTTTCAAAATCTGTGGTATTATTTTTTACTGGAAGATAGAACCATCGAAATAAATTTGTTTGTCATTTTTATTAAGTTTTACTATCAAAATAACTTACGAAAAGGTAGAAAATTCTTTAAAAGTGTACACCCTTACTCTTTCTTTTATGTTCATAAGTACTTTCTCTCAATAAACCCCAGATATAGTCACCCATCATGTTTTCATTGGCCAATACTTGATAACGTTAATATGTCCATTACATTTGATTCACTGCTTAATTAAAAATTGCTCATCTTCCAAGCATCTTTTACAATAACTACGAGCAACATTTGGAGCCCATGGCTTGTCTTAATTCCGAACAAGACAGTCGAAATATGCTTCGTGGGCTTTACAGAGAACTTGAGATGTTTTTAGTTCATATTTCATGTCTCGAACTTTAATAAATTGACCACATACTTGGCAAAATGCATCAGCATCATACTTACTTTCGCGATGCCATTTTAACGTTTTCTCGACATGTACAAAACACCTGATCGTTGTTTATCACTTGAGTGCCATCTGGAGGCACTGCGTGAACGTAAAAACCCCACTCAGACCTTGCGGTATTTTTTAATGTATTTAAATTAATTGAAATTTATTAAAAAAATTCGAAAATGAGTATTATTACCACAACTATCACAAAAGCAAACTTTAAACCAAAAGAAGGTATTTTCTTTTCGTTTTTGTGCATAATGAACCGAAAACTCATAATATAAACAAAGAACAAATTTTTTTTTGTTGAGTCGTGTAATTCATGAGTAAATTTGTCTTGTTGTCCTAACCAGATTTCTGGTTGCAGTAATCAGAAAAAGAGTTGTTCTGTATTTAACTATTAAGTGATTGTCTCAACCAAATCTTTTTTTCAGTGAACTGTCTGCTTTTAAAATACCTGATAAATGATAAAGAAAAGTAAAATATTTTCCATTTTAAATGTACCTTTATATTTTGCTGTTGAAAACTTAAAGAAAACTTAAGAACTTTTCAATACTTTAACCATATTTTAACTATGAAAAATCTCTCTGCGTTTGTATTTGCTTGATATTTATTACTTTTACTTTTCCTACTTTTCCCGGATTCGATTTTAACGAATTTTGCAGGTGAAACTTTTTTTCTACAGGGGCGGATTGCCCACTTCATGCGCTTAATAAGAAAAAATAAATAAAATAAATATTTAAGGACATGTGACTTTTTGTAGGTAGTTTTGTAATATTCAAATGTAAAAACTAGTGATTATCCCCAACCTTATCACGCGAAAACGACCCATACTATTAAAGTATACCCCAAATGTATTATTATAAAATAAAAAAAAAAAAAAAAAAACAAAACATAAACCTAAAAACCTCAATAGTCTGGTCAACAAGTGCTTTTTGACAAGCTTTTACCGAAAATTATGAGCTAGGTGTCATTCGATTCGTAATAGCATTTAGAATATTTTTGAAAAAAAAAAATTTCGCCTGCAAAAATTGCAAAAGTTATAAACAATTTAATAAAAAAAGAGGGATTTGGTTTTTCGCGAATATCTCGAAAACTATTGCAGTTATCCAAAATCTGAAGAAAGATCCAAAGAGAGCAGAAATTTCCTAAAAAAAGTACTACCTCCCGGTACTGTAGCAACAATATTTATAATTTTAATTGAGCGGTGAAAATACGCTTGAAAACGGGTCGTTAGGTTGCGCGCGCGTCGTGCGGTTCGGACGCTTAAACAAAAAAAATATGGTCCAAAAAGCACTTTTTGACAACACTACCAGATTGTTTTAAGTTTAAACATTAGTTCAAATTTAACTCTATCTGGCAAAACTGTTATAATAATACGTTGAAATTTATTATAATTCTTAAATCTCAGTTATCCAAAATGAATAAGATTAACCTATATTTATAGAATACGCACCTCATATGTAATCTTAATTTCTATAAAAAACGCCTTAAATGCAGTGGCGGTTATCTCGCATAGTCGAGGAGGCATGCCTTCCAAAGGGGGATGGTCAAAATACCTATACAAATTTTGACTAATTATCATCTAAATACCTAAAAAGTAAACAAAATTTGACTAAATGTTAAGCCAAGGGGGGCCATGGCCTCCCCTATGACCGGGCGGCTACTACTAAAATGATATCACAAAATTTAAATTTATGAATTTAATAAAAAATTCATAGTTGTGTGTACGCGCCTTCGCCAAAAGTGCAAATACACTCTTCTTCTTCTTCTTTCTTCTTCTTCTTCTTCTTCTTATTCTTATTCTTATTCTTCTTTTTATTCTTCTTCTTCTTCTTCTTCTTCTTCTTCTTCTTCTTCTTCTTCTTCTACTTCTTCTTCAAAATTGTTGGTGTTGGACTAATCCTTTTCACCAGATACAGTGCAAAAACACTGAGAACTTGTATACCGTATTAAATACTGACCGATTTTCTATATTTGGAACCCTCGCAACTTTGATTGTAATATTTCTATCTAGCCCGTGTATTATACAATATTTTTTATTCGATTGTTACTAATTATAATAAGTTATTAAAATATACTTAATTTTAAATTCCAAAAAATATTTCTTTTTACTTATTACTTATCTAGTTACCCATGACAAGTTGCTATCCAGTCAAATCGCTAAAAAACAATTGAATCGTTTTTTTTTTGCGTGCGGCTTCATCTTCAAATTAAAAAAGCTATAGCTTGGTGATTAATTTCTGTTAAAATGTATATGTTATGAAAATAATAATACTTCTGAAACCAGCTATGAATATTATAAATAGTGAAATTGATTTTACAATTGAATTTTTTTTTTAATTTATTTTAGTGGATGAATACAGAATAATCAGTTTGGACATATATTTTGAGGTTATTTTATAGAAGAAATTTTTATTTTGTATGAAATAATTATAATAACTGTATCTGGCCAAAAAGAACACTTAATTCAAGACCAAAAGGTCATATTTCTTTATAAATATTACAGTAAAGGTAAAGCATCTTCTTAAGTCTTGATTTGCGGGCAAAAAAAACTTTTTGGCCCTAGGGCCACAAAGTTCATCTTTTCGCCCGTATAGCATGAACAAAAAGTGTCGCTTTTAGAATCAATCGAATAAAATAGTTATTTTTGTATTAAGAGCGCAGAAATCACATTTTGCGCTCGTAATACAAACAAAATTTTTTCTACGGTCTAAAATAAATAAATAAATAAATATATTTTAGACAGTAAGTTACCTTACAGGGTCTCAGTACTTAAGTACAATTTTCTGCAAATCTGTTGGTGTAAAAGTAAAATCCTAATCACAGTAACTCTCCATAATTCCTTCGTAATAACCAATATATAGCACACAAATATTTAGCACACGAAATTGAGATTTGATTCAAAATAAATAATAATTTCATATTAAAAAAATGGCTTACCAAAATCTCGTCGCATATAACTGACAGCTATTTTACGATTGACATGCCGGTTGCCTACACTGTGCGCCCAAAAAAAATCACTTTTCTGCTTGCTGTCATGGTAACGAGCAGAAAATTAAAATACTAAGGACTAGGTTATTTTGATGTCTGAACACTTCATTTGTTTTTTATTAGAAAATATATGTTAATGGTATAGGAAAATAGTTACAGGGGGGGCCTAAATTGATCAAAATTTGCGTTACTTAATACTTGAACGTTCCCTAACAAATACAAACTCCAGTTAACTATTCCAATGGAGCTCTCTACAACTAGAATTATGAAACAAAAGACGTCTACCCTATCTCTATCTCATTTGTGCTACACTTTCCAGCCAACCAAATAAATACTGTATTTGTTTTTTATACAACAAATACAGTATTTATTTGGTTGGCCGGAAAGTGTAGCACTGAGCGGCACGAACGGACACAGCTAATGTGAATCTGTAGAATAAGATAATTCTACTAAAATTTAGATGGCGCCAGTAATTTCTTTAATAAAAATATTATAGTAACACATTTCGTCCGGCCAAGTAAATATTGTATTTGTTCAACAAAGAACAAATACAGAATTTGTTTGGTTGGGTGGAAGTGGGAGTGTATGTATGTCTTCTATCCTTTTTGGGTAGAACTTTTGTCCCTGTCTAATCTAACGGGAGAAATCGCCATTAGTTTATAATTTACGTTATATTCGAGTGTATAGATTGGACTTTGTATAAGTTACCAGTCATCATGTACAGAGGTGATTAGTACAAGGAACCGAAAATTGATTTCTGGAGATACGAGGTTTCGAAATTTATTAGTTGAAATTGGTTTGTAATTACCAGTAATCGGAATAAACCCAGTTATGACTCATCAATGTTGAAAATAAACACAGAAACATAGGCTTACGGAATAATTTTGCCGAATTATGAGGGAAATTTTTATAAAGGTCACTAAATCGAAACATTTGACGACTAATTTGTTACACACAACAATATTGACTATACATAAAAACCGATATTCGATTTTTATCTTTTAAGAATACGAAAGTTTTTATTTTTTATTTATCGAAAACTTTTTCCCACCTAACTCGTTTAAATGGAATCATTAAAAAAATCAAAATAAAAAGAAATAAAAATGTAAATATTTAAAACCTCGCGTCAACGCTAGAATCGACGCGGCGCCTATGCGAGCACTGGAAATTCTCCGATGACTGGTAATTACGCATGTTTATTTCATTTTATAGGACCCTCACGGGACTTGTCCTTGGGGCATGCATGTGCACATCCGCCCCTGATATCCCGAAGCATGTCCTAGTTTTAAACAGTTCAAGGTTTCGACCGAAATTTTCTCTGAATACACGTTTTTCTTATACTTATAAATTATGCACTAAACTTCCATTTATTAGCGTTCAATTCCAATTCGTCATTTAAAATTGAAACTATAGACCAATTATGATAACAATAGATTATTAAATATTTATTTCCGTTTTGATGTTAAAAAATTTATAGATGCCCACTAGGGTGCCCAGGACCTACGGAATTGTTTGGGTCCCACCCCTCAAAACTGTTCCTTAAGGTGAAAAAACAACTGTTTTTTTTTAGATTTTTTAAAAATTATATAGAGGTCCCGCGGGCGCTTTTTTAAATAGAAAATCATGTGAAGGGTTTTTGTTTTTTTAAGTATATAAAAACTTTAATATTGTATATTATTTTATGTTTATGTATATAAAAAGTGTTACTGGATAATAGGAATATTCTCAATTTTTATGCCCCTCTGCAAAAATAAAACGGATTTTTTATGGGGTAAAAATGATAAAAATTGTCACATGAGGTTAATAAAGGCTAAAAAATGCACTCTTTTCCCAAGCGTCCTTTTTCTTAGGGTGTTCTTTTTTGAAAAAAAGTAAAGGGTGTCCAAAAAATAATTAAATATAAATAAATATAAATAATAAAAGTTTAAAAAAATGCAATGAATTGCAATAAAATATCAATTTTGTAGCAAATAGATAAAAAAAAGTTTAGGACGTTTATTTTTAAAAATCTGAAAAAAAAATCCGTAACACCCAGTTATAATAATAAACACATTTCAAAGCAATTTGTACATATTATGCTTTTTGGCCAAATATCATCTCTTTTATCGAAGTAAAGTGATTTTTTTTTACATTTTAGGGATTTTGATTTTTTTTCGGACATCATGTTCTGTTTCTTAAAAAAATAAGTATCGGGCGTTAATTGGTACTTATCAATGAATTTCTAAAAAAATGGCCCATGAGAAAAATTTCTAAGTAACCTTTTTTTTAGCATAAATAAACTTCTTACGTCAATTTTCGCAATGTTTTTACCCTCGTAAAGCCATTTTTTCATGTAAAAGGGTATTTTTTTTTAATATTCCCTTATTATTCAAAAATAATTTCCCTTCCTAAAATCGCCTGATTTCAATGTTTTTATATTCAAATATTAATAAAAAGCTTAACATGTTTTCTCTCTCAAAAAAACACCGGGCGCAACCTCTTAAATATTTTTTTAAAAATCTGAAAAAAAAATTGAGGGGTGGTTTTTGACCTAAATGAACATTTATAGGGGTAGGACCCTAAAAAATCCATTTTTTAATTTCGACTAGGGTGCCCACTAAATGCAGATAATTGTTTCAGAAGTTCATCGTAGTAAGTAGTAAGCACCAATTAAATATACTGAAAATTAAAGTCAGAGATTCCATTAGGGAAAAGCTATATAACCACCAAGTGCTTTGGAGGGCACAAAAGCCGTCGGTCCCCCTGGGTTAGTAGGCATCGCTACTAAGTAGTTTAAAATGTTTAAATCACCAGTTTTAAATTTTTTTGAAATTAGGAATAATAATTGATAAGAAAACAATGGTGGCCACCTTGTATTAGTCGCATAGACCTATTTAAACGTTATTTTATCCACCACTTATAACTTTTTAGCAAACTAGGAGTTAAGACAAGAACATTTTAATAATTTTTTCTATTTTTCGACTCTTATAAGCTCATAATCACACGCATTTTGCGTGTTCTTATAGGCCCATAAGAGGTCTGTACTTTTTGTTCTTTTGGGTTGGCAACTGACCTGGCCTAGCGCTTGACGTTTCCCGTGCACACTGTCAATGTCGCTTTAAAGTTGAATTTTCTACAAAATTTTGTGTTTAGGTTATTTTTACCATGTTAAAATTGTGGCTTGGTTAATTGCAGTAAAAAAGAGAAGAGATGACTATAAAATATATCAAAATATCATTTGTTCTTAGAATTTTAAACATGGTGTAAACTGTAATGCCAATCCAAAACAAAAATCCCTAAATCATTCATCAATTTAAATGTAAGTTTTTTTTAAATTTTAGAGCAAAATAGAAAAAATTGTATAAAGCACTCGTTTCATAACACGTTTTTAGCGCACTAGTACTTTAGAAAACTCACCGCAAGCGGCTCGTTTTCTAAACTTGTACTCGTGCACTAAAAACGTATGTTATGAAACTAGTACTTTAATATACTATTAAATTATTTTATTTTTGAATTATCATTATTTTTTTAATGGAGCTATAGCCCTATATGTGCGCCTTCGCCATAATTTTAAATCAATTCTTCTGGGTTAAGACGCCGTCCACAGCTCACATAACCAGTAACATAACGTTATAAGTCTAAAATCGTTAGGTTTGTTTCGGTTCTCGAAAATCGCAGTTCTGAACTAATTCGGAACCGGCGCCGTTGCAACTGGGCAATGCTCAGTCGCAAATGCGCACGTTCCGAACCAGTTCAGAACTGTGATTTTCCAGAACCAAAACAAACCTATTACTGAATAATTCAAAATTAAACACCCCAGTATGTTTTAAAACAATTTATAGGGAGAGGTTACATACAGTGCGGTCCAAAAGTCACCCCCCCCTTTTAACTTTTGAACGAGTTGAGATATCGACTTCAAATTTAGAACTCTTAAATAAAACAACTTAAACTATCTTTTAGCATATATTTGATATTTTCAGCTCTTAAAATGTGGGCAGGGGGGCATGGGGGGACATTTTTTTAAATGGAAAGGGGGGTCGTGTGATACATCATTTTAAAGCTTATAAAATTCTCTATTTAAACTAACATTTTTAAATTATTTAAAAATGTTTTTTAAGGTTTTGATTTTTCAATTTTTTGTGCTAAAACATTCGATTTTTTAAGTTTTTTTTTATAAATTTTTATTTATGTCAACTAAAATTAGTTTAAAAGTATAATTAACATTTTTTTATAATGAAATTAGGCATTTTTAAAAAATTATTTGTTTTTTTTTTAGAGGAATTTTGACATCCACCCATTTTCAACCCCATTTTAAACCCAATTTTTTTTTTAATTTTCCATTTAAAAAAATGTGCCCTCATGCCCCCCTGCCCACATTTTAAGAGCTGAAAGTATTAAATATATGCTAAAACATAGTTTAAGTTGTCTTATTTAAAAGTTCCAAATTTGAAGTTGATATCTCAACTGGTTCAAAAGTTAAAAGGGGGGGGGTGACTTTTGGACCGCTCTGTATAATTAAATAAACATAGAAAAAATGTTATCTCTCCAAAATATAAATTTATTGTCTATTAAACAAACATTACAGCGACAATTGTTTCAACTTCTTTTAACATAGTCATTTTTTAATCTTTGGAATAAATATTTTTGTTTAATAACTTTTCCAAGAATTTTGTTCCTTTTTGGTTTGTTTTTGAGTTTTGGATATGAATTTGCTGCCACTTCTCCAATTTTATTCCAATTACCAAGTTAAATATAAATTAATCTTTTTCCTTTTTTAATTTTAACTACTTTTTTGTAGTTTAAAGATAATTCCTTTAGTCTGTTTGAAATATAGTTTGGATTATTTTATGATAGATGTCCCAGATTTTTATTCAATTTTAAATTTTAGATTTCATTAATTAATTTTATTTTAACTTATTGTAGTTTTATTTTTGTTTAAATCTCTAAGATTTTATAAAAATAATATAGTTAAGGTCAGTATGACATTTCTAATAATGTGTACTCAAGTTAATTTCATTTATAAATTTAAAAAGTAAGTTTTTCTGAAAGGAATTGTACCATTTTCAACCTAATTTTTCATTATTTGTAGCTTGAAAATGACTTTATGTTAAAAAAGTCGAAACAATTGTCGCTGTAATATTTGTTTAATAGACAATAAATTTATATTTTGAAGAGATAACATTTTTCCTATGGTTTATTTAAATCAAGTCCAATATAAGTAAGGATGAAGAATTTCTTAATTTGATATAATTAAATATTTAACTCACTTTCATCAAGTTTTTGAGGTTAACAACGAAATGCGACCTGACTGAGTCAAACCCAGCTCAGATTCGGATTCAGCGACCCCAAAAACGTATAGAAGTATTTGTCTCGTCTGGGGAATCAAACCTTTTTTTTGTGTGCCTGTGTTATTAAAGAATTTAGGGGCCTTATAGCCCAGTGTTCCCAAATGGGAACAAGGCACAATATAGGCTTAAAGTATGAGCCCTAAAGTGAGATCAAAAACATTTTATTTTGTTTTCGAAATATCTGCTTCCTTTCCATTCCATTCGCTTCAAACTGAGATAATTCCTAAACATATGTAAATATTATCAGTTAAATTTAAAAATAAAGTACATTTGTATATTAAATAGTTTGTAGATATTGAATAACGATAAAATAGTAAATAAATAAACCATAAAAGTGCAGGTTGCCATAAAAAAGTGCGCACTACTTGTAATTTTGTAAATTCAGTCATAAAATTATTATTGTTTATGCGAAGTGTGATTTAAAAACAGGGTTACAAAAATTATTATTATTAATGTGTGATTCTACGTAGCTGAAACCACCGAGTAAGAACATTTTTAGTAAAAACTACTTTAAATAAAACTGATTTGGTCCAAAGCTAAAATACTTTTAATTTTAGAATTCTAAAATATAAAAGTAAAAATAATCGGCGGGCTCTAAGGTTAAATCTAGGGAGGCTTGGGAGTCCCAGATAAAAACAACACCGTTCTAAATAAAATTATACACTGATAGAACACTAGTGTAAATAATATCGTAATTAGGTTATAGTATACAACAATAAATAGTTGTATATGCGCCAACCATTATATATTGCATGGAATACAACAACAAAAAAGTAAACGTGACCGGTATTTTATTTTATGTAAGGGTTTTTCCGTGGGATTGATGGCAGTTTGGTTTGGTTAGTTTTGGTTTGGACTTTTATTGATAAAGTGGAACGTTTACTAAAGGTACCCATATATCTGTGCTTGGGTTTTTTATGTTTGTTTTTTTTATTTATATCGATTAATTTTTTTAAATCGCTGATTTATAATCAGTTTAGAACGAATCGTCATGTCGATCGAAATAATGAAAAAGTGCTAGAGGCAAATACCCAGCTGTATATAAACATTTCATATACAGGAAAGAAAAGACCTTTAAAAATAAAAAAAAATGGTGCGTAAATTACGACGTGCTTTGTTGCAAGTGGCGTTTTGCATACTTCGGACGGAAATGTTTTAAAGGAAACTAGTCGTGCCCACAACCCGGACACAGCATGTAAACTTTTAGGTTGTTTTCTGCAAAATATATTTTTTTAATTAATCTTTTTTTCTGCAAAAAAAAATCAAAATAATTATGCGCGGTAATGGTTTTTGGACCCCCTCGCGGTAATTTTCTTCACAGTAATGGCTTTTGCGGTACAGTCTATGCGCGGTAAAGTCCGTGCTCATAACCGTGTCGCGATAATGGACTGCGCTGTAAGGACCCATACCCACTTTTTCTTTGTCGGGCAGAAATCGAGGTAGGCGTGGCTTGCAAATCTGCAGGGTCGGATTTCCGCTCCTTCCTATGTCACGATCCTCGCTTTAAAACACAGGAAATTCACAAAACCCGTCTGGCTAGTAGAGCCTATCTCCTCTCTTCTGCGTTTGCAAAGGTGTAATGTATTTTAAATTCACATATTAATTACATTTATGTGCACATAGAAACTACATATCACATGTACTTACATGTACATGCACATGCTTATCGTTGGGTATACTTGTGCACATAAAATTTTTAGCCCAAAATGCCTACTTTCAATATTTTGGGAAAACATTTATTAGAATCAGCTGCCGGTCGCCATCTTTATTAATCGTCCTTCCTCAAAAAACTGTTTAGTGACAACAACGTTGTTGTATTATTAAATAATATGAATCTACAATTTTAATATAAATATTTCAAATGCTAGACATTTATGTGCCTATAGCATATTTATTGAACTGTATTTTTTCTCAATAAATATTATTATTATTATTTTAGTGTATTTAATATAAAGTTATAATGTTTTAGAATAATCGTAAAAATTATATACCTTAACGTTTGGTTGTACTATTTTAAGATTTTTTTATCAGTGTAAAGAAAATATACGAAATTAAAGTTTCTGATAAAGCAGAGCTGGAAAAAACCTCTGGGCATATTTTTTCCGTGTTAAAAAAAAAACTAATCAGTTCCTATTTACATTACAAATGATATACAAAAAGCAGATAGACTGATCACCTTTGTCACAGCTCTAGAAATAAACTCATCGACGATGATTTTAATACCCCGGTTCCCTACCAGGGTAGTGCCGGTGTAATTAACCACAGCTTAGTTTAAATGAAATATATTTGGCAATGCTATCACTGTTTTAAAGCCTGCTTTAGTCCACTATTGTTATTCAAATTAGTGTTTTGTTATTGAATAGAAATTTTGAAATTAAAACTCAATTTAGTTATCGGTATTAACTGGACTAGTCATATTAATAGGAACCAAACGGCAAAATTATAAAATTCATTTGATTTCTTTTAAGTTTCATAATATGATCATAAAAATATTAATAATATATTTAATATATGAAATTTCAATGAACTCAAAAAAGTCTCGTGACTAGAATAAATCGACAACTGAAACGTAAATAATAATATATGTATTTTATTAGTACCTATTTGATACCAGTCGCAGGTAGCGTGCAGAATACTACGATATTTCAAGTACGCTTTGACATAGGGACTTGAAATTTTGACCAAAAGTTTTTGCCAAGTTGAGAATCTTTAATTTAAAATTTAAGTCTCTGTTTCAAAGCGTGCCTTATATATCTATGCAAAGCTTGTACATTTTAATTTTTCTCATGTAAGCCACAGAAGTTTACCTATTATATACTACTAAACCAAATGTATAGATCCTAACTGTTTACAAAAGTCCAATATATCGCCATGAGTTAGCACATGCTTTACCCATGGAGAACCAACTCCCTATAAATGTTACCAAGTGTTTATATAATATATATATATTATACATGTATAGCTTTTGAAACCATAACTAAGTCACTTCTAACATTAAATTCGGTTTATACTCATGAGTACACAATTACACAATTATATTTAGTTACACCGCCAAAGAATAGAATAGAATACACTAAATTTGACAAATTTCCACCATAAATGCGTTTCTCAGCTTAAAAGGCATTTAAAAAATATGTCAATCTGGACCTAATTTAATTTAATGTATATTAATAATATAAAATAATTTAACAAAAAGAAAATGAGCTAAGTGCCAAATAACAACCCTAAAAGGCCTCCTATTTGGCGTTTAGCTCGTTTTTTTTTCACAAATTATTTTATATTATTTCCCACATTTATGGTGTAAATTTGTCAAATTTAGTATTTTAGGGGCAGCTTTGGCGGATTTTCGGCACCTGATAGTCTTTTGATCATTTTGAAATTATTTTGTACTCGAAAGAAAAAAAAAAGAAACATTTCAAGGCTTGTAAATTTTCCACTGATAAAAAAAGTACAGCCCATTTTCAACGATTTTTTAAAGATTTTTGCATAATTTCCCGATTTTAGGGGTCCAGTTGGAACCCTTCGAAAAGTTTGATCACCCTCATATTTTTAGGATGAAAATTTTAAAACAATAGAAAAAAATAAGGTCCACCCTAATGGGTACAGAACCAAATATTATTCAAAACGTTTTTTTTTAATACACATTAAAAAAACTATACCTTCTGTCTTAACACGTTCGCTACTCAGCGGCTCATATATGAGCTACGACAATTTTTCAAATAGACGCTTAAATAACACGATCTAGGAGGGCGGTTTTAACGTGCTCTGTAGGAAGGTGCGGCTCACATAGAGACGCATGGTCTGTGTATGGCTGATAGCGTTAGTTACCTAGTAAATACGTGCCTTTTACATGTTTGTTTAACCTCGTACTATTCTACTTAATTAAGCATCCCCTAAGTCCAGGACTTGTGTGGGCTTGTAGTAGTAGTTGTGTCACGTTTGTACGTATGCTTGGTCTGTGGGCTCGAAACACAAATATACCCGCGGTAGCGAACGTGTTAATTTAAGACGCCCAGTTATTTTTTCTGAACATAATTACAATGCCACATTTCAAATGATTTTTAAGTCTTTCTATCCGCTATTGTTCACACTTAAGTAAGTAAGTAAGTATTACACACTAATACAGTTGTATTGTATTGTATCAAGCTATGCTCAAAACAAAAACACAGATATACTTCTAAAGCTTTTAAGCTCTAAATCTTCTTTTTAACTTTTTTTATTGAATTTTTTTATGGTTCCTTTTTGCATTACTAGGTCCTATTTAACGAGCAGTGCGACAATATTTAGGCATTAAATGCCACCAAAATGCTCGTTTAGATTCGTATAAGCTGGTTAAACATAAAATTTAATTGCGGATTCTAAATGACGGTTAAACCCTAGGTAGTCCTATATAGTTATAACCTTTAAAGTTGGTAGTTAAGATGTCAGGATCATACACGGTGTATTTGAAATAGTCTCAATAATTTTATAGACGATTCTGCATCAAAAAATATAAAAAAAGTATAAAATTTATTAAAATGGGTCGTAGGGGAGCTACGCAAAAGAAGTTAAAAAAATCGGTTTTAATCCTAATAAATAACTCAAAAATGATATGATTAAAACACATGCTTGCATAACAAGCATAGTATATAAGAATACGATACCGTGATTGGCTTACAAAATACATGACACATCAAGCCAATCACGCCAGCGCATTCTTGTTATGCAAGCCTTTTTTTTCATATTTTTTGATGTTGAATCACCCTATAAAATTATTGAGGGTATATTATTATTAAGTTTAAAAAATTATGCAAAGAATATGTTCTTAATTTATCAAGAAAAACAGTAAACAAACACATCGACATAAAAAATAATTTATTTTAAACTATGAAATATGTATGTGTGTGTGTATATATGTTTATTTTTATTAGTTTATTAGACAAACTTTTAATTCTATTTATTATAAATTTTTTCTTAACATCTAAACCCTTATTTTACTCTATTTTAAAACCTACGTGTTGTTCCTTGTAAACCACCTAGCGTGCAATAGTCTAAATCCTTCAATTTATTTACATTCTCCTATTTTTAACTATTTTTACTTTCTAACTAAATAAATAATATATTTTAGCATTTTAAAGTTATAAACTCAAATCAATCCTACTTTACCTACCTTTATCACTTCTAAAACATCTTAATATTTTTTAATATAATTTAAAACTTTTGGAATATTTAAGTTTTGACCCGTATATAGGATGTACATAAGTTTTGTATTTTAGTATTTGTATAGTTTTTTGTATTTTACATTTTGTATTTTTTTGTATTTTGTATTTTTATTATGCATTTATCATCATTTTATATGCACGTTCAAATATCTCCAGATATTTTAGTGTATTATGGCATATTTATTGTAAAATTGTAAACTGTCTATACTTTTTCACAACAATAAATATTATTATTATTTCAAAAACACCTTGTATACCTAAATGTCTACATGTTATATCAGTAATGTATTGAATAATATAAATAACAAGATTTTTAAGGAGCAAAACAACCAATATGATGGCGGATTAGATTTTTTAAAGTTGCTCGGATTTGCTTGAAACTTGGTACTCGAGGTTTTTTGCTGCACTCAGAGAAAAATCATTGTAAAATCAAACAAAAGTCATATGATTTAAAAGAAAACCAATATGTTTTTGCTCCGACAGTGTTAATTCAAAAAGATATTTTTTAATTTTATAAGTCATTGTAAAAATAAAAATATTCATTGTAATTTGAAAAATACTTCCTCTTAAATAATTTAAACTTGTAAATGTTTTGAATACAAAAAACGGTTATTTTAAAAAGAATTCTTTTAATATATTGATATTTTTTAACAATATAAAGGGAAATATTATAATTTTATTAAGAAAAAATTAGAATAAGAAAGTAAGGGACAATACTTTTACTTTAAAGTGGAAAACGGTTTGGTGTAAAAATTATTTTTTTAAATTAATATTGTTCGTAACTAAAACGTAAAGTTTTTACTTTTAACATTTTAAAATGCAATTTTTTTAAATTAAAATAATTTCTTATTGATTTTACAAGATGAGATTTTTCTGTGTGATTACGAATCTGGTGCCAGTTTTCCAAAATTCAAAATAGCGGATCCAATATGGCGGATTAAATTTTCCTAGAAACTTTAAAAACTCTAATCCGCCATATTGGATCCTCCATTTTTAATTTTGGAAAACTGGCACCAGATTCGTAATCATCGAGTCCAAAACCCTCCAAGTACCAAGTTTCAAGCAAATCCGAGGAACTTTTAAAATCGAATCCGTCATTTTAAATTTTGGAAAACTGGTACCAGATTCGTAATCAGCATCCCCAAAAATCCTCAAGTACCAAGTTGCAAGCGAATCGGATCAATTTTTAAAAATCCGCCATTTTTGGCCTGCCATATTGGATCCTCCATTTTAAATTTTAAGCATATAGTCAATTGTTATGTAATTTAAACCTGAATCTGAATCCACTGTAAAAATTTCGAAACTTATCCGCGTCTTTTCATTACAGCACAAAATTTACAAAAAAAGTAGGTTTTTTGAGGTTAGAAAAAAAGAGAACTCTAACTTTTAAATTCTGACGTCGGATTCGGATTCAGCGACCCAAAATACGTAAGAATTGACTAGTCTGGTCTGCCGCACTCTAATTTTTTTTTTGTGTGCCGGTGTAATCGGTTTTAACCAAAAAAAAAACAGGTGGTTTTTGTTTCCTGGTAAAAACTTTCCCTTTATAAGCGTAGCATGATTTTTTTTGTGTTTTTTTTTACAAGAAGTGGAAAGACCATTCTGAATCAGAAGGTAGGAAAATCCCCATTTCGTAATAATATAAAAGGATTTTAAGAATTGTGTACTAAACTTTTTCTAATATGCCAGGCTGTGAAAGATTTAAATTAAGTGACGGATATTTCTATCGCCCACTTAAGTATCTAGGTAAAGCATAATTCTGCACTTACAGTAACAAATTGAAAAAGCATAATAAATCATGGAAAATGAAAAGCTCATAATTCGAAATGAAAAATGCTTTTTCTACTCTTCACAGCACGGAGAGCTACAAGATAGTTTCAGTTTTTCAAACTAGCCCAAAATGACCCTATACAGGGTTATTCTTTTTAATGGTACATTATCTTTATCTTTTTTGTGTGATGAAATAGAGCTATGATTCTTTGAGCATACTTTTATCTAAGAAAATAATCTACTTTTACTGTTGGTGTAATTTTTTGAACACTACCACTTCCGGTTTAACCGGAAATAACCTTAGCTTGGGTTTTTTTAAATGGGACACCCTGTATATTTTAGTCTCATTTCAGGGTTCCCACCAACCCTGGAAAACCTTGGAAACCTGGAAAACGCATGGAATTTAAATCCCCACCTGGAATATCTGGAATTTAACAGTTTTTCTTTAAAAAACCGTTTTTTACCTGGAATTTTGTAATAGCACCTGGAATTTAACATACGAAAATATAATTTGTTCAAGAAAAATTAAAACACTAGGCACAAAAATTAAAGGATATAAAAAAACATACTAAATTTTTAGGTGATTTTCAAAACTTGGCGAAAAATAGTCGTAGAGTACGTAATGATAAAAAAGCTATTTTCGAGTCTCTAGTTTTAAGATCCTGAAAAATATTAAAATATTTTTATCATTGACCGTTTTTGAGTAATCATAAAAGAATCAGCGTTAAAACAAATTTCCAAATTCTTGCTTGCCTTTCAAAAAGTCCACGGTCTTCATTATTTTTTTCTTTGTGATTTTGTCTGAAAGCTCTTTTAGCTTAATTCTTCTTCTTTTATTTGAGTACTATTTTTTTATGCGGCGTTAAAATCAAAAATGATCGGGAACTAATGACCGTAGAGAAAATTTATTATTAGCAATTAGTGTGATACATTTTACAATGGATTTTGAGGTATTTGGGAAATGCAAAATATTTCTAAACATTTTCGCCTGCGGCGCTAAGCATAATAAGTTATGTTTTTAGATGTTTCACCTATGTATGTGAAGTTTTATAAAAATAATTAGCAATTACCCAAAAAAAATTTTTTGTTTAAAAGTAATATTATATATATATATTATATACTAAAACTATATATATATATATATATATATATTATATACTAAAACTATTTTACTATACCTGGAATATTAGTCATTTTTTACCTGGAAAAAAAGTCCAAACGAAAACCTGGAAAATATCTGGAATTTGAATGTCAATGTTTGGTGGGAACCCTGCATTTGATTAAGGACACAATCCTGCAAAAATACATAAATACAACTACTATTTCAAAGTTAATAGTTTAAAAGATATTTTAAAAAATCAATAACGTACATGATTTTCAGTAATATCATTGTAACATTTTTATTTGAAGAGATGGACATGCGCCTATTAAAGAAACATTTTATGTTTGTATTTTTTAGTCAAAATTTTCTGTCAGGGGTAAAGCTTTTTTCTTGAATTGTGAAAATTGAAGTAAAGTTAGTTGCGAAATGTCTGTATTTTAAGTTGGGAAATATTTGTTCACCCCCCCCCCCCCCAAAAAAAATGCTTCGGAGAGGTGTTAACAACAGAAATTCCGTTCAATATAACGATATTTTGGATATTCTGAAATGAAAACCATAAGGTAAATTGCGCCACTGCAAAATGATTTAAAATGGAAAACATTATATTGATAAAAGTATTCGTACCTTTTTTGAAATAAAAAAAAATAATTCACTAACAAAAAAGATATAGTTATAATGGAGTATAAAAAATAAAGTGTGCGTTCTAGCTCAAAGAAATATCGAGAGAAAACGCAATATACTATCCATTGTAAAGTGTATAATAAGGAATGCAAAGCATTAAATATATTCACGGCTTGTTGTAAAATCATATTCCACTGTTGTAAGAAAACAATAAATTCCTTCTCATTTTCTACATTTTTAATCTTTGTGAAATTGAATAAGTGGTTCTAATAATAACTTTAAAATTTACTTTTATATCGGCATTATTCACGCGATATTGAACATTACCTGCATTTGCTTTCAGTGGATATTACATTATCATATTGATAATAGGATTTTTTAGACATAAATTTAAAATATTTATTATTTTATACACAATTTTAAAAGATTAATGTGTGGCCTATTCCACGTGGATTCAGGAAACGGTGACTGCACTATGGTCACGGATTTGGGTAAATTATGTTTTATGGGTACATTGTGACATCAGAAATAGATCCCTAATTGGATTTTTTCGAAAGAAGCATATTTTGTAAGATATGGCCTTTTTTAGTTTTTTCCTAAAATCAAATTAGTATAAAAATTGACTTTGCCGTAAAATAACTTTAAAACTATTGGAGATATCCAAAAACGTTTTTAAACATTAGAAATAACGTCCATTTCTTGACAAAATTCATTTTTTTTATATCGATAGTGTTTTGTTTTTTTTTTAGATATTAGCTAAAAACTTTAAACTTAAATATCTCAAAAAACCCACCCTAAATTACGGAAATGCACATTTTTGTTATAATAATTTTTTTATTTTCAATAGAATGTCAAAAATTTCAAAATTCTTGCATTTTTTCCAATTTTTTGAAGGTATAATCAGAGTAGGCCGGATATAATTCATTAATTCTTTTTTTTTGATAATTAAATAATTATATACAGCTTCAATTTGTTTCTAATTTTTGTTTATATAAAACGTAGGATTAATTGGATCCTATTATGCAAAAAAGCAAGCAACCAACAAATTTAAAAAAACGAGATGACGTATACTGATCTAGAAATGTCCATACTACATTCCTACATCCAACCCATAATATGTGAAATATTATGGGTTGGTTGCTTTTTGCATAACAGGGTTCAGTTATGAGGTTCACATACTCATGACAATTATCCTTTTTTGATGTTTTTTATACATTTAATTTGTTAAGGATTTATGTCTGTACATAAATAAATATTATTTTATTAGAAATGTTAACATAAAAACATGTTAATTAAAATATTTAGTTTTCTTCTTTATTTTTAATTTTTTTTTGTATAGAAGCTGTATGAGTTAAATATTTTAATTACCATGTTTTTATGTTAACATTTCTAATAAAATAATATTGATTTATGTACAGACATTAATCCTTAACAAATTAAATGTGTAAAAAAAATCGAAAAAGGATCACTGTTATGAGTTTGTAAACCTTATAACTGGACCCTGTTATGCAAAAAGCAACCAACCCACAATATTTCACATATTGTGAGTTGGATGTAGGAATGTAGTATGGACATTTCTAGATCAGTATACGTCATCTCGTTTTTTTAAATTTGTTGGTTGGTTGCTTTTTTGCATAATAGGGTCCAATTAATCCTACGTTTTATATAAACAAAAATTAGAAACAAATTGAAGCTGTATATAATTATTTAATTATCAAAAAAAAAAGAATTAATGAATTATATCCGGCCTACTCTGATTATACCTTCAAAAAATGTAGTATGGACATTTCTAGATAACTATACGTCATTATCTCGTTTTTCATATTTGTGGGTTGGTTGCTTTTTGCATAACAGGGTAAAATTAATCCTACGTTATATAAACATAAACATTAGAAACAAATAGAAGCAAAAATCCAATTGGAGATCTATTTCTGATGTCAGAAGGTACCCATAAAACATAATTCACCCAAATCCGTGACCATAGTGCAGTCACCGTTGCATGAATCCACGTGGAATAGGCCGTGTACTAATGACGCGCCATTACAAATCTAAACGAGCTGAAACGGATATCCTTTCTAGACGGGTGGTAATAATTTTACATCGCTATATTTCGAAAAATTTAAACTACGAAAAAACTTATTAAAAGAAAGGATATGTGTTATCAAATTCTGATGATAGATCATGATAGAGGAAGCGGTTTAAAATAGAAACAAGGTGGCCACTCTCTGTAAAACCGGGAAAAGTCAAGGAATTTTGTGAGAAGTCAGGGAAAATTTAATAAAAAGCAGACAGTTAAGAAAAGTTATATAAAACTTTAATATTTCCAAACCACGGTTTGCATTTAAACCTTATTTATTGAATTTTTTTGCCTGCGGCGCCTACATTATACTTTATAAAAGATTTGCCTGTAAAAAAAAATGCCAAACAAGTTTTTTTTTGCAATATATTGTAATATTTTCACATACGAAATTATTAGCTATAAAGCTGTAGAAATCAAGCAAAACAAATATGTTTGCGTATTCTTTTATGTATTAATTAAAATTTTCGCCTGCGGCCCTAATGTTTTGTATTTTTTACAAATGCATGTATTTTTAAAATTTGCGAAGGCCTAATTTGTTTAATAACTTACCTTTATCCACTTTTTGCATATAATTAACAAAAAAATACCTGCGGCGCTTATTTCATGTTTTTTTTTTTTTAATGAATTCATGTATTATTTTTTATTTGCAAATACTTAGTTTGTTTAAAAATTGCTTCTTTTCAACTGGCTCTATAGAAGATTTCTTTTTCCAGATATCTGGCAACAGTCGTTTTTTTGTTGTCACTCTGCTTATTGGTCAGGTAAAAATAAAAAAAAATGCCTGGAAAACCGGGAAAAGTCAGGAAAATTTGTTTCTGAAAAATAGTGGCCACCCTGTAGAAAACTATTGACAGCGAAATCATACAAACTCGTTCTCGATAAATGATTTTCTGCAGAGTTTATGATTAAGAAAAATATTAATCTGTTAAATGATTTTAATCACAGCCGTGAATAATATTTAAACTTTAAAAAGGCCGTGGGTAAAGTATAGTATTCTACTCGCGGGTAATTACGCTACGCCTGTCGGTTCCTGTCGAAAAATTCACCCTCATTGATTATACGCTCGTTGAATAATTATTCAATAATAATTATTATTATTGCCTTAAAGATAAAATAAAGAAGTAAAGTCGCAATTGTGACAACCTGGAGGGTAAGGGTTAGGCAATGTTAATCCAAAATACTTTTATAGACTTTTTATGTATGCAAATAATTATTTATATATTTAATTCAGTTCAATATGACTCTCCTGAAACTGAAGAAACAATAACTCGAACAAAAACTGAAAAAAATGGTTTATTTTTCTTTTTTTTATTTTTTCTTTTTTTTAAGTGTAGCAAATATAATAAAAAAGCACAGTTAAAGCGAGAATTTATCATTATTTTTATCTCGGGAGGGTAAGTGATAAAAATGATTAATAGAACTTGCACATTATAATGTTTCTCTGCAAAATATCATTTAACATTATCAAGAACGATTGTGTAGGATTGTAATATTTTACAATTTTGGCGAAGGCGCAGTCAGTTTTGCTGTAAAATTGGTGAATTTTATTGTCAGGATAATTGCGTGTTTTACAAATACCGGGTGTTACAAGACAAGGTACACCCCTTTTTTTCTTTATTTTAAAAGTTAGAAATTCCAAATTTAAAACATCTCTTATTGCGATAAAACGTCAACTTTTAACATAAAAAGTACATTTATGTCACTTCCGGTTTAACCGGAAATCATACCAACTTTCGATTTTTAAATAGGACACCCCATATATCATATTTTTACATATTTCAATTCTACGCTTTATTCTGAGAACAATGATACCAAAAAAATGACATTTCAAATGTTATTTTTTTATTTATTTAATTTTTAGTTTTTATATAAATGATTACTTAAAATTATTCAAAATGATCTAAGTAGCCTTAGAAAAATAAATTTATGCTAAAAACTTTTTTTTAACTTAAATTTGACAGATAAAAATCCAGCCTTCTGTAGTTTTCAAAGCCAACTTAGTTACTAAAATCACAAAAATATGATTTTTAACGTTTATTTTCATTTATAAAAATGGTTGTATTTGCCATAAATAAAAATAAAAGATATTGTTAGATTCCGTAATGATGGTACTTTGAAATGGTACCGGTTTTCCTATATGGTCCCATTTAAGAAAAAAATGAGTTTTTGAGCAAAAACCATTTTCGCAATCTTTAAAATGACGCAACTAAGTTATAAATGGAATTTTCAGCGTAAATGTATTTTTCTAGAGTTACTTAAATAATTTCGAGTAATTTTATGTAATCATGACCTATGATAAAAACTAAAAATTAAATAAAAACAACTTTAAAATTAAAAATGTCACTATTTTGGTATCATTGTACTCAGAATGAAGCGTAGAATTTAAATATGTAAAAAATATAGGGTGTCCCATTAAAAAATCGAAAGTTGATGTCATTTCCGGTTAAAGAGATTTCCCAAATTTGAAATCTATAACTTTTAAAATAAACAAAAAAAGGGGGTATACCTTGGCCTTGTAACACCCGGTATATAAATTTATATTAAAAGCCTCATTGTGGTGCCATTTATGTAGACTAGTGTACCTATACGATAACTATTATTTTTGGAGCATTGGTATATTTGTATTTTCGTTGCATTTTATCCTGTATGTATTTTTATGTTTTCTGTTTTTTTTTTGTATGGTGTTTAAAAGCATCACCCATGTAACACAAAATGGTGGTATATCGGTGGTATATCACTCTCCATTACCAATGACTATAACTGGTAGTAATAAGAATTTGGTGATATATCGTGATATAGCACCGTTATAGACCCGCTTTATCACCAATTTGGGGAAACCAAACGGTGGCGGTTACCAAATTATGTTACCGTTATGTTACCGGCCGTCTAAACATGCGCAAAGCTTATTTTGTCAGCTGGTATTGATGTCTTTGTCTTTCTATCGTAAAATTAATATTTTATTTATTTTTATTTTTATAACAATGTCTGTCAGTGATATTATGTTCTAAAATACTTAACCTAAAAAATTATATTAAAATAGTGAAAAATAGATGTGCCTATCATTATTTACTGTGTATATGTGTGTTGTAGATCCGAAAAATCCACGCACCCCCTGAAATAGTACTTCTTGAGAATAATATCTGTTCTAAAATGCCTTTAAAAAATATTTTTTTTTATGAAATTGTTGATAAAAGTTTTTATTGTTATCTGAAACAAATTTAAGTATACTTTTATTTAAAACTATAAACAAAATAATAATTAAATTATATTTTTTTTTTGAATTACGCAGATAAAAATGGTCGATTTTCGATGGTGCTATATTGATATCCCAAAATCTTTTTTATTACTATCAGTAAATACATTACTCTTATGACACCATTATTTGACTTAAATTAACTTTGTTCTTATATACCACTACTATGTTACTGTGTCAATTAATTGACGGTAGCGTCATCTGTCGCCAACATAGAAAACCGTATTTATAATAATGATTTCTCCATGTTGGCAACAGATGTCACTAACGTCAGTCACATATGCCGAGTTCTATAGCGGTAACATGGTAATCTTTATGCTACTGCTAGTTCTGTACCGCGCTCGTAATACCTACGAATCCTAGTAGGACTACCATCTTTCTAGTAGAACCGTTATGAGAATACAGGTAATATAAAAGGTATTTATTAACCGTTTTAGAACCTCTATGTTACTGACAGTAATAAAATGTGTTACTTGGGCATTGTGGTGCCATTTATGTAGACTAGAGTACCTATACGATAACTATTATTTTTGTTTGGAGCATTGGTCTATTTTTATTTTTGTTGCATTTTATCCTGTATGTATTTTTATGTTTTTTGTTTTTTTTTTGTATGGCGTTTTGTACGGTGGTCTGGAAATCATTTTTAGCTCAACTTTCATATAACCCAAGTTTTTTTTCATAATTTAATTATATAGAGCTTTGGCATCTTTTTAAGACCAAATTTAAAAAAATCTATTGATGCGTTTTTGAGAAAAAACGATTTTCATTTGTTTTGACAAAAAAAAATGAGATTTAAAAATTATTATCATGTTTTACGTCAAAAAGTTATAAAAAAAGATTTCATGAACCTTTGTGTTAAATGGTTTCGTAGGGGCATATTTAGAATGTTATTCACTTCATAACTCGGTTTAACGTATTGACTTAAATTTTTTATTATAGTATGCAATCAATAAACATTTTTATTATATGACATAATAATAAATAAAAATTAAATGTTTAACCAGGAGCGGACTTACAGTTTATAGATAAATTAAGAGGCACCCATTACCTACGCCCCTGGTCAAAAAGTTAATTTTAATAAAACGTTAATTGTTTACATTTATTGGTTCTATATTACAGTAAAAATTTCATGTCAATAAGTTGAACAGTTTCTGAGATATTAGGTGATAAATATTCTAAAAATGCCCTTTAGAAGAACGCTAGCTCCCTCGAAAAGCGATTTACCTCAAACGTTAAATATCTCATATTTTTTTTATTAAAACAAATGAAAATCGTTTTTCTTAAAAGCGCATCGATAGATATTTTTAAATTTGGTCTTAAAAAGATGTCAAAGCTTTAAATAATAAAATTATGAAAAAAAACTTGAGTTATATGAAAGTTGAGCTAAAAATTGTTTCCAGACCAGTGTGTTTGGTCACAGGATGTCTAAAAATATACAAAATTATTATTTTTAATACCTATACAAATATTAGATATTTAATTTCAAAAATCATTTACTTTTTATTAAAAGTTTTAGGTATTCCTATTTTCATTAAAAAAAAATTTTTTCAAAAGATAAACATTTAAGAAAATGTTATCATTGAATCAATTGTGTCTGTTTAAAAAAATATTAAACCTACTTTTAAAAGACATTTTTTGCAAAATTAATTTTCTACCAAGATAGACTAGGTTTGTGAGCGTAGGTGGGTAGTTTGCTTGGTACCGCACGTAGGTAAACTACCTACCTACCCTAACAAACCTACCTATCACTACTCTATTTTTATCTAAATAATTTATTTAAATAAATTCTGTTCCTAGTATGTAAATATTCAAAATTTTCAAATTAAACGTCAAAATTAGCTTTCATTTGTCACTTTTTTTATAACCGGCAGAATTAGAGATAACTAAGAAAACAAATAAAAGTGAGTCATACATATTTGGGTAGCGTTTTTAAACATCCTGTATACTTTTGTACGTGTTTGTCCTTTATTTTACCTTTTTTTTTATTTTGGCTTTTTTCTTTATTTTTTTCCAGACCTTTACTGTATTCATATAGTAAATAAGAAACAGCTGTTTAAAAACATTTTTATTAATAATAAAAATGTCAGCGCACTCAGGCGGTGAATGCCGGCAACAGAGGTCGAATTCTGTCGGCGCGAGACTATCGCTCAAAGGTTTGCATGCCTTACTCAGAGATGGCATACACTGGCAGTAAGTATTTTTTATTTTATTTTTATTTTTTATGCGATGAGTCCAGGAAAAAAACTAGAATAATTTACAAAATTTCATAGATTGAGGTTTTTTTTTTAACTGTGGCTTTATTACTAAAAATATTTTTATAAAGGTTCCGAACACATGATTTTTTGTTAATTAATTCTGATAAACAAAGCCTACTGATTAAAATGAGACTAAAATTAAAATTTTCTATCGAGCACTTTTTGAGAAAATCGTTTCTTGAGATTATTAAAAAGTTCGTAATGTTTCAGGGCGGGATGTAAAAGAACACCTTTAGAAAAACTATGGGGTTTTCACTTAAAAAAAAAAAAATAAAAGTCTAGAAAAGGACAATTTCTGATTAAATTTTAATGTTTTACAATATTTTCATCAAATTTGGTTTTAGGGGTCCCTAAAAAGCATCCGATAAAAAAAATTCCAATCCCACAGCAAGGGGTGAAAGATACAAATTGTTAAATATTATCTTTTTTTTTTTTCATTCAATTTTTTTGGAGTTTTTGGTTCTTTGGTTTTTGCTAAAACACAGGCACACAAAAAAATAAAGATCTCTTTCACCAGACGAGACAAACATTTCTATACGATTTTGGGGTCGCTGAATCCGAATCGGGAGTTTGTTTGACTCGGTTAGGTCGCATTTCGTTTGTAACCTCAAAAAAGTGATGAAAGTTGAAACATTTCATCACTTTTTTCAGGTTAACAACAAAACGCGACCTGACCGAGTCAAACCAATTCCAGATTTGAATTCAACGACCCCAAAAACGTATAGAAATGTTTGTCTCGTCTTGTGAACAATACATTTTTTCGTGTAGGTCCTGTGCACAGGCACTCCAAAAAAAAAAGGTCTGGTTCCTCAGACGAAACAAACATTTCTATACGTTTTTGGGGTCGCTGAATCCGAACCTGGGGTTGGTTTGACTCGGTCAGGTCGCATTTCGTTGCTAACCTCAGACCTTTATTTTTTTGTGTGCCTGTGTAATAATTGTAATTTACAATGTAAATAACAACGTAAATCCGCTCCCAGGGGTGAGAGAAATTATTAAATTTAAATAATAATTTTATAAAATTAGGTATCAGATATATATTTGATAATAAAAAAATCTTAATCCACTTACGATGAACAATTAAATGGTCATCTTGAAATTTGAATCACGTCTTAACAAAAGAACAGCAAATACTTGTGTTTTTTTCATTAAAATAAAAGTGAAATTTTTGGTGTAATAAGCGGCTAAACAATTATTAATTTTGGACTTGACATGTTATGATCCAAATTCATATTTTTGGCAACTGTTTAAAAAAGAAATTTACTAGCTTAAAAATGCAACCTGAACGAAATTTCTAACTTTTATAGCTTTCTAAATATTGTCATTTAAGTAGATCACGGACGGGTGTTTTTGGCGATATTTTGAAAATTTCAAAACCGGATATCTCCAAGCCTACAACAGATAAAGGTTTAAAATTTATTTCTGAATCATACAGAGACAGTATCTATGTGTAGGCAAAATATTACTCAAAAATAAAGAATTGTGGGAAATGGCATAACAGCTGAGGCAAAAAAACTATCTTGCTCTGGAGACGAGAGGTATATATTCCTATGTATTTTGACACGCTGAATTCAAATCCGCCACCAATATTGGCTCAACGGGTCTGGGTTTGGCCCTAACCTCAAAAACACCTCAAAATCGACAAAATTGTCCTTGCGCTGCTATAGTTTTCAAAAAGTCCTGCAAGGGTCAAAATTTCGTGAAAAAAAAACTAAATATGGTTTTCGATTTTGATCCGTAAAATTCAAATTTGAAGTCAGATTAGTTTTATCATTTTCCGTTTTTTTCTTTCTAATTCCAAAAAAACATACAAAAACCATAAAAACAATGAAACATCTAATCTGACTTCGGATTTGGATTCAGCGATGAAAAATACATAAGAATAGACCTGTCTCGCCAAAAGTTCAGGGTACTTTTTGTATTTTGTGGGCCTGTGTTATTTCTTGAAATCTAGACGACAAGACGTCTCGGTTTCTGGATGCTATTGAAACACTACTCCCTGGCGCATTACATAATAATTATTAAATAATCTAGTTTTTCCTGGACTCATTATTTAATTAATTTTAATTATTTTTCACCGAGATCTTCCCAACTGGTGTCATATGATAAATAATAATTAAAATAAATTTCAGTTATTCTAACGTTTAAAGCAATATAGTTTGCAAACTATTTTTGTAATTTGTTGTTATTACTATAACAATTATTCTTTGTTTATTTTACACTCAATTTGTATAGGTATAATTTTCTTTTAAATGCATAATCGTGCAATATGTTTATTTATAACTTAAAATACATAATATGCCTAAATTAATTAAATATAATCAATAATTAGAGGCAAAATTTTATTTAAGACAAGGTTTCCGCACTGCGTTTTGGCCTTCTTAAAGTGCGCGAGAACTGTAGTAATACGGATCTGTTTAGGGTACGATAAAAAAACACTCCCAAATAAATAAACGAAGTGGCTATTTTCACGTCCGACGTCACATGACCTAATTCTTCGGTTTGTTTTGGTTTTTTCGTTTGTTTGGTGTTTTTTATGCGTAGGCCCTGCCATTTAAACGAGGAGAATATACCTTAAAAGCTTTAAAAACCCTAAAAATCGGCAAAAAAAAATACTGGACGTGGAAATAACTTCGTGGAAGTCGGACGTGCAAGTAGCCCCTTCCATAAATAAAATACCTAAACTTAAATTTAAAAAATAAACTTCATTTTAAAAATGCTTACATTAAGTTTTAACTTAAAATACCTATTATAGTTCTCCGCATGAAAGAAAGTCTCCGGCAAAAGGGGGAGGCATCATTCGCGCTCTCTTCTTTCCGTCAAGATCGTTATAAGGCGTGCGTGCCTACAACGGGCCTCCCACTTGCACACACATTCCAAACATATTGCCGTAGCCACAGATCCATGCGTCAAACTGTGATGACATGATAACACTAAATCACAGTTATCAAACGTTAAAAGAATTTTTAACTATAGTTATGTATGTAGGTAATAAATACATACTACGTATTTTATTATGTATACATAATTGTTTTTACATAAACTTTTAGTTTTATGCTTTTGGCCAAAAAATATTTTACAAGATAGATATCCAAATTTGTAAAAAGTTGTTGCAACTTATTTTAACTGTGCACAGGTTAACCGTAAAAATAACTTTGTTATTGTTGTTGTTTGTTTTTTCTGGAGCAAGGACTATCAAAAAAGTTGCTGCAATATTTTTTTAACCGTGTAGGTACGTCGATGTTCCTTGTAGAGGCAGTATTAGCAGACATCTGGAGCAAGGACTATCAAGGCTGACTCGGGTCGATTAACCTTCCCAGGACTTATATATTGATATTTTCTTCATAACAATTAAATTTTCGGATTTTGACTAAAAAGCGTTTTTCAAGATTCATGCGTAAAAAGTTGTTGCAGCATTTTTTTAACCGTGTACGTCAATGTTCCTTGTACGGGCAGTATAAGCAGACATCTGGAGCAAGGACTATCAAGGCTGGTTCGGATCGATTGACCTTCCGACTGGCGAACTCATTGTTCCAATCAGTTGTTCTTTGAATTAACAGATGTCACGTGACCGAACCCTGTCTTGATCTTATTGGTGAAGCAAATTGTATTTTTCTTACATAAATCCCTTATGTTATTGTATAATTATTTATTTATGTGCTGGAGAAAAATCCAGTCGGCAAAGCCTAGTTTTGGGATATACAAGGTGCGCCATCCAAGACGAATCACCTGTTTTCTGGCGTTATTGTTAAAGCTATCAAAGTTAAATTTATATCACATGCTAGATAAATTAATCGAAAGATTCATGGACAGAAGGTTTCCATCTTTTGTTTTGGAGTTATATCCATATAAAATTGGATTTAGTGACAAATTATAGTAATTCGTAATACTGAAAATCTATTAGTTATTCTTTAATAAATAAATACAATGTTATTTTTAGACCTCGGGAGTTAGCGACCTGTTCGTGAGCGTAGCATAAATTGGACACTAATAAGCAGCTACCGCAAGACGGCTATCGGACATCTACGAAAAAAGTTAAAAAAAGATGGCAAAATATAAGTCATAGCTCGCAATTCCCCGGCCTGTGGTTATTTTAGAGGAAATAATCGAAATTAGAAAACATAACAATTAAAAATTTGTTACTGTGTATGATTAATGACATGTTTGTACGTACGTATATTAATAAAGCATGCCGAGACATTTTTTTATATTTCATAAATTGACACTTTAGACTATTATACTTAAGTATAAACCATATAAGGTTTAAATTATTTTGAAAAGTTATATTTTTCCTTATGAAAACAAAGAAATTTTCTTAATTATTTAAATCAAACTTTCAAAATTGATAGATAAAGATTACTTACTACCAAAATAACACAAAATTTTAAACTAAAAAGTAAACAATAAATATACAGTACGTGTCAAAATTCCACTCCCTTTAACTTTTACACGGCTTAAAATATCAACTTGAAATTTGAAATACGTAACATAACCCAAATATTTTTTTGGTATTTATCTCATTATCTGTCTGATACGTTTTAAAGCTCATAATAGTCTCTTTGACCATATATATTTTTTATTTTTTTAATATTTTCTGAGGGGTTTAAAAAGTTGTTGAAAATGGGAATTTTTGTTAAAACATATTATAAAGTTTTTAGTTTACATATACAGTCTAGTAAATTAACATGGTAATTTTTTACATAGCGTACACGTGAATTAATATCCTGTCCAATCGAATTTTGAACAAATTTTAATTTAAATATTAATAAAAAATGTAACTATAATTTTAATTAAACAGTCAGTAAATTGAAAATTGAAACATGATCGCATCATTCATTGTCATGGCCTTTATCTGTGAATGGAAACCAATAATGCTCTTTTGTGACATCTGCATACTTATAATAATAATATTACTTCACAATAATTATTTATGATATAACTACTAATATTTATAATTAGTTTCTTGACAACAAAGACCGTCAAAATTAGTTCTACAGTTTAGCCAACGTAAAGAAGACAATGTAATCAGAGTAGCCAATATAACCAATAAAAAATATATATTTATATTAACCCTAATTTAATTTTATATTATGTAGTTAAAAATATAAGTTAATATGTATGCAGTACAAAAATTGTTGCATAACTCACTGTCATTTGGTTTCTTTTTGTTTATACTATTAATGCCATCTGTGCACAAAGACTGGAACTAACTACCATTTATACAGTTCTTTTTGTTTTTACTACTATTTCCATCTGTTCACAAAACTAGAACTTTAAGCGTTAATTTTTACCTAGAGCAATTTAGTGACGTTTTTAACAAATGGACTCGTCGGGGGAAATGTCCCATTCATTTCGGACGTATAAAGGGCCAGATTATTTCAAGGCAGAATATATCTAACGTGCTTTACTAGAGCATTTCAAAAAACACGATTTTTTAAAAGTCCTCCTCATACCGTGGAAAATAACATACATTTCTGTGCCAAATTTCAACTCAATAGTATATTACAAAACTAGTGTGGAAAGTGACAGGTCCCACGCGAGTGAGCCAGCCAGCCGCCAGGCGAGTGAGGAAACCCCACGAGTGCATGAAATACACTTTCCAACGAGTTATTTACACTATTTTTCCTACGACCCCAAAAAAAGATTAAGTTTATTATTTTAAAATTTTCTAATTTTATTATTTTTTAAGAAAAGCAAAGCACAAAATAATAATAAATAGCATAAAAATTTATATATGTATGTCAAACAGGAAATATGATTTTCATACACCTTAGTTTTCTTGGTTTTATATTTAATACAATGTAGGTATTATTATATTACAAAGCTGTTTAATGGGTTGCCTATATACTTGTCCTAAATAAAGGTAAAATTGACAGTTTAGATTTCCGTGGTTATGCTGCCATATAAGACAGTAAAATTGTAATGTTTTATATTTCATAAGAAAAATAGTGTGTATTTTGATGTTTTTTTTTTTATAAAATGTAAGATAACTAAATCAAAATTAAGTAATTTTAAAAAATCTAGACAGTAATGGTCAAAATAGTAACGTTATAACTAGTTTCTATTTTTGACATGAAAAACGCAAATATTTGGATTAAAAAACATATCAAAAAAGGCTGTGGTGAAAGGTGGAAAATGGCTTATAAAACAAGGTGAATAAAATTCGTAGAATCTACGAGGTAAATATCTAAATAAAATTAGGCAACACTCCATACATAAATATCAAACTAAGGTGATATGAAAATATCAAACTAGTGTGATATAAGGCATTTTCTAAAGAACAAAAGAGTGAGCTAAATGTCATTTTCATAGAGGATCGTAGGAAAAAAATGTAATTAGAGTCCACCCCACTTCATTTAAAAATTTTTAAAAAATGCACTATTTTTTTTAATCAAATATTAGGTATTCTAACTTTATTTACAATTTTCAGAATAAATTGTTTAAAATGATGTAACGATTTTACAAAAAAAAATATCTTTAATCAAAGTGATTTATTTACAAGGGAATCCAATTAATTATTTAATTTATTATCTCACTCACAAATCTAACCATATTAATCTTAAAGCATGTTACTTACACTTTTGCTATTTACTACTAAGAAAAAAATTAATCATTCAAGAAAGATATGCAAATTTTTCTAATTTCTTTAGGTTGGTATCCTTAACACAGTAACCATAATAATTAAAATTGACACATTTATTGAACTGTTTTACACATAATAAATATCATAATAATAGCCTACATTAGTAGCATCTGCATTAGACTGGGTCGAAAACATTATTTTTTAAAAGATCTATGTCTTGTCAAAAAATAGTAATGGTCTCACACTGATCCCCGAGCCACTTCACATTCTTAAAATAAAATTTCTTCAGATAAGAAGCTAGTAGAATAGAATAGAACTTTATTAAAATAGAATATACCTAGTACACAATAAAAGTAATAATAAGTATAAATTATATAACTAATACCTAAAATAACATAAATTCAATAAAAAAACTAATTATTACTGGTCTGAAATTTAAATAATTAATTTCAGCTAGATGGCGCTACCGATTAAAATGTCATTATTAATGCTTAAAGTAAGATGGCTGAACTGCTGTTATCATGATAAAAATATAAGGGAACGTCCAAGTATTACGTAACGCTCCTGGGGGGGGGGTCATTTTGGAGTGTTACGCCCATGTTAATGGTATAGGAAAATAGCATTACGGGGGGGTCCAAAATGATCAAAATTTGCGTTACGTTATACTTGAACGTTCCCTAATCTAATTGATTTCGTTTAAAAAACTTAAATGTAGTACAGTTTTAGTCAATGTGTTTTACTTTTGAGACTGAGAAGGATAATAAATGTTATAAACGGTGCTTGTGAGCTATCCACAAATGTTTTTTTGTGGTTGTTTAATTTGGGTTACGCGTATGTGGAACTTTAGTTTATATGATTGTGCTTTTCTTGTGAAATGCAGGAAAAAATATTTGTGATAAAAACTAAAAAACTAAGTATTATAGTATTATTTTCTTCATTTCAATTCAAACATTTAGGTTTCAAAAAAATTAGTACTTTATTTTTAAATAAACACAGTTGCGAATAAAATAGTATACAGGTCTCCTGGAGAAAGGTTCTTTTCCTCGACCTATAAATGGTTTCCGAGGACCTGTAATCTACTATTAATCGATTTTAATAGACCACTTCCGTGAATAACCCTGTATACCTAATGTCCTGTAAATTATTTATAAGCACGGGTCGGATCGAAGTAGCCATTTATCGGGGACATGCAAAAATTAGAATTTTAAAACTCTTTTTTCAAGTAAATAGACACTTTAAACTATTGTTCACCAAGCGGAATGTCATGTCGACGCTGTTAATACTCAGTGAGTCACTTGGTCATGGTCCATGACTCATAGAGAAAGACTTTTTTTTTGAAAATTAAGTCCTTCTCTATGAGTCATGGATCATGACCAAGTGACTTACTGAGTATACAGGGCCGACATGCCATTCCGCTTGGAACAATTGTTTAAAGTATCTATTTACTTGAAAAAAGAGTTTTTTAACATTCTAATTTTTGCATGCCTCCGGTAAATGGCTACTTCGATCCGGGCTATATTTATAAGTGATAAAAATTAGCAGTAGTCTCAACACTGATCCCTAAGCACTCCATTCTTGAAATCAAATTTGATACCTTGAACTTTTTCTAAATTAGAGCTATTCTTCACTTAAAACCACGGGCTTGGCAACCTTTCATGCTCCCCAACGAAAGTAATTGTTTGGGAAGCATATGGAAAATTTCCAGTATGGAATCAGCCACAAACATGAATCCACACGGCAGATTTCCTTGTTGGAACCACGCGGATATGTGCGGAAATTTGTAAAAGTTTGTGTAAAATTTCTCTGTTGGAACCACGCGGATATGTAGGGAAACCTGTAGAAATTTCCCTGGTGGAAGCACGAGGATATGTTGGGAAATATGTGGAAATTTCCCATACAATAATTTTTTCAGGAATAAGAACCAAGTTAAATAATAAATTCTGCCCCCATAACCCTTACCCTCCAAGGTGTCACAATTGTGACTTTACTTCTTTATTTTTTCTTTAAGGCAATATTAATCCAAAATACTTTTATAGACTTTCTATGTATGCAAATAATTATGCAAATTTAATTCAGTATAATACAGCTCTCCTGAAACACTAAGGAAACAAAAACTCGAGCAAAAATTAAAAAAATATTCTTTTTAGGCATAGCAAATATAAAAAAACACAATTTAATCGAAAAATTATCATTAGTTTAGTCTCGGGAGGGTAAGGGATAAGGTTTGGTATACCAAGTAATTCTTCTAGTAATTTCCTATTGACAAGATCTAAAGCTTTAGTTAAATCCATAATTATATACGTAATGACACGTGCATTTGTTTTTGAAACAAATCATATTTTTCCAGCTGGTAATTTCATATATTTTAATCCAGTCTATTAAGTATTTATAAAATTTCGACATTGGCGAAACCATATTCAACTCGCCAATATTATTATTAAATATGTCCTTTACATTCATAAGACGTTGTTAATCTCTCTTTAAATCATATTCCACCCCTTTTTTGATTAATTCACAGCCTTCATAAATGTGAACTCCCGACAGAAAAGTGCCTATTTTGTCGATTACTGTTTACGAGATATAACGATATTTACGATACAAGTGAGTTTACAGCATCATTAAGATACGCGTGTGAAAGTTGCACAAAAAGTGCATAGCACGTGTTGTGTAACCACACAAGTATATTAATAGGGTTAACTCATGTGTATTGTACAATATTTTAAGTTAAGAAGCTCTTAAGTCACAGATTTTGCGTAAGTTAAAGGTTTCTTAAGTCACGCATTTTCATTACAGCACTTTTTTTTTGAAAAAGAGCGCTCACGGATTTAATAAGCTCTTAACTCACGTAAAATCCTTAATATTTTTATTAAAAGGGGGCATGACCATACAGAGAATAGAGCCATGTCAACCAAATACCTAAAAGGTATACAAATTTTCACTAAATTACATCCAAATGCCTAAAAGGTATACAAATGTTCAATAAATTACATCCAAATGCCTAAAAGGTATACACATTTTTACTAAATTCCATCCAAATGCCTAAAAGGTATACAAATTTTCACTAAATTTCATCCAAATGCCTAAAAGGTATACAAATGTTCAATAAATTACATCCAAATGCCTAAAAGGTATACACATTTTTACTAAATTCCATCCAAATGCCTAAAAGGTATACAAATGTTCACTAAATTACATCCAAATGCCTAAAAGGTATACAAATGTTCACTAAATTACATCCAAATGCCTAGAAGGTATACAAATGTTGATTCAATTATGGGTCGAGGAGGGGGACATGCCCATCCCTATAACCGCGGCCGCACGCGGTTGCATTGACAATAAGGGCCCTATTCTGACGGCAATCCACAAATGTTTTAATAAATTAATTGAATCATGTGCTTTCTGATGAATATAATTTAGCCACAGTAGGCGTTAAACAAAACACCTTTTGTTTCGATTTTAAAAGAGATTTATGACCGGAGCATTTGAACACAACAAAAGCAAGTGCACAACAGTGTAATTGTTTAAAAAATGATTAATAATTCATAAATAAAAAATATTGTACATTGTATTTTCTTGATTGTTACATACAAAAAAAGTATTTTAAAACATTAAGGCATTCCTCTCTATAAATCTAAAGGTTGGTTTACCAAATAATTAACACTAAACAGTAGTACCCACTAAAAATTTGTTTTTTTTTTATTTATGAATTTGTTAATAAAATTAATTAAGTTATAAATACTTTAAACCACTGGTTTATAGCCGCCTTTAAACTTTAATTACAATTGCCCACAAAAATAAAAAAGTTTTCTGTGCTGGGGTTGAGACCCCTGTGTTTTAAAGTTTAAAGTGCTGAATATAAATCTAACGTCAAAACGGCAGCATCTGGAGCTCGTGCTTCTTCTTGACTCGAAAAATTAGTGAAAATCCCCAACATTTTCTCAAAATTGATGCTTTTGATCCTATCAACAGCAGAAAAGCTATACCAATACTCCTTGTGAGTTTACCATAGACATTTTCACGTCTGTGGTTTAAAGCATTAGGAGTTATTGGGTTCGAGGTAGGCCCATTTATACAGGGTTATTCACGGAAGTGGTCTATTAAAAGTTTATGGAGAACCAATAATTTTAAAAATCTGATACTTTGCACTTTGGGGTTTTTTAATATGGCCGATCGATTAAAAATATTTTCATGCTTGTGCCACTTCCGGTGGTACAGGAAGTGGCACTTAACTTTGATTTTTTAAATGGAACACCCTATATATTTTTTAATTTTTAAAATTCGCATTAAATTTGCTTTATTTTGATGTGCAACACTTTATGTCTAGCTCTGGTAGTTTTTGAGTTATTCAAGTTTTTAGCGAAACTATCAAATTTAAGCACCCCTAAAAAAAATATTTTTTTCTTGATTTTTTAAACTGGAGAAAAGTTGTTTTGTAGTTTACTCAATAATACTTAACCAAATTAACCGAAACAGAACCTAAAATTTATACAGGGTGTCTCAGAATCCGATTAATTTTACTGGCCTACTTGATTAACAAGTATAACAAATTTTAACAGAAATACGGCTTTTTCACAATAATTTGCAAATAACCCGAAAACGGTTAATGTTAGGTATAGAGTATCCTATATTAATTTTAAACCAAATTTAATTCTTTATTTAACTAAATAAAAATATATATAGGGTGGCATTAAAAAAAAGAGTTAAGGCTATTTTAAATTTGTTAGATTTGACCTGCTTTCTGAGACACCCTGTATAAATTTTGGGTTCTGATTCGGCTTAGGACAACAACAAAACAAATTTTCTCCAATTTAAAAAATCAAGGAGAAATTATTTTTTTTAGGATTGCTTGAATTTGCTAATTTTTCGCTAAAAACTTGAATAACTCAAAAACTACCAGAGATAGACATAAAGTGTTGCACATCAAAATAAAGAAAATTTAATGCGAATTTTAAAAATTAAAAAATATATTAGGTGTTCCATTTAAAAAATCAAAGTTGAGTGCCACTTCTGGTACAACCGGAAGTGGCAGAAGCATGAAAATATTTTTAATCGATTGGCCATATTCAATAACCCCAAAGTGCAAAATATTATATTTTTAAAATTATTGGTTCTCCATAAACTTTTAATAGACCGTGAATAACCCTGTATAGATGGGCCTACCTCGAACCCAATAACTCCTAATGCTTTACACCACAGACATTTTCACATTAAACTCACAAGGAGCCCTTTCGTGGTAAGGCGTCTTGTACAGATGTTGGATATGCTTAGATAGGATCAAAAACATGAAACTACGGTCTATTAGTCCAGTCAAATAATAAATGTAAATTTCAATAAATGTACACATACTGATATATTGTAACAGAACACTCCTTTTAGTTTTTCATCGGGTGATTTGTGTTAGGGGTGTCCGCTATCTTCAATTTTAGGAGTGCGTTGCTTAATATGCATCTTACGATAAAAATGCATATAACCAATTTTGTTAAGGAGGAAATTTCCAACAATTTTTGTTTGGATCACTTTTTTAATATATTAATAACAATCGAGATAATTCAAAAATAGCCATGTTGGAGGTGAAATTGTTTTTTTTCATTTTTAAGCCAAATTATTCATCGGACGATAAAAGTGGTTATTAGCAAACTTGTAGCTCTTGCTAGGTAAATTCTCTATAAGTTTCACATATTATAAATTTTCATAGGTCCTTTGGTATGGTTACAGAGGGCGCAACTAGCGCCCACTATAACCGTAACAAAATACTTATGAAAATGCATAATATTAATAAAACATATAGAGAATTTCAAGAGCTACAAGTTTGCTTTTATCCTCTGATGAATAATTTGGCTGAAAAATCGAAAATAATTCACCCCCAACGATTGATATTAATATATTAAAAAAATTATCCAAATTTTTTTTCTTTTTCCTTAACAAAATTGGGTATATATAACCAATTATAACCAAATATAACAAAAATGCATATATGCATTTTTATCGTAAGATGCATATTTAGTGAGATAACAGCACTCACCCCTAAAATTCAAGATAGCGGACACCCCTTACGCAAATCACCCGGTAAAAAACTAACAGGATTATTCTGTTACTGTCCACTACTATCCTTTAGAATATCAGCCCGTATACATTTGTTGCAATTTAACATAGGAATTTCTCGTTATTTGACTGGACTATATCCCAACATGTTAACAATGTTGAGAATATAAGATTTTCTGTGATTTTCACTCATTTTCCGAGTCTAGTAGAAATATTAACTCGTAATGGTGCTATTTTAATGATGGATTCAGCATATTCAGCACCTCAAAATAAATAAGGATAGCCTAGTCTTAACCCCAGCACTGAATACATTTGTTGTTTTTGTGGGCCAGTGCTATCAGGAAAACATATTTTTTATATTTAGAAATTCTTGAACTATTTTTGCACTTTAATTATATTGTCTAATATTTCGCCATATACAAGCATATAATTTATGATTTATATAAAGATATACAGAGGACATGTGTGCATAATTTTACAAAGAAAACGCTTGGTGATTTATAACCTGTTGCGTATGACAAATTAGTTGTAAAAAATATTGTACTGCAAACTTGTGACAAGTTTAAATATTTATAAAAAGTCTAGTTTATATTAAAATATCTCGGATAATGGATGTGTAGAAAGAAGTAATTTTAATTTAACAAATTTACTTACTTACCTTTAAACATGTTTTAAAAATATATCCTTTATTTTGTTTTGCTAAAATAAGAACTCAAGTTATGCACACGTTCGTTTTAACATAATTGAACCGTTTATCTTAAAAACAATATTAGAATATTCTAGTTAATATTGTATAGTATTGCACAGGCACACGAAACAAAAATGTCTTGTCCACCAGATGTGACAAACATTCGGATTCAGCGACCCCAAAAACGTATAGAAATGTTTGTCTCGTCTGGTGAACATGACTTTTTTTTTCGTGGTCTGGTACACAGGCACACGAAAAAAAAGAGTCTTGTCCACCAGACGATACAAATGTTTCTATATGTTTTTGGAATGGCTGAATCCGAATCTGGGGTTGGTTTGACTCGGTCAGATCGCATTTCGTTAAGGGGCTGTCCATATATTACGTAACGCAATTTTTCAAAAAAAAAAACCCACCCTCCCTGTGTAACAAACACCCCCCTCCCCTGTGTAACGCGTAACAATATTCAAATTTGTATTTTTTTTCTAACATATCTTGATACAGAATTCCGCATAATGCAAGACTGTAAAAAGACGGTGCAAAAATGATACATATTTATTATAATAATACATATAGCACTTAATGTACGAAAAAATCACTCAAACTTTAAAAAAATATTCATAATTAATATCCCACAGGGAAAAAATACTAGGTACCTCTTTTTACACTGAGTGTCACATATAACACGTATATTGTTTATGCACAGGTACACAAAATAGTACACACATTGGTGTTCTGTGAGTACACATTCCGCGCGAAAATGTATCATCACCGATGATTCATCGGCAAGATCACGCAAGAAGAGGGCCGTAAGATTTTTTTTTTAATATTAACAGTTTTTTTTACTGATTACAATATTATTTAAATATGCATAGTTTCGTCTTTTTTTGTGTGAAAAAGGGAATTATGGGCCACCAAATAGTAATTTATGTTGAAATAAAAATACATCTGTCAAGCTTAGGAAATAAACATTAAATTTATTAAATTCCGTTACGTAACGTTTACCTAGACCCCCCTCCCCCCTGTCACAAACTGTAACAATTTCTCTGACCTCCCCTAGGCGCGTTTCGTAATATATAGACAACCCCTAATAACTCCAAAAAAGTGATAAAAGTTGATACATTTTATCACTTTTTTTGAGGTTAGGAACAAAATGCGATCTGACCGAGTCAAACCAACCCGGATTCGGATTCAGCGACCCACAAAACCTATATAAATGTTTGTCTCGTCTGGTGGACAAGACCTTTTTTTTTCATGTGCCTGTGTTATTATTCTGTATGTACAGACCACCATTATGGTATATGCTATAGTCCTGAATCTAGATACACTTCTGTGTCTATTTTTATGTTGGGAAAAAATCTGTAGCTTGGTTCTCAAAGGGCGGATGTCACTTTGTCAATAGAAGCGTTTTGAAAATATTATATCAGAGTTGACGTGAAAAAGTTGCTATTGACAAAGTGACAACCGCCCTTTGAGAACCAAGCCACAGAATTGTATTTATTGTATGTATGTAGGTATGCCATACCTGGTATGGTGGTCCGTAAAGCAGTCAAAAAAAATTATAATCTTTAAAATAAATTCTTTAAGCTGTAGTATTGTTTCTGTTCTTCCTAAAGTTTCTGTAGGTGGAGTTATGATTTTTTTGAAATAAACGATTCAATTGACGACTTCACAAAGTGGACATTTTAGCACCTTAGGCAAGTTCACAAAAATCTCCTAAATGACTACAGAGTAGCCAACATTGGCTGGTTTTCGGGTTTCTATAGAATATAGCATATTTTTCACCTGCAGAGGGTATCGCATTTTGGGCTAAATCGCCTGCAACGATAAGACTTTACAAGCTTATAGATAGATATAAAATAAATACTTAGCCAAAATTTCAGCCCTTTTTACATCCCGGAAGATACTTTAATTAATTATTTTAATTAAGAATTCGACATCTGTCAATGTACGATTTGGCAACATTGCACGAAACTTCAAGTGTCAAATGTCATCTCGTCAAAATAAAAATAACTTTGCACGTTAACTACTACAGTGGGGCCAAAGGAAGGGGTCTGTGTTGTGTTCACTGCTCTTGACTATAATATTAAAATATTTTGTTGTGTTTTATTAGTTTTCACGGATTCAATATGCTGTAATTCAATGTGTAATTAGGCTGGACTTTTGTGACTAGTTTCTTATGTTTCAGTACGATTATGGAGTTATTTTTGAGGTACTTATACTATAATAACACTGTAAGCAAACCAGCTGTTTCAGCGATAACCCAAAGCATGTAGTTCCTTGGGACAGTGTTACCCAAGACAAGTAATTTAATGTGGTTTTCAACATGTTAAATTACTTTATTTCCATTATATGATTCAAAACTAGATTATGAAAAAGTTACACATAGACTTTTAACTTTTAATATTAATTAAATATACTTATTTAAAAATAGATATATTTAATTAATATTGTGTTGTGTTTTTATTATACATTCTACCTAAATGTATTTCTGTTGGTTTTTAGACACACAAAAAATATTGCTTTTTTTCAATATGATATCACATTTAGCGCAAGAATAATGCGATGTTGTTGGGTTTACGATAGCAAATAATTCCTAAGTTTTTAATTTGTTTTTTCGTGTTGTTCTTTATTAACAAACAACACAGTTTTTTATCATTTCTTTTCATCATTTTTAAACAAAATCATATTTTTATTATTTAGCCCAAAACTCCTATTTAAAACGATACCCTTCTTTAAGAAATAAATACATACATTTAAGTTTTTTTATTTGGTATTTGTCCTAACTGAGTTAGGACGCATTAATAAATATTGTGCTTTTTTAAAAGTTAAAAATAAATCCTGTCGATAAATATATGCAAAACATATTGTTGAATAATTTTAATTAAGATTTTAATTAGTGATAAAGCCTGACAGCACAAATGATTAAAGTTGACATAGAAAATATATATAATAAAAAATATTTATTGGATAAACCAAAGGGCTAACGACCGAGGTCTTTCTGCCCATAAATTACAATACATTGGTATTTACAATATTTTTAGTAATTAATACAATAAATTTTGTAAAAAAAGAAAAAAAAACTAATAATAATGTTTATAAATAATGAAAAAATGTTCATTGAACTAAGGACTGATAAAGTGGTAGAGAAGGGTGTCGTCTCTTAGGATTGTTTGTGGGATTATCATAGTTTAGTACTGTTTGTATCTTATTCATATTATCGTTGTTATCACTGAATTTTTTCCTTAGTCTTGAAAGTCTGTAACAAATTGGTTCTATACCAGTTTTTTCATATAAAAGGTTGTTGGACGGATTGTGTAGTGGGTTCGTGGGGTTCCTCATTTTTGTAATCGCTCTTAAAGCTTTCGTCTCGGTGACTTTAATTGTGTTTAGAGTAGTACGCCTAAGGTTGCATGTGAGAGGGACACTGTACTCTAGGAGTGGTCTACATATTGATGCATAAATTGTGGAGGCTGTCGACGTACTAATGCCCTGATCTTTGTATGTGAGAGAACGAAAGTATTTGGCTCTCTGGATAGTTTTGTTTTTGATGTTCTGGTAGTGTGTATTTAAGTTGAGCTTGCTGTCCAGTTCTATTCCCAAATATTTAGCTGTGGGAGATGGATTTATAATGTGGCCATCGATGTTGATTGTTGGTGATGTGTTTTTGATTTTGTGGTGAAAGATTATGAATTGTGTTTTTAAAGGATTTAATAGAATTCTCCATTTATTCATCCAGCTGACCGTGTGATTTGCGAGAGTTTGCAGTTTATTTATGGCCTTTTTGAGGGTATTTGAGTGTGCCATAAGCCCTGTATCATCTGCGAACTGAATCATATAGCTTTCGGGGTCAATGTAGTTTAGAATAAGGTCTATAACAAAGGATTTGTAGATGTCGTGTGAGTATACATTATATAAATCAGGAGAAAGGGGAGATCCCTGGGCTAGTCCTTGTTCTGGTATAAAAGATTCTGATAGGGTATTATTGACTCTGACTTGCAGACTTCTTTCTTCTAAAAAGTTTTTTATTATGTGGATAATGTACTTGGGACAGTTTAATAAGAATAACTTGTAGAGAAGTCCCTTGATCCAAACGCTGTCAAATGCCTTTTTAATATCCATGAGAACAGATGCTGAGTAACGGCCTCTGCGGTTGGATTCTTCAACATTAGAGAATAAGGCTACTAGGGGATGAATTGTTGATGTTCCTGATTTAAAACCAAATTGATAGGGTGGTATGTGTACTTCCATTGCTTCTTGTAGGCGTATTTTTATGTGTTTTTCAAGAATTTTTCCCATTACTGGTAGTAGAGTAATTGGACGGTGGTTGGCTGGGTTCAAGTGGTCGGAATTTGGTTTTGGGATTGTGATGATGATTCCTTTCTTCCATTCGGGGGGGTAGTAAGCTGTTTTTAGACAAAAGTTATAAATTTGTAAGATGAAATCATGGATTTTTTGATCTAGTTGTTGTAGCATTTTTCTAGTGATGTTGTCGTGTCCCGCTGCCGTGTTCTTACTAGAGTTCAAAATTTGTGTGTATTCTTCTTTTGCGATTTCTATAGATAGAAAATATTAACATTATATTCGTAAAACAATTGAAATCACACACTATCACATATTAGTTTGATCTTGGTTTTTAAGGGGTCTTTCTAACAACAAATTTTAAAAATATTTGTTTTTAAACATTTTCTTTTATATAAAAAGAAAAAAAATCATTGTGAAATTTTGTGGGTATGTTTATTTATGTTCAAAAAATACATTTTTTTTTTTAGATTTTTAAATTGTCATTCTTTGGCCATATTTTTTTAAAACGGTGTTTGCCATGATTTCGGCCGTTTGGATCGACTAAAAAAAACGGGATATTATTCAGTATTGAAGTCGCTAAACTAGAAGAAAAAATAATAAAAAAAAGGTCCGCCATTTTGTTATTTTTTGGCCCCTGGCGACTAAGAAAAAAAAAAGATCTCGGGATTTTGCCAAATGAATACAAATATTTGCCGACTTGAAAAACCTTTGGGGGTGTCTTACCCTGCCTATACGCAAGTTTCTTTTTACAGTGTATAGGGAAAGCAAAAGTTTTTATAATAACAATAAAGTATAAACACTATCATTTTAATATTACTTGCTTTTAACTTATCAGTGCTTTTAAAACATCAGGTGTTGCAAATTTTATTATCTTAAGTGAAACAAGTAAATTAACAAATTTTCGGACATGTGCATGTGATTATTGGTAAAATGCATTTTGGTTTTAATTAGCGAAAATAAATAAATGTAGATGCAAAGTGCAATGTTTATTATTTTATTGCTTGTTAAATTATTTAGAGATAATTAAAAAACACTAAAAATTGACCTTTAGTTAATTTTTTTTTAAATAAATATTGCCACAATCTTGGTTGATATAGTATATTACGCACTGAGTACGCAAGCCTAGTTTTTAGTGCAGGAGAGTGCGTTTTTATTTTCCTACGACCTAGTTACTAGTTAGTGCGTATTTCCCATCCGTTGTCATAGACAACGTGACGTGATCAGCTGATTTTACATATCTGCTGTCAGAAAATTAGTAAAAGTCAAACACATAACCTCAAATTGACTAATTTTAAGATAATTTTTGCGTTTTTTTGATATTTAGGTGTTAGATCGAAGGAAAAACATTAAAACATTATTGTAAACATAAATATTCAAAAATCTATTTGTTCATTAACTTTGTTTTGTTGCCTGTCCCGTTACAGAGCATTAATCTTTGGAATAAATATTTTTGTTTAATAACTTTTCCAACATTTTTGTTCTTTTTCGGTTTATTTTTGAGTTTTGGATATGAATTTGCTGCCACCTCTCCAATTTTATTCCAATTACCAAGTTAAATATAAATTAATCTTTTTCCTTTTTTATGTTTAACTACTTTTTTGCGGTTTAAAGATAATTCCTTTAGTCTCTTTTGAAATATAGTTTGGATTAGTTTATGATAGATATCCCAGATTTATATTCAATTTTAAATTTTAGATTTCATTAATTTATTTTATTTTAACTTATTGTAGTTTTCTTTTTGTTTAAATTTTTAAGATTTTATAAAAATAATATAGTTAAGGTCAGTATGACATTTCTAATAATGTTTACTCAAGTCTAATTTGGACTTTTTATATTTAAAAAGTAAGTTTTTCTAAAAGGAATTATGTCATTTCAACCTAATTTTCATTATTTGTAGCTTGAAAATGACTTTATGTTAAAAAAGTCGAAATAATTGTCGCTGTAATGTTTGTTAATAGACAATAAATTTATATTTTGGAGAGATAAATTTTCTTCTATGGTTTATTTAAATCAACTCCAATATTGGTAAGGATCAAGAATTTCTTAATTTGAAATTAGCTTTACGCCATCTACAAATTTTATGTTAGGAAATTACCACTAAATGGCTCTACAATAAAATTAAGTTGGCGTTGGTACGTTAGAACTATTTTTATTGAAATATTTGCAGATTGTGTTAAGCTAATTTCAAATTATCTTATATTTTCTAAATATCTCAATAGGTTACAATGGCAGGCTTGATTAAAAAATTAGTTTTGTCAATTTTGATTTTAAATATCTCAGAAACAAATGAAAAAAAAAAGAAATTGTACAAAATTGCTTAAAAAAGTAAACTCTTTCGATATCAGTAATAAAAATTAAACATACATTGAAAAAAATATAAAAACAAATGAAAATCGATTTTCTTAAAGTTTTTTTGTGTTGCTCCTAAAATAATCAGGGGATGTTCCCAAATCAATTTCTGAAAAAAAAACTAAGAGCGATAACATTTCTGATTACAAGTAGGTCCACTGCAAATTTTTGCGAACGAAATTAAAATTAATGCATTAGTTAAGAAATAATGAAGTAAATAATAAGTAATTGCGGCGTAATCATAAAGCAGGGGAGACTGGGGTCAGTTGAAACGGGGGTCGTTTGAAACAAGTCGAATATATCCGAAACGATATGTAAAAGCGGTGAGGGCCCAAGGGCAAAGAAAGCGGCTTTCGTGTTGGAACATGTCAATCAGTACTCTGCGCCTCTAAGAGAAGGTCACATATTTTTATGTGAGTGAACTTCTTTTTCGCAACCAAATGTTAGTATTTTAGTTTTTATTCTTTTTAATATAAGTGGGACCTGTCTGCGATCAAAAAGAATAAAAACCAGTTGTAAACAAATATTTTTCTTTATTTAACATATGTTTTAACTAACCCCAGGTACTGTTTCAATTGACCCAGGTGTGGGCACAGTTGACACATTTAACATTGTTATAAAAATGTTTTCATTTATTTTAATGGTGTATATGGGACTAAAACAATATTGCACTCTAATACCTAGATAATTAGGCTGTAATTAAAGCGTACTGCCAAATGTATCAGAGTTTAAATCTAGTTACAGTAAGCAATTTTCTCAAAAATGTTTCAATTGACCCCAGTCTCCCCTAATTGTGCCCAACTCTATATTGTAGCCTTAATTTGCTAAAATAACGATTTCATTAAGATTCGGAAAGATGTATAGAAATAAAATACGCCAATTCTTTGAAAACGAGCGAAACGTATTATTTCACCAAACTATTAAAAAAAATACACTGTGTATATTATACCTCGACAGTATATTATTAAATACGTATAATATTATAAATGTATGTATAATAAGCGAATGTTGTCTTTAAAAATAAATGACCACCTTGTGAAATATATTGTAGTGTTCTTTAATTCTGAAAAAGGTTATTCCGTCATTGCCAACTCAATCAAAACTTATACAATTGTTGTTTTTATTTATTTTATTATGAAATATTGATGTTGAATCTTTTTTAATATTTCCGCTTTTCAAGCACTTACCAAAAATTTAATTACTTGAAGGTAAGACCCACTAAAATTTGGGATCTTAATTAATTTGCTATTTTAATTAATTATGTAAGTTTATTACTTTAGAATGACTATTCAAAATTTTCTAACACGAATTTTTGAGTTTATAATGTTTACCCTTGAGTCTTAAAACTTCCTTGAAGAAAGTTTGGTCATTAAACATTTATTATTTATTACACAGATTATTGATTTTCATGAAAAATATTTCAAACATTTAATATTATTTTCAAATATTTATGATTTTAAAGGATTTCTTAAGAATTTATAACTAACTAAATAATAACCCTTTAAAACTAAGAGTTTAAACATTTTATATATAAAATCACTTAAAAAATTACTCTACAAATATATTGATACATTTTTGTTTTCTTATTTTAAAAAAATGCGTAATCCTACCGTATTACAATAAGTTAACCTAATTATATTCTATTCTATATTGTTTTTTTTTTTCGATTAATTGGCCAGCTCATCTGTATCATTCTTTATCCAGTGGAAGAATCTTCCACGTTCCAAATTAATGAAACTTCTTCAATACTTTAATAAAGAAATTTTGCAACTACAGAATTTTCACGATCAATGAAAAAATCCCTAACTAAAATGACATATAGCTGCTATTTCACGTTTATTTGCGATCATCAGTGGCATATATTGTTTTGGTGGCTTTCGCATCGATTAAAACGTCTTGATTCTTATTGAATCAAAATATTTCTGTATTGACAGCGACAATTGGTGGCGCTATCTAATGTTACACAAAGTACTACGTTTGATGGTGGCTCCACATAAAATTAAATACACGAATAAAAAAAAATCAAATTCTGGGCATATCAATGATAGCAATGTTGTTGCTGGTGATCCATATTGGTTCCGCTCCGCTCTTTCCTCGGTATAAACCTACAAAATACTAGTAGGTTGATTGTTAAATTCGAATCTGGGGTCCTCAAAACCACAAAAAGTTATTTAGCCACATTTAAACGTTTGTGGCATAAAAACTAGAGCCTTCTTTAATTTATAAATTGTGTAAATTTACACTAGACCTAACTAAATTTACAAGTAGAATATGAAAAACAAAAACATGAAATATTGAACTCTTTTAATATTAGGTCTCATGCAAAAATCCTTGCTATACTTTATAAAATCCTATTTTTGATCACTGCAGAATGTTATATAGTTTTTGATGCATATGATCCCTTACTTACTTACTTGATCAGGGCAGTATAGCACAACACAACAGCACAGCTAAAATATTCTTATCTTTAAAAGTTTTTTAACAGCTGGCTCTATAACCTAAGTTAAATATAAGTCTTAAAAGTTTTTTTGCGCAACTGTCACTTTCTGCCCTTTACTTTATCAGGGCAGTAAAGCACAACACAACAGCACATCTAAAATATTCTTATCTTTAAAAGTTTGCTAACAGCTGGCTCTATAACCCCAGTTAAACATAAGTATTAAAATCCTTTTTTGCGCAACTGTCACTTACTGCCCTTTACTTTATCAGGGCAGTATAGCAGAACACTTTATTTTTAAGGTATTCAAATTACCTAGATAATGTGAGACCTATAGATGTTCAAGCTTCGGGCATTTTGCATATTGCGAAACATAGCGTAGTAAATTCGCAGATCACCCAAAGTTGCAGGGATTTTGCATAATGTCTGGGTAATTGGTCAGTTTGCAGAATAGCTAGTCATTTCACACATTGTCGGATTTTTTACATTATGCGAAATCCTTTAAATTTATTAATTCCATTTCTGAATAACTCTGTACAGTAAGATACGTACCTAAATATCACCCTGTATAAAATAATTAGACGAAACTATTTATAGTAAGTAAGTAGTGTTAAGTCCGAAGGTAACCTCATTCTTCTAAAAAAAAACTATTATTTATTTGCTGCACATTTATCTTTGTTAATAGTAACATTTAAATTGTTAACTTTATAAACTTTATAGGATCAGACTTATTTATTATCTACATAAATCTATAGTAATTAATGAACCAATAAATACATGGGAAACAAATGGAAAATTGGTGTCAACCTGGATTCAAATAGATATGTAATTAAATTAGGTAAGTACCTAAAAGTGATAAATTGTTGTGAAACAATAAAAAAATAAATACCGTAAAATACCGTTGAAAAACAGTAAATTTTAAACATTTAATTTTCAGTGCCTAAATTTTCGATTTAGTACATTTTACTGGCGATTTAAACAATATCATACGCAAGCCAGGTACAAAATATTAGGGAACACTAGAATAGTGTTTCGAGTATCCTAATGACTGGTCGTCCGAGCATTAATTCACAATCCAAAAATGTATCGATTGATATTATCAAATATGTTTTTTGCTATTTTTTTTAAAGGAAATCGACATGATGGATCCAGCTGAGTTTTGTGTCTAGATATAATCCCAAGAACTTTACATACTTAGGATTACAAAATTAATGGAGAGCCCCTAGCATAAGCATAAAGCTTATTTGGGGCTCTCCATGCCTCTGTGTAACTGCTCTAAAATAAATAAATAAATAAATATAAAAGTCACTAAAAGGAAAGAACTAAACAGAACACAGTAAAAAATTATTTAAGTTTGTAAATGGCTCTTTACCAAAAATGTATTTCCGTGTAGAGAGATTTCTATAAAAAAAAATGCTCTGTTAAATAAATTTACTTTATATTTTTTTTCATATTAATGTTAAATATCACAGCCATTTGTCAAAGTCCCAAAGTGTTAAATATCAGGTTATTTGTGTTGAACAAATATGTACCAGTGCAAAATTAAATATACACTGTCAGACTTTAAATTCGGAACACCTAAAAAATTGCCATTTTTTAAATTCAAATATTTTAAAAACTACTTAATTGATTTGACTGATTCTTTTTTGTTTTAAATCTTAAACATTCCCTTTCGTTGTTTGTATTAAGGATGATTAAAAAAGGTATTTTTGTATTAACAACAACAAAAAATGTACAACTATGTTTTTTGCCCCATATTCTAGGATTTGCATGGTACGCCACTGCAACTGTTTATCAATTTTTTAGTCTCTTATTTCCATCGTTTTAATGAATATTTTATTTTTTTATATTTTTACTTCTGGTTTATGAGATATCAGCCTGAAAGTTGTCATTTTTTCAGTAACTCAAAGAGTAAGCAGAGTTGTTTTTTATTTGAAACTCATGTCTTTTGCTTTTTCTTCTACAGTTTCTTCATCCCGGGGCAACTTTCTATTGCGGTCTGACGGAGGCTTAACGGTGATTTTGCAGCACTGCCGCCGGATGGAGTGACCCTATTTTTCCTTCCACTCAAGTTTATAAAACCCATTTTATGTTTTCGATAAACTTTATTAGAAGAAAAACGTAACTCGGTTAAGCTTCAAATTTAAAGCACAGCATCAATAAAATTCATGTAGTACTTATTGAGTTAACTGCGGCAATGAGAGAGGCTTTAACAATTTGATAAACAGTTGCAGTGGCGTACCATACAAGTCCTAGAAGATGGGTCAAAAAACATGGTTGTACATTGTTTGTTGCTGTTAACACAAAAAAAAACTTTTTTTTAATCATTCTAAATAAAAACAAAAGTAGAGAATGTTTAGGCTTTAAAACAAAAAAAGAATCAATCAAATCCATTAAGTAGTTTTCGAATTATTTGAATTTAAAAAATAGCAATTTTTTAGGTGTCCCAAATTTAAAGTCTGGCAGTGTAAAATGTAATTATTTTTTTTTTGTTATTAACATGTTATTTTCGACTTCAAATCATTGTATTAACTTTGCTATTGCTTTTTATTTTATCCATTAACAATTAAATTTTCCTAAATTTAATTTTGAACTTTAAAGCTATTTAAAATAGTTTACACTTTTCCTTATGGTCGTTTTACTTACTACCAGAACCTGAAAAGCTTACAGATATAGTCTGACACTCAGTAAGTAAGCTATGACGAAAAGGGGAGGTAGCACCAAAAAAAAAAACGATCCGAGAGAAGCGAATTCAACGTGAACGTGTTTTTATTTAGATTTTTTATTCAAGTATATTGCTGTCTCATTTTTTTGCTGCATTCTTTTAATAGCTTCAACACCGTGTGTCAAACAATAATACGCAGAGCCGTAGCGATGGCAATTAATTCTAATAATAATTTTTTATTTCCATAGACTTAAGTATAGGATAATGTCAAATACAATTATATTTCTTAAAGTAAATAAATAAATAATTAATAAACAGACAAATAATATAAAATAGTACAAGTTAAAAATATTTAATTCCACCTTTTTTTTATCTAAAAACTCAGATAGAGTATAAACAACATTTGATTTAAAAAAATTCTTTGTCTTTGCTTTAAATTGAAAAAAGCTGTTTAATTCCTTTAAATATTTTGGCAAATTGTTGTACAGCCTGATAGCTGTGATTTTGGTAGAATTTCTAACTTGCGCATAGTTACATATAAAACATTTTGATTTCTTGTGTCATAATTATTTACTTGGCCAACCGTAGTAAAATCATTGATAGTTTTCTTAAATAAAGGACACACTGGAACATATACATGTTGAAAATCGTCATAATACAATTTTCTTTAAAAATATTTCTACAGCTTGAATTGGGGGAGGGGAAATTAAGACCGTATAAACATTAAAAGAAAGCTGAAATTTGCATTTTTGACTACGACTTGCATTCTTTGAGATGACACGAAAAAGACAAAAAATGCTCATACTCAACAATTTTTTTTTTCAGTGTAGGTTGGATTATTATTTTATCCAATACATACAGATAATGAGACAATTGCCAGCTTTATTTTAAATAGATAAACTCAATAACAACCCCCGCGTGGCTTTTACTTTATTGAGTGGATAATTATTTATTTTACCCACTCAACTGTCACTTGTCAAATTATTTTCTTGTAAATGACATTAAAATTTTTAATAAAAATATGAATTTCTAAGCTATTTATTGGATAAAACCTTGGCTGACGATTCGCAGGTTAATTTTCTCATAGGCAATATCTTACTTTACCCACTAGTACCATAAATAACTATATCCTAACAGTTATGGTTACTACTATTACATATCTACCCTAAACAGCCTAGAGTATAAAGTGCTCCAATACCAAATAGCAATATTATTTTTTCCCACGTATTGCAGTATCACCTACGATATTCAGTAGGTATTATGTGTCTGAAAACACGTATAATTTTTTTATCTAAAAAAACAATCGACCCCTTTCTAGGTCGACAGACGCGAACGATTACTAGATATATGCACTAATCGACCTTCACTGTACCACTTGTTATTGTCAAATTCTTATCCTTATCCTCGAATGAGTCGTAATAAATGCTTTAGTCTTAAATTGATACAAATCTATACAAATACCTATAATTTCTTTAAATACAGGTCCGTAACCAGAAACATCCAGGCGGGTCAGCCGGCCCGCAGCTTGTGACGAAATAAGCCACAATTTAATAAAATTGCCAATATTTCAACGTTTCATACATTTTAACCATACGTGCGTAACCTATAATTTTTAATCAAGTTTGGCGCCGCAGGCGACATTGTTATAATTATACCAATTTTCATGAAAACTACCCCCACCCCTCAGGGGGTGGATTTAATTAATTCACTTTCAGCAACCTCGAAAACCCCAATATACCAGTTTTCACGAAATCTACCCCCACCCTCAGGGGGTGGAGTTAGAAAAAAATTAATATCAGATTCAATTTCAGCAACCTCAAAAACCCCAATAGCAATTATCAAATTTTTCTAAAAAAAATGTATTTTTCCCCATTTGCCCCCCTTGCCGCACCCCAATATTCACCAAAAACAATCCCGAGCTAGAACTTTTGGTAACATACCCGTATGTCAAATTTCAACTCTCTAGCTTAAAGCGTTCTTAAGTTATCGTGCCCACGAGATTTCCCGGACAGACCGACCGACTGACAATTTTTTTTTTTTGCTTGAAATGATTTATACCGACATAAAACGCAAAACGCAAAAATACGCAAAAATAATTTTGAAAATTTTTGCACGAATACAAGGCTTTCCAAAATTTTGAAAATTTAAAAATGGAAAAGCAAAATAACCCTTACCCTGATCCCTAACTATAGTAGTATTTTCTAATAACCCACACCCCTAACATAGTATTTTCTGCACTAACTCCCTCATTCCATACGATTCGTTAAAAATATGTCTGTAGGTATGTGATAAAATGGCGCATTCATGTGTGAAGATTTATTGGCAATCTGATTGCGTATAATTAATTTTAATGTGGATGAATTCATTAAAAAAAATCATCAGGTAAAGAATTATAGTTTATTATCGTATATCATTTGCCGGTAATGTGCACTCGACTCTACCAACATAAATTAAGTGCGTATATGTGTACCCCAACAGAAAAGGTACCTAGCAGTGTTGCGCAACGATTACTTCTTGATTACACTTCGATTACTTTCTATTTATTTAATTATTTTTTAACCAATGCACTAAATTTAATTTTAAATATATGAAAATTTAGAAAATAGTAAAAAGCAGCCGTAAGATATGGAATGCTACGAGTTCCCAAATACAAAAAAATAACATTAAAAAAAACACATCTTTTTTTAAAAAAATATAAAAAAAATATAAACTATTTTTATTTTTTTTTGCGCTACGTGCTGTCAATATAATAATAATAAAATATCAATCCAATTACAATTGAAAATTCAAAAATCAACATCAGAACTGTTATTCGTGAGATACCAGCCTCAATGTGTAAAAACTTAATGGTAAATTGGACCAAACGAATGCACTAATGTCACAAAGTCGTGGTGCACATTTGCACAATATAATTTTCAAAACAAAATTATTACAAGCCGTTAGGATATGTAATGCTACGCGTTCCATTATATATTATTCACAGCAAATGGTATATAGCATTTTCTCAAATACTTAAAAAAAATAATTTTCAAATAAAAAAAATACATTTAAAGAAAAAAATTAAAAAACTTTTCAAAAAAAAAAAACAAAAAAAACTAAAAACAAATCTTTTTTTTATTTTTTTGAAAAGTTTAACCCCCTATAACTTTTTTGTTTTTTGGGGATTACTTTCAAAAACAATAGGGTTCTTCCTCTCGTAGAACTTAACTTTTCCTGAACTGAAATTTTCAAGTCGATCGGCCGATCCGATCAGATTATTCGTTCTTGAGTTATCGTTCTCCCAAAAATCGTGACATCGGACAGCCGGATATTTCAAATTATTTTTTGATGAAAAAAATTTATATCCAACTACCGTATATTATTCTAGCGCAGGCGCTGTGAATAATGTAATAACATGCTCTTTCGAATAAAAACAAAACATTCTGTGTTGCGGAATAATTGTTGTGTTTTATTTCATTTTACAATCCTAAAGCACTAATTGGATCACCCTTTATCATTCCTAATAAATAAAATAAAACTTCGAATCCGAAAATGATGTCTATATTCTCTCATCACGTCAGATTTTTTTATTACAAGGAGTAAAATCCGAAAAAAAAAACTTTTTGGAAAAGGAAAAATTTAGATAGCTTTGTAATGCATGAAATTTACGAAATTTATTCGAAATCCTTTTTCATACGTTTATGTGCGGTATCCTATAAGCTAAGCATCTAAGCGGCAACGTGGGACCTTTATGGAGGTCCGCACACATTTTTCTTGACAGTTTAATTTTCTTTTTTTTTAGTATTTAATGTATTTTATTAAAGGGCTATTTAACAATTATAATTTTTTAATTGATTTTTTTTCGCTAATTGAATTATGATAATTATAATTAATAATAATTAGGTCTTAATAGGAAATATATTTTTATTAATATTGATTTAAATTTATTTCAAATATTTCTATGCTTTCCAAAAGTTTCCAACGATTTTTTTTTAGTTCACAAACGGTCTCTAAAGGTTTTAAATAATTTTGCATATAAAAATAGATTCAATCACGGATTCAATGATTTCAACCATACCGAGCGTGACGAAAATTCCGCCCTTCCCCCTTAACTTTTAGAATGCTTTTTATAATCAGATTTACTCTCGAAATTTCGAAATTTCAGCAACCTCAAAAACCTCTATATACCAATTTTACGAAAACTACCCCCTACCCCTTAGGGGATGAAATTGGAAAAATTTTATTATCAAATTCAGTTTCGTCGTCCCCAAAAACTCCTATACACCAATTTTGACGAAAATATTGTATTTGTCCCATTTGCCCCCCTTGCCCCACCCCAATGTTTACGAAAAACAATACCGAGCGAGGACTTTTGGTAAAATACCTGTATACCAAATTTCAAGTCTCTAGCTTAAAGCATTCTCAATGTTATCGTGCCCACAAGATTTCCCGGACAAGTATTATCCGATTCATATTCGTCGACCCCAAAAACCCCTATATACCAATTTTGAAGAAAATATTAATAATATTGAAAAATATTTACCCCCTCACCCCTCGGGGGTGGAATTATAAAAGCTTTTTTATCAGATTCAATTTCAGCAACCTTGAAAACTCATATATTTTTTTTCAAATTTTTCTAAAAAAAAATGTATTTTTCCCCATTTGCACTCCTTGCCGCACCCCAATGTTTACCAAAAACAATCCCGAGCGAGAACTTTTGGTAACATACCTCTATGCCAAATTCCAAGTCTCTAGCTTAAAGCGTTCTTAAGTTATCGTGCCCACAAGATTTCCCGGACAGACCGATCGACCGACCGATCGACAATTTTTTTTTTGCTCGAAATTGATTTATATCGATAGATAGATACGTCATAAAACGCAAAAATACACAAAAACAAATTGAAAATTTTTGCACGAATACAAGGCTTTTTAAAATTTTGAAAATTTTCAAAATGGGAAAGCAAAATAATTTTTTTTTAATTTTTTAATAATTATAACTTTATTTTTAACTAAACGATTATTGTTCTTCTTGATGTTATACTTAACTTTTGAACGAGTTGAGATATCGACTTCAAATTTAGAACTCTTAAACAAGACAACTTAAGCTATCTTTTAGCATATATTTGATACTTTCAGTTCCTAAAATGTGGACAGGGGGGCTTGGAGGACATTTTTTTAAATGTAAAGGGGGTCGTGTGATACATCCATTTAACTTTATATTTTTGAATTTTTTTAAACATTTTTTTTTTTTAAATAGGGTTGAAAATGGGTATTTTTGTCAAAATTTCTCTAAAAAAATCAAACAGTTTTTTTTTAAATTACTAATTTCATGATGAAAAAACGTAAATTATACTTTTAAACTAATTTTAATTGACATAAATAAAAATTTACAAAAAAAAAAACTTAAAAAATCGCATTTTTTAGCACAAAAAAATGAAAAATCAAAACCTGAAAAAATTGTTTAAAAAATTAAAATATATAGTCAAATAGAGAATTTTATTTGCTTTAAATTGATGTATCACACAACCCCCTTTTTATTTAAAAAAAATGCCCCCCTGCCCATATTTTAAGAGCTGAAAGTATCAAATATATGCTAAAAGACTTATAATTTAAGTCGATATCTCAGCTCGTTCAAAAGTTAAGCGGGGGGGGGGGTGACTTTTGGACCGCTCTGTCCAAACCTTATTCACAATGTGATTTTGAACGTTTTTTCCTGAATCCTCCATATATTTATTGATCTATAACAAATTTAAAATGTAATCAAGTGAATCCACATAAAAAACATTATTGCTATTTTATAAATTATAAAATAGCATGTATTATAAATTATAATACATGCCTGTGGTCACGCACGCATTTAATTTGGATTGTGATTTTCAAAAGAGAACAAAGTTAATAACTTTAAAATCTGCTCCAAGATGCAATAAAAAAAACTGGTCAAATTTTATCTAATCCATTGATTTATTTGAATTTAGCAGGATTTTTTTACAACGAGTTGTATTTAACATTTTATTCGTTCCCGATTTTACATAAAGGTTCTTTTTTTGTAACATCGTCCAGTTTTTAAATCCTTTAAGAGTAACATATTTTTATTTTGCATCTGCGACAAAATAAGCGTCACGATTAGCATTTTTGCAACACAATCTTTTAAGGTTAATTTAAGAGCGAGGAATTAACTGATGTAACCACGGCCGTACACAAGTGTATACAGTGTGGATAAAAGGGGTAAATTCGACTCTGAAAATAATATTTAACTTTTCGTAATTTCTTTGAATTTTGCATCTTGTAGCCAAACTCCACTTTCTCAGCCTCCCACCAGGCATCACCAAACTCATAGCCTCCTTCCTCAAAGGCAGAGATTTTCAGATAAAAATAGCCGACTGTAAGTCCAACACCCGCCGCATCAAAGCTGGCGTCCCACAAGGTTCCCCACTATCCCCCCTTCTGTACAACCTCTTTACGGCAGATATTCCAAAAACACAGGGCACTGAACTAGCCCTTTTCGCCGATGACACCGGCATCCTAGCAAAAGCCAGAAACCCCCAGCGCATCCATATCGCCCTCCAGCGCCAAATGGATGCCCTAATCAAATGGTTCTCCAAATGGAAAATCAAAGTAAACGCCAATAAAACCAAAGGCATCCTAATCTCTAGGATTAGAAGAGGCCCACCCCAACCCATTCAGATAAATGGCCAACCCATTAACTGGGAAAACCATGCCAAATACCTCGGCATTACAATCTCCAAAAACTTGACGTGGGATCAGCACGTCAAAAACACCCTCCAAATAGCAAATTGCCGCCTCTCCAAACTCTACCCCTTAATAGGTAGAAAGAGTCCCCTATCCATTAAAAACAAACTTCTTCTTTACAACCAAACCCTAAAGCCGGTACTTCTTTACGGAGCCCCAGCCTGGAACAAAATCACCCTTAACAAAGCGCTCTCAGCAAAACTTCAGGCCTTCCAAAACAAGGCACTCAGAATATGCCTCGATGCCCCCTGGTTCATGAGGAACAACCAGATACACAGAGATCTCGAAATGCCCCTACAGCACGTCTTTTATACAAGACAATTTAGATCACCCAAACCCCCTCATTTCAAACTTACTAGATTACGATCACGAAATACACAACACTCACAAAAAGATCAAAAACGTCCTCAACCAGTAATGGTACCCACTAATACAGGACAGATGCATTCCCAGCATCAGTGAGATAGTCTCACTCCTCCCGCACATCCCTCCTCTCCCTATCCCATCCCTCCCCATCCCCCTCCCACCCACTCCACAGCGCCAAATTATGACAGATGCAACTCGAATCAGTGAGCAGAGACTCACTCCCCTCAAATTATGACAGATGCAACTCTCATCAGTGAGCATAGACTCACTGCCCCAACTTTCAATTCAGATTAAATATTTTTTTAGATAAATGAGCCATAGGCTACGCCTGTCTCTTAAAGACCCAAACAAACTATTGATGATGAATTTTGCATTTTTTAAAAAAACAAACATTACAAAAAGTCAGAAATACTTTTGCCAATAATAAAAAATTGTAAAAATAAGAATGGAATTTGGTAAAACATCAAAAAATAATACAAAAAGTTCATATAGTTCACGGCCAAATACGGGCCAAGAGTTCATCAAAGAATAATTCTAGAAATGCTGATCCGATTTTCAAAAGCCAAACACTGTTGAAGCCGGAATCTAAAAACCTTTTAAATAAAGACGTTTTCGTAGGTATTCTATCCAAATTTTTAAAGGTGGCCCCTCTGAAATCAGGAGGTTATAAGTAAAATCAAAAGATGTCACATTCAAGTACTGGGCGATGAACCGTCAGCATCGTGCTAAGCCATCTTTTATGATGTGCCTCATGTATTTTTGTTTTGTCATCTTTTATGATGTACCTCGAGTATTTTTATGTTAATGTTTTATGTACAAGTAAAAGTGAACCATATATATGGTTATTAATCGTGCGAACTGTTGAATTTTAAGTGAATAATAATGGACGTTTGAAGATAATTTTTTTGTGTGTTTTTAATGATAACTTTTTATATTAGCGTGGAAATTACTACAGTAGTAATTTATCAGTGATAGTGCGCAAGTCATGATACATATCCGATTAGTACTTGCGCACTGGAAACCTCATGATTATATAGAGAGTCCCTGGTTAATTATTCGGAAGAAAAAGACCAAATAAATAGAGAGAGAGAGAGAAAAGATGTCACGCTCAAAATAAAATCGACCCTTCCGAGGATTTTTGTCTAAAAATAGTTATTTATGGTACTAGTGGGTAAAGTAAGATATTGCCCATGAGAAAATTAACCTTGAGAGGGCAATATCGGTTTACCCATGAGTGCCAAACAAGGTTTTATCCAATAAATAGCTTAGGAATTCATATTTTTATTAAAAATTTTAATGACATTTACAAGAAAATAATTTGACAAGTGACAGTTGAGTGGGTAAAATAAATAATTATCCACTCAATAAAGTAAAAGCCATGCGGGGGTTATTATTGAGTTTAATTATTTAAAATAAAGCTGGTAATTGTCTTATTATCTGTATGTATTGGATAAATATTATTTATCCAATACATACAGATTACTAGCTTTATTTTAAATAAAGAAACTTAATAACAACCCACACGTGGTTTTTACTTGTATTACTTTAAAGACTGGACAATTATTTATTTTACCCACTCAATTGTAACTTGTCAAATTATTTTCTTGTAAATGCCATTAAATTTTCTAATAAAAATATGAATTTCTAAGCTATTTATAGGATAAAACTTCGTATATCACCCGTGAGTAAACTAATATTGCCCTTTCTAAAATTAACCCACTCTGCCTTCAGCCTCGGGGGTTAATTTTCTTTTAGACAAAATCCTAGTTTCCTCCCCTGTACCGTAAATAACTATTTCAGGGTTATCGAATATATTCACTTAAAAAATTCCACACTGTATATAAATTTCTTCTCTTAATACCCAAGAAATAGGCTATAAAAATAACCCTAGGCAAAATTTATTTGAATAAGAATTTAAATATTTATACAGATATGCAAAACAATTAAAAAAAAAAAATTAATTAATGTATTATTTGTAATTGTATTTTTTAACCTCAGTAATAGTACTGATATATCTAGGTATTTTTTTTCTTGCAAGGTTAGGCATTTGAGTTCACGGTTAAGAATTGTTTCTAACATATCTATTCATATATCATCGAATAATATGTAATAAAATAATACATACATCTGCACAGGAGAAAAACATGTAATTGATGACAATGTTAATTTATGTAACTTTTCCATACTATTAAATAGTGTAATCACCATAACATAAAGTAATGTGTTATAAAAATACAGTGCGGTCCAAAAGTCACCCCCCCTTTTAACTTTTGAACGAGTTGAGATATCGACTTAAAATTTAGAACTCTTAAAACTCTTAAAAAAAAACAACTTAAACTATCTTTTAGCATATATTTGATATTTTTAGCTCTTAAAATGTGGACAGGGAGGCATGGGGGACATTTTTTTAAATGGAAAGGGGGGTCGTGTGTTACATCATTTTAAAGCTTATAAAATTCTCTATTTAAAATAACATTTTTAAATTTTTTAAAAATGTTTTTTAAGGTCTTGATTTTTCAATTTTTTGTGCTAAAATATTCGATTTTTTAAGTTTTTTTTTTATAAATTTTTATTTATGTCAACTAAAATTAGTTTAAAAGTATAATTAACATTTTTTCATGATGAAATTAGGCATTTTTAAAAAATTATTTGTTTTTTTAGAGGAATTTTGACATTAATACCCATTTTCAACCCCATTTTAAACCCAATTTTTTTTTAGATTTAAAAATATGGTTTGGAGTTAAATGGAGAATTTTATAAGCTTTAAAATGATGTATTACACGACCCCCCTTTCCATTTAAAAAAATGCGCCTCATGCCCCCCTGCCCATATTTTAAGAGCTGAAAGTATTAAATATATTCTAAAAGATAGTTTAAGTTGTCCTATTTAAAAGTTCCAAATTTGAAGTCGATATCTCAACTGGTTCAAAAGTTAAAAGGGGGGGGGGTGACTTTTGGACCGCTCTGTATGTTCTGTTTTCGAGGAAAATAAATTTAAGAATTATAATTAAATTTTCAACATCAAATAAACATTAAAAAAAAATGCATGCTTGCATTTCTTTTTGGTTTATTTTTAAAATTTTAACGTTCAGTATGTTCTATTTATTTTGGAAAAGATAAAGTTGTAAAAAACACATTTTGTAGATCAATCAAATTATCGACAGTCCAATATTTATTTATAAAATCACTGTTGATACAAATCAAGTTTTTATGTCCAAATAAAGAGAGCCCGTTTGCCCGTTTACCCAATATCAGTTAATAAAGTTTATAAATGAGGAGCAGACTTTCAAAACGCATATTGTCAACATTGCTCCAGGCACCAACCGTGCTTGACAAGCAATGCTTGTTGAGTCAACAAGCAGTGCTTGTCAAGCAATTTTTTGCGATGTCACCAAAATAATGATTTCTTGTATTCTTGCATTCAAACAAATTAAATATTCCACAAAGTCCGATTTACACTGAAGCGAATGTGGCTTGTTTTGAATGTCAACATAACCAAAATTTATAATTTTTGTTTACTTACTTTGTTTTTATGATGTTTTGATGTAAAAAAAAGAGAATTGATAAAGCTTTTGCTAAAAACACTTTTGGTATTCCTGTAGAAAAAAAATTTGCTTATAAATTCGCTTTTATTCCAATAATTTAGAGGAATAAACCATTCTTTTGTTCTCGTTAATGGCACGTAAACGTTTTACGGTTGTGTAAATTGGGCCTAGTCATTTCGCTTACAACGCATGCGTATCTTACGTTGCTATGGTAATTTCGAGATTTTTTACAAGCGGGAAGGTTTAAAATAACTATACCTTAAAAAAATAAACTTTAGTTAGGGACACTAGATCTTGGTCTTAGGTTAGCAAGGCCTTGCTAATTTGCTCGCCTTGCTAACGTAAGACCTAGATCTAGTGTCCCTACTTTTAGTCACATAACAGCAAAGCGCAGGTTTGTCCTTTTTTTTTTGGTTGGTGCATCCAACGGGTTCTTCACATATATGGGGGTTAGTAAAGGTGTATTTAATGGGATTATTGCCTAACATTTGGGGGTATGAATTTCAAAGCGCAGTTTTTGACGTAGCAACTTGTCACTTAGTGGACAATTTAGATTTAATAGTCAATGTTGACAAGCTGCTATGTCACAAGAGCAAACACTGCGTTTTGAAATTCGCCCCCTCATTTACACAATTACGAATTTAATTATAATTAGCACATTTTTTTCATAACCGACGTTGATTATTTCCACCTCTCACGGTTCACCTGGGCGATTTTAAATAAAAATTTCGTGGACCCCTACATTTTTTGGACTAAAACATAACTGATGACATCAGAAATCAATTTCCATTTCAAAGAAAATTTTAAAAGATACACTTTTTTAGAAAGATAAAAAAACGCTTTTTTGAGTAATAAGGTGTGTCAAAAAATTCCGATTTGGGAAATCAAAAACGCTCTGTGGCTCAAAAGTTGCTCCTTAGTAAAAAACTGTGGCCACTCAAAAATGAGCCAAATCGATTAATGTTTAGAGGTAGCTCAAAGCACTCAAACTTTGAAAAATATCGGTACCTGTTTTTCGGATAAAAAGTGATTGTATATAAAATTCAGGAAATTTTGGAGGGTTTCTTTGGTAATATTTAGAAACAATACTAATTATGAGAAAACTAAAAAATTATATTTCCCCTTCCCTTAAGTTAGAACATAAAAAAATCGCCAATTATTTGAAGATTTTGCGAAAATTTATTGAAAATGGGCATATTTGAAAGGACATAACTTCCTTAGGAATGATTTTTTGACCAAGGTGCATATAAACTTTTTCTATGTTTTTAATGTTAAATAACCAGTCATTACTAAAATATTTGTTTTTTGCTTTATATTTTTTAATTTTTTTATTTTTCGTTCTTCATACGTAAAAATTTACTTTTAAATGTATTTATCTTTAAAACGGTTAAACCTGCGATGTTAAACCACAGAAACTTTTTTGTGTATTTTTACATAAAAAAGTATTCCAACCAAAAAATCAAAAAAAAAGTACACCGAAAAAAGTTTTAGGCAAAAAACAGAAAATCCACCCGGTTTCTAATCGAAATTAATTTTTTTTACTCAATTTTAGGAAAAAATTATGTTTTCTGTATAGTCATGTAGGTTAACTTGTATATATGCTTATATACTAATATATAATTTTGCAGATTTTTTATTTAAAACTATTTTTTATGCACTTTTAAAAACTTGCAAAAATTAAATTTTCGCGAAATCTTCAAATAATTGGCGATTTTTTCATGTTATAACTTAAGGGGAGGTGGGATATAATCGTTTTAGTTCTTACATTTAGTATTGTTTCTAAATATTACCAAAGAAACCCTCCAAAATTTTCTCAATTTTTATCGGTATCAGTTTTTATCCGAAAAACAAGTACCGAATTTTTTTTTAAGTTTGAGTGCTTTGAGCTACCTCTAAACATTTATCGATTTGGCTCATTTTTGAGTGGCCACTCTTTTTTACTAAGGAGCAACTTTTAAGCCAGAGAGCGTTTTTGATTTTGAAAATCAGGATTTTTTTGACACACCTTATTACTCAAAAAAACGTTTTTTATCTGTCTAAAAAAAGTGTATCTTTTACGATTTTCTTTCAAATGGGAATTGATTTCTGATGTCATCAGTTATGTTTTAGTCCAAAAAATGTAGGGGTCCACGAAATTTTTATTTAAAATCGCCCAGTTGAACCGTGCTCTATATATTTATGCAACCCAAATAAGCTTACACTGAAAAAAATAAACAGTAAACTGATTTGAATTGGCGTCAACAAAGATAGATAATATACTGGGTGTATTTTAAATAGGGTCCGAAATTTTAAGGGGTGATTCTGCATCATAAAATTGACAAAAAGTTCCTTCCCTTCTAAAAATGCGTCGTAAGGAAACTAAGCCCCTTTAAAAGTAGCTATAAAATATTGGAGTTTTATTTAATAACTCAGAAACCCTTTAGTATATAGCAAGGAGGTTTGGCACTTGAACTAATCCTAATAAATCCCATCTTCGTATGTTATTTTCATGTACTTATTTTAACCAGGGGTGTGCAAAACAGGGAGGCTTTATCAGTTTTTTGTCCAAACTTATTTCTGTGTGACTTTTTTAATTTTATTTTGGAATATGATTTCTCAGGTCAAAATACATAAAAAATGTACTCTTGTATATACTGTAGGATTAACCATTTTCGAGAAAAAATAGGTTAAATTTTATAGTTTATAGACAACAAATTAAATACTAAAATGTTGAAAACCAAAATTTCAATGATGCAGGGTAAATGTACATAAAAACTAACAAAAAAACCTTATATACAGGTACATCCAAAAATTAACCCTAAGGGAGTTGTAGTCTCCTAAAAATGCACAATTTTTAAAGGGTCATAGCTTTAAAAACGATTTTTCGACCTGCATGTATAAAAACTTGTTTTCTTAGTTTTTAATATAGAACAACCCTGCATCAGTGAAATTTTGGTTTTTAACATTTTAATATTTAATTTTTCGTCCTCGAACCATGAAATTTCACCTTCAAATAATTTTTTCTCGAGAACTGTTAATCCTGCAGTATTACAACAAGAGTACCTTTTTATGTATTTTGATTGAAGAATCATATTTCAAAAATAAAATAACAAAAACGTTAAACAGAATAAAGTTTGGGACAAAAAGCTGATAAGGCCCCCCCGTTTCGCACGCCCCTGGTTAAAATAAGTACATGAAATAAGATACAAAGATGGGCCTTATTAAGATAAGTTCACGTGCAAAACTTCGTTGCTATATATCAAAATGTTCCTGAGTTATCAAATAAAAACCGAATTTTTCAAAGGGGCTTAGCTCCCTTACAACGCATTTTTAGACATATGTTTATAGGAACTTTTTGTCATATTTCATGATGTAGAATCACCCGTTAAAATTTTGGACCCTATTTTAGTTACACCTTGTATCATCAACTATTCTTTTTGTTTTTTATTTAAATTGTCTTAGTTGGTTGGTCAAAAATAACAATGCAACTAGTTGAAATAACAATTTTTTAGTGTTTGGTGGCATTTGTTGATTTAAAAATTCCTTTTTCTTTCTGTCTAGGAGCTTGTGCACATGTGCTAGGGACTTTTTATTAATTTTGAACATGGCTTTAACTTAACATGTATCAAAAATGCTTACAATGTTAAAGTTGCAAATAAGGTTTAAAATAATAATAATACAATTTTGCGACTTTAATGTCACATTAATTATATTTAATTAATTACACACAAATTTGCATTTTGAATTTTAAATGTGATAAAATAAATTAACAATAATTAACAAAAATAATTAATTTTGAGGGAAGTGACATGATTCGATTATGCAAATTTGGCGGTCGATGAAAATAGGATGTCCGCCACACCTCTTTTAACACAATAAAGCGTAGGTGTATAGTCGCGTCAAGGGCAGCAAATTCGTGGCTATAAATCAAGCTGGGCGTTTTCCAGAGAATTTACTGACTCTTACTAGGGTCACATCTGCAGGGCGTTCTTAGCTCGTTGGTTGTTTGCAAAGTGTGTGACAGATTTTATTTCCAAATAAGGGCACATCCACAGGCTCGCATAACAAGCATAGTACATAAGAATGCGATGCCGTAATTGGCTTGATGTGCCGTCATAAAGCTTGTAAGCCAATCACGGCATCGCATTCTTATGTACTGTTCTTGTTATGCGAGCCTGTGGATGTGCCCTAAACCGTGAAGAATTTAATGCTTTGCATTTTTTAGTACACTCATCAGCGTGGATAGTATATTGCGTTTTCTCTCTTTTATGTTTCTTGATCAAGGCATTTAAAAGTTGGTAAAATTTGACTTTGAACTGTCATTTTGACAGTTAAATCGATTTAGGGCATATCCACAGCCTCGTATAACACGCATAGTACATAAGAATGCGATGCCATGATTGGCTTGATGTGCCGTCATGCACACTGAAAAAATTATTTTGTAAAATTACTATAACTATCGCTGGTTATTTTTTGCCAAACACTATCAAAGTAAATTTATTAGCGTAATATATTTTTACTACTAGTTATGTGAAAATACGTATTAAATTATTTTCTAAAATTACAAAACATTTGTTAAATTATCACAATAGTATTGATAATATTACAAAGGAATACTTAAAATTCATAAGAGACGAGTAAAATTACCATACTATATTTCCAATCGTTGTTTATATTTGTTGCTTAAATAAACAACTTATTTGTAATTCTACACATTATTATTACAAATATTTCACATATTTACAGTGTTTTTACAAGTTGCAAACAAGAAGTTACATATTTTTTTTTTAACGCAGTGTAATTTCACATTATTTTAGCGAAATGTTATCGAAACTAAAAATTATTTTGCAAAATTAATAATGAAATTTAATTTTTTTTGTGAACTGAATTTTACAATTTTACTGCTATGTATAGAAAAGAAAATGGAAAACAAATGGTGTGGGTATGAAGTTGAAACTACAAATAAAACACATTATAAACTGAAAGGTGTTTTTATTACATAAATATATTAACAAACTATACTACTATAATACTACTAAACTAGAATAATTGTCTCTGTGTACAGGGTGATTCAAATGTCCCGCCCATGCATTTTGTCTCGTAAACGGTTAGAGATCATTAAAAAAATTCAAAAGCATGTTGTAAATCTCAGTCTATACTATAACTAAGACTATCTCTATTTGGTAGGTATTAACACAAATAAAAACCTATTCTTCTTAAAAAATTTACCTGCCGACAGCTTTGCACAACTATAGATATATTAGCCAAAATGTAACCTACACGTACAAAAACTACAAAATAACATCTAAATAACAAGGATAACTTACTTACAGATTATAAATATAACAACATTAAACAAAACACAGCTAAATTAAAAAAAAAACATTTGCCGGCGTCGCATAACAACGTGCTATGGCATCAACTGGTGCAGGAGGAGCACGCATTAGGCAGTTCCGCTTCGTTGCTGGTATTATTAAGGTAAATTCACAATAGCTGTAGTAATAACGCAATTTTGTTTGTAAAATTAATAAGGTTTTGTTAAATTACATTAAAAGATAAAAAGTTCTTTAAAATTAATTTGTACTTGTACAATGCTTATAGTAAATTTCTTAATGGATAAAGTAAAAATACTGATTATTGTATAAAACTAACAACAGTTTGCTAAATAACATTAATAAAATGACAATATTTTGTAAAAATATATATATTTTTTATTTTCACTAAGATAATTGCATTATTATTGCTATTTAAATTTACTAATTATTGTGTACCCCTATTTTTTTCAGTCTATCTTGTAAGCCAATCACGGTATCACATTCTTATGTACTATGCGAGGCTGTGGATATGCCTTTATCTGTTCCAATGGCCACCCATACCAATCTTTACGTTTTTACGTCAATTCTTTTAAAAGTTGGCAAAATATGACACGCACCCCCCCCCCCCCACGAAATGACCCAGTCGGAAAATTCAGCAGATGAGTCGTTAAAATTTTGATGTGATAAGTTTTTTTTTAGTCATTACTATCTGACCATTTTTCTTATAATTGGTATGAATATTTATGTTAATGTAATATTTTCTGAAAAACTAAAGTTTATTAGACTTTTCCTTCAACTTTTTATAATTTTTTGAAGTTACGACCCTTTTAACTTTTTATTTTTTAAGGCATATTTTTCAAAAACAATAGGGGTCTTAAGACCCCCTATTGAGAGAAGATCTTCTCTATCTTTCGCAGAACTTAATTTTTTTAAATATTTTATATTGATCGGATATTTTGTTATTAAGTCACCGCGCGCACAAAAAACGTGAAATACGGACGGACAGACGAATGTTTTGAAAGTTGTTCAGAGTTCAACAAAAGATATTTATTTCTTTACAAGCATTTTTAATCTAGGGTAATATTTGAGCAACTTGAAAATTTGAAAACTACGTATCTTCAAGCACTGCGTGGTGTGAAAAGTATAATAATTGTCCTCAAATTTGCTGTTATTTGCAAAATTCATAATCTAAATAGAAGACATAAACAAGGTGACGAGCATACACGGGTTGCAATATATTTACATCGCTATATATAGGAAACTGATAGTCCTGCGACAAAATTTATGTAGGAAATACAAAAAGGCCTTTTAACTGCGCAATAATGTTTGCCCATTAAAGTTTTTGCCTTTTTAAATAAATATGGCGTTGGGTTCTGCTTTGTTTTAAATAAAAAATACGTGATATCATCAGAAAAATAAATTGTCATATGACAATGTATGTACTAAATGCATTTGTCCTATCTGAGAAAGTTAGGACAAAATGATCTAAAAATCAGTTAAATAACTAAGATCTGTAAAGTTAGTCCTAGTCCTGACTTATTTGTCTAGTAAAGACTAGTTAGGACAATTTGATTTAGAAAACATTGAAAATTTTTCACATAGGGGACAAATATCTTAGGCTAATTTTCAGAATTTGAGTTTTTGATAAGACATTTCTTTTTATTAGGCACATGAGGCTAGTGTAATGCAACACAATGGTGTGCTTATCTCAAAAGATGAATTTTTGCATATAGGACAACTTGTCTTAGCAGGGCATTATTGTATTTATGCGCGATGATAAGTGATCGCCATAATTCTTTCAATGTATAAATATTTATATTTACAAATCGGATGCAGATTAATTTCTTTTCCTTAAAACCTTCGGTAAATCTTCTGTCGTCCTTGCCATTCGGTGTGGACTCGCCGGCACCATATGCAAAACGACTGCCCTTGACTCCAAACCACCCACGCACCATATATTCATTCCTGCTCATTATAGTCCGGGAACCGAAGGTTCATTTACACACATCGTCAAAATTCTTGGACCCCCCATATTTTATAGAAAACAGAAATAACTCAACTGTGAAAAAAAAATTATGAGATATTACACCTACATAGTGAAGTATTAGTGCCTTTTTAGTTGTCGTAAATTACAGTTTGAAAGAAAATTTACAAAAAAAAGTGTTAAAATTTTAAATTTATTTTTTTTTAATTTAGCAAAAAAAAAATGTTTATAATAAATAACATTTCAGTACTCTGTATTTCCTACATTATGTGTAATGATTGCCATAACAAGCCTAGGCATTGACAAATAGAGATTGTTGATCGTTTCTTGAGGAATATTATTCTACCTCCCTTGCCCAGCGATAATCAATTCCGGAGGCGTGTCAGGGCGTTATCTTACTTTTGTATTGCTGCTACAACATAACTCTACATATGTTCCATTGGATTCATGTCTGGGAAGTTGGCAGGCCACTATAATCTTTGAATATGGGCATCACGCATGGCGCGTTGTACCTCCCTTTGGCGATGTGGACGGGCATTATCATCCATAAAGACAGCAATTATGCCAATATCATATTGCAAGGGCTTGATAATACCTTGTAATGCCCTGTACACGAATAAGGTCTGTCCGACGGTTGTACATTATGCCCCAACAAAAAATTACAGAACCTCCTTGATATGGAATGACCTTTCGTGCAAATTCCAACCGTTCCTGCCTTGTTGGAGACCTTCAAACCCTAATACGTTAACTAAGCCAAATCTTTTTTCATCCGAAAAAAGTACATTTCGCCACTGACTGAATAACCACGTTCTATGTTTACGTGCCCATTGTAGGCGAGCGGCTCTCTGGCGGACTGATAGTCTGGATGCTCTAAGAACTCCTCGAGATATTAGGTTTAAATAATTAAGCCTTTAAGCAAGTGTAGCTCTGGAAATCACTCTTCTGTACGTCCTCCAAAAGTGGCTTTGAATGCTTCTAAATGGAATGCTGCGGTTTCTACCCACAAAATTTGTTATGTAACGGTCTTCTCTAGTATCTGTGACCCCAGGACGACCAGTTGCCTGTCGAGGTTCAATATTTCCAGTTTCTTGGTATAAATTCACAATTCTAATCACAGAACTTCTCGGTATACCAAACCTGCCGGATATTTGATAATTTGGCTGGCTTTCTTCATGTGGGGCCGCTATTCTAGCCCTATTAAATTGTGAAATCCTGTTTCCGGGAATATTTAATACGAATAACACAAATTATACACTTCAAGATTATTAATACTAACCCGAATTTAGATACTTTTTTACGAAAATCGTTGCTATTGGTTGTTTTTTCGGTCATAAAATTATGAGATATAAAGCAGCAAAACAATGCTCTTTAAAGTTATAATAACTTCAACCAGAGAATATTCATTCTTAAAATGGTAGGGGGGTCCAAGAATTTTGACGATGTGTTTATATTATTCTTGAGATTTGGGAAAAATTCACCTCTTTTTTACACTAATAATTTCTATACTAAAATCGATGAGGTGTCCTTCCCGAAGTTTTTTTTTATACTTCTTAAAAAGCTGGAAATCTAAAACTTGGCATGCACGTCAGGAACCTGGGTTTGCTGATGAAAAAAGTTAATTTTTTGAATAAGAGCCTGGGGAACAAAATTGGCGAATGCGCCACCATTTAAAACTACCCGCATTCTTAATATAGCCTTTTCTGTTGAAAAACCGGCTTAACGGTTAGTAATGTAATAATTTAATTCATCTTTTTTTTTAATAATTCTAATCGGAAGCCGAGTTAAGAAATTGAAATTTTTTATTCAAGAATAAAAACTTTTCGCAAAAAAAATGAACCGACTTTTATGTCTCTAAAAAGTAAAAATTAAAAAATACTTGTCGGTGCCAATTTCACCATTTCTTAAATAAATTACTAACAATTATGTTTTTATTATTTTATTATTGTTTGCTGTGAAATTGGCACCGACTTAAGTATTTATTATTTTTTTACCTTTTAGAGACATAGAAGTCGGTTCATTTTTTTTTGCGTAAAGTTTTTATTTTTTACTTTTTAGAGACACAGAACTTGTAGATTTGTAACGCCATCTAAGCTAAATTATAGTTTCCTTCCATCTCGGTAAGCTGCTGACGTCACAACGCACTGTTAGTGCGCCCAAAAATACGTAGAAAAAATATAGTCTAGTTTCATTTTTTTTGTGTTTTCTTTCTCGAGAAGTATATTTATTTTTTTTGCGTTTACTATAGCTATATAAAGGGAAAAGTATTGTTGTTTAGCGTTTTTTTTATTTATTATACTACAGTACTTATTCGTGATTGCAAAATAAATACCTACTTGTCACTAAAAATTAGGGTCATGTGGAAGAAAAGCTTAAATTAATATTTATTGCAATTTTTCAACCTTTTAAAGTCTCGTTAATGTCTAGGTTAAAAAATAATGTAACTTGTAATTAAAATTACGGCGTACATAACTATAGTTATATGTATAGAGAAAAAAAAAGATTTATGTTCTTCATAATGTGAGTTTACAATTTTTAAATGTAATATTATTGTTTTAATTTCGGTTGACATATAAAGGGCAAGGTTGTACGGAATATTAAAATAAATGGACATTTTATAATTAATTTTCATGTGATGGGAATTTATCATTTACCATCGGAAAATTTACTAACCTAAGATGTATGTCCATCAGAAAACTATCCAGACTCCCTACTTTTAAGTAGGGTCAATTTGCATCAATGAATTCTAAAAAATAAAAATTGAACTAAACGAAAAAGTACATTTTAAACTCAGAAAAAAGCAATAATATTAAATTGTTTATTATGAGTTAAATAGATTCGGGTAAACAAAGAGTCATTTGATAAAAGTTAAAATTTTACTTTGTTTTTTAATTTTTTCTTAAAAGAATTTTATTTAACAGAAATACTGCATCAAAAGATTCGTCTTAGTAACACTGGTATAATAATTGGCTCGTGCCCCACTTTTTAGAGTATCCTGTATATTATTAACATTATTAACATAATAATTCAGTTTAATATAAAATAAACATATTTTGCATATAAACGATGCTAAAGATAAACAGTATTAATTAGAAGTTTTAATTATATTTTAAATCTATTCTTATCGCTTCTTGGCAGGAACTATTTTTCTTTCATCCTGCTTAAGACCTTAAGACATTCTTAGTTAATAAAACAAAGGATACATGGTGGTTTGGAAACAACATTTATTGCGACTTCAAAATAAACCATTTTTGCTCAAAACATAATTAGAACCCTGCGATAACTTTAAAACTAAATTAAAAAAATATATATCGATGCGTTTTTGAGAAACGATTTTTATTTGTTAAAAAAAGATAATATGAGATGTTAAAAAAATAAATAAATACCAGATATTTCGTCAAAAAATGAGAAAAAAGTTTCTATGTGCCGCCAAGTCTGCTCCTAAGACAGTTAAGTCACTATTAAGGGCATTTTAGAATAGTTATCACATAATAACCCAGGAAGGGTTCTTTAGAAAACGCCTTATATCACACTTGTTTGATATTTTAATATCACCCTAGTTTGATATTTATGTATGTAGGCTTGACTAATTTTGTTTAGATATTTACGTTGAAAATTCTACGAATTTTACTCACCTAGTTTTATATGCCATTTTCCACCTTTCATTACAGACTTTTTTGATGTCTTTTATGTTTTTTAATCCAAATATTTCTGTTCATGTCAAAAATAAAAACTATAGTTATAACCTTATTATTTTGACCCAGGTCAATATAACTTAATTCTAATATGTATAGATTTTATAAAAATTACTTAATTTGTGATTTAGTTACCTTATATTTTATAAAAAACATTGAAAAATTTTACAGTCTTATATGGTAGCATATCCACAGAAATCAGATTTTCCTTGATTTATAAGATGCTTGCGGTTAGGCAACCCATTAAACAGTATTGAGCTTCCATAATATGTTGTATTAAATATAAAACCAAGAAAACTAAAGGTAAATAAAAATTATATTTCCTTGACATACATACATGTATATAAATTTGTATGCTATTTTGTGTTTTGATTTTCTCAAAAATTCTCGGAATAAGTAATAAAAATTAGAAAATATTAAATTAAGAATTCCAAACCAAGCCAATCAAGTCTATTCACATGTACCATTGAAATCTATTCAATATTGACAAAAATTACAATACCATGCAGTTTTAATACAGTTGACGTAAATGACGTAATTTTCTTCAAATTGCCACAAATTTCAATCTCAATGGTACATGTGAATTGGCCTGAATGTTAACGTAAAACCAAACATTAAAACTTTTTACTTTTACTTTTACTTTAATTCAATCAGAAATTGTCTCATTTTAAGTTTTAAGAAATATTTAATGACATGGAGTATAAGCCTTTTATTCTAGCACGGTAAAATCAGCACGTTAAAATCGATAATTTTAAATCTAGGGATTTTGGTTCAAAATGGGCGGGGCTTATTATATCTAACGTTGCGTTTCGTATTAAAACGTTAAATTAACCATACAATGTTAACATTTATTTATAGGTTCTATACTACAGTGAAAATTTCATGTCAATAAGTTAAACCTTTCCTGAGTTATGAAGTAATAAATACTCCAGGAAGCGATTTTACACAACAATTATTTCCTCAAAAACGCATAAATGGATTTTTTAAAAATTTGTCTTAAAATGATTCAATAGCTCTAAATAAGAAATTTTTGAAAAATGTGGGTCATTTTGAAGTCGCACTAAGTGTTGTTTCCAAACCACAGTTAGGATATTTACTAAAAACAGATCAATAAATTGCGTTACAAAACTTATTCAAAATATTTTGCTGTAGAGACAAAACAAGCCGTAAAGATATGTATTGCTTAGCATTCCGTAGTATATTCTTCAAAATTGATATTGAATTTTCTTTCGATATACTAAAATATATTAAATTAGAATAGAATAGAATAGAATAGAATAGAATCTCGTGTGCGTGAGGGCTTATTGTATTAAAAAACAAGCCGTGAAGATATGTAATGCTACGCATTCCATTATATACTATTTACAGTAAGCGAACGTTCAAGTATTACGTAACGCAAATTTTGATCATTTTGGACCCCCACCCCCCCCCCCCCCTGTAACGCTATTTTCCTATATCATTAACATGGGCGTAACACTCCAAAAAACAAAAAAAAATAACATTTGTTTTTAAATAAGATCTTTTTTTAAAAATGAATTTTTTTTTTGAAAATATTTGTTTTTTTTTTGTTTTCTTTGATCGAAAAACAAAAAAAAAATGATTTTTTTAATGATAGTTTTTTCATTTTTAAAAAAGTTTAATCATCCATAACAGTTTTGTTTTTGGGGGGTTTACTTTCTAAATTGGTAAAATTGATCCTTATAATAAAAGTAATTTTTCCTGAAAAAGTTCCGTTAATCGGAATTTTCTTTTAGCTTTTTCCGTTTTTTTTTAGTTTTTTTTTTCGGGGATTACTTTTAAAAACAATAGTCTTCCCCTTATGATTTTTCCTGAAAATGTCAAACCGATCGGATTATTCGTTCTTGAGTTATCGTGTTAACAAAAATTGTGACATCGAATGGGTTTTTTTCAAAACTGGTAGGAGTAATTTTTATAATGAAAGTATTACATTCTGCAAAAATTACACGAATCTGAATTTTTCTTTAGATTTTTTCGATTTTTTTAGGGGGTTAGTTTTAAAAACAATAGGTATCAGGGAACAGAATTTTTCCTGATAATTTTGTTTGTTTGTTTGTTTTTAACCTCGTACTATTCTACTTAATTAAGCATACCCTAAGTCCAGGACTTGTGTGGGCTAGTAGTAGAGGGAACCACCGGCTTTAATTGACTTTCGAACCAATATATCTAGGGAGTACGCCTTCGCCAAATTTCAATTATTAATTAACTGAAAAAGGCAATCGGCGCCAGTGAGGTTTGAACTCACGATCATTAGATCAGTGTCAGGCTATATCGATCTAATGATCGTGAGTTCAAACCTCACTGGCGCCGATTGCCTTTTTCAGTTAATTAATAAATGATCGGATAATTCGTGCTTAGAAAAAACGTGACATCTGACGGACGGACAGACAGACAGACATTTTCGTAGTTACTTATTATTTCATCCAAGAGTTTTTTGTCTGACATCTGATGGACGGACAGACAGACATACATTTTCGTAGTTACTTATTATTTCATCCAAGAGTTTTTTGTCTGATATCTGACGTACGGACAGACAGACAGACATTTTCGTAGTTACTTATTATTTTATCCAAGAGTTTTTTGTCTGACATCTGACGGACGGACAGACAGACATTTTCGTAGTTACCTATCATTTCATCCAAGAGTTTTTTGTCTGATATCTGACGTACGGACAGACAGACAGACATTTTCGTAGTTACTTATTATTTCATCCCAAAGTTTTTTGTCTGACATCTGATGGACGGACAGACAGACAGACATTTTCGTAGTTACTTATTATTTCATCCAAGAGTTTTTTGTCTGATATCTGACCTACGGACAGACAGACAGACATTTTCGTAGTTACTTATTATTTCATCCAAAAGTTTTTTGTTTGGGACGTTTTTTGGTGATTTTTGGAAAACTCGAAAACAGCTTATAGGAAAATCGCCTAATTTCGGATACCATTTACAATGTATACATTATTTAATAGGCGGTATTACTTTTTGATATTTTTTTATATAACAACATACAACTTATTATAACGAACCATGATTTATTATGGAAACTATTTTATTACAGTTTATTTTTTTCAAAACATACGGTTAAAAAACCTTTGCGCACTTTTGTGCATTTGAAAAAGGGTTCCTAATTTCGGACATATCCAGTTTTTTTTAAGAGTAGATCCTGATTCCATTGCTTATGTTTCTTGTTATTACTTGACATTTTGTTCTGCAAATAAGATGTAATTAATCTCGAATTCATTAAGCAATTTTTTACGAATACCATAATTTTGCAATTTGCAGTTTAAACGATTTGTGCTGCCATTTAACGGGGAAAAGCTCTACCGTTACCATATTACAAGACGGATTTAGTTTGATTTTTGGCTTCACATAAAAGTAGGTTTTTGTTTACCTCTGCAGATAGTATCTTAGATACACTACTATCCGAAATTAGGAAACCGTCCGAAATTATTATAATATAATACGTATACTGCCCTCATAAAGAGGAACGCGGCATGTACACCTGACACATACGGTTTTCGAGCTTAGTATTATTTTACTACGGAGAATAACGGTAAGAACCAATCCTAAGGAAATCTGCGGTAAGTACACCCAAGACGTTACCTGCCGCGTTCTTTTTATGTAAAAGTTTGGCATGGATTTTAATCTTTTAATAAACAAAATAATATCTATGTATTTTGGTATTTAAAAAATTTGTTAATTTCTGGTATCTATATTTAAAATAAAATTTAATTGAACGTATAATTCTTTTGTGCGTGCAAGTGAATTTTTGAAATAAATTATAACATCAAATATTTTTTATGATTTTCTGTAAGAATATAAATTTTTAATACCTTATAATATAACAAGCCGTAAAGATATGTAATGATACGTATTCCAATATATACTATTCACAGTAAATGGTATATTGCATTTTCCCAAATACTTAAAAAAAAATAAAAAAATATATTTTTTTTAAACAGATATTTTTTGGAAAACGAAATTTTCTTAATGTTTTAAATTTTTTAATTTTTTTTATATTTTTTAATTTTTTTTTAATTTTGATTTTTTTGTATTTGCTTTTACATAGAAAGAACGCGGCAAGGAACATCTTTGATTCACTTACCGCAGATTTCCTTAGGATTGGTACATACCGTTATTCTCCGTAGTAAAATAATACTAAGCTCGAAAACCGTATGTGTCAGGTGTACATGCCGCCTTCCTCTTTAGGGCAGTATAATACGTTCTTGCTCGCTGTGAAGAGTATAATAATTCTAAGCTTGAAAAAGTATCCCATCGCTTCTTTTTCAGGTGGCTATTTCTCAAAACGTACACGGAAAGAAATTAGTGGGCTCTGCGCTATACATTATAAGATATTTGGTAACAGTGGCAAATTATAGTGATTTAAGCTATAGATTATAAGGGACACAATAACTAATAATGTTAAAAATAAATTGGAAACGATTATATATATTACAGACACGATTATATTTATTACAGGTACTATTATAAATTTAAAGAAATTTTATTATATTATAAAAATTATTAGCACGGACAATAATTAAATCTATTTAAGCTATAAATGCCATACTATTTGTTATATTTTATTATTCACTAAACAATTAAAGTATTTCATATAAATTTTTACACTGACTGCCATAATTGTAAGAGAAAGCCTTGTATTTATATAATAAGCGATTATAATTTGCTTGGTATGTGTGTTATAGCGCTCCTAGCTATAATTTTTTTTCCGTGTATTAGCCTTCACTACGTAGCTACGTACAAAAAGAAGTATGAACATTCTAGTTATTATCATTTTTGAATTAAACTTTATTATAGTATATTCAACTTCAAGATGAAGTAGTAATAAGCAAACGCACGTGATTAAAAATTTAGTGACAGGGTAGGACTCAAAACAAAATATTTCTATATGACGGTCCATTGCAATGCGTTGTACGCTTCACCGCAAGTGCTTACGTTCTGACCTGTTTAATTTTCTACATCCCTACTCTCGCAACATTCGAGTGTCTTAACCAATAAAATCACGCGCCCGCTGCCGCTTGCGCGATTCTTTTGTTTACTTCCACTGCACCTTGCACTTGAATTTACTATAGTATTATCTGTTAAAATGATAAGCAATTTTTGTGCAGTGTAGTGACCAATCAGAACTAAAGATCCAAATATTACACACAGGGTTTCTAGCCCTGACTGGAGATATGTTTTTAAACTAATTCTGGCCTCAGAGTTTGGAATTATTTTTAAATTGGCCTAATTGCCTGTAATAAAATTTTAAAAATCAGACGTGCTGGATTTTATTTAAGGTCAACTTCAGATTCTGCGCCTTTAAATTAATAATAAAAATCTATGTTTTGCACTCAGAAAAACATTACTCTGTGTGCTTTAATTTTATTTTATTTTTATTTATTTACTACCAAATATTTATTTATAAATTATTTTAAAATTGGCCTAATTGCCTGTACTAAAATTTTAAAAATCAGAAGTGCTGGATTTTATTTAAGGTCAACTTCAGATTCTGCGCCTTTAAATTGACAATAAAAATCTATTTTTTGCACTCGGAAAAAATTTTATTCTGTGTGCTTTAATTTTATTTTATTTTTATTTATTTACTTTTTACGAACAAACTAAGCAAAATTAAAAAATATTGTTATATATATTTTTGGAGAAAATTTTATTATCTACAAATTAAGTCCTATAAAATTTTTATATAAATTTGATAGTTTTACCACAAATGAGCAAAGCAATTAAGTAAACTCTGCACTTTTATTATTTTAATTTTTTTTTCGCATGCTTACTGCGATAGTATGTCGTTCGCATATGGATACGATTTTTGAATTCCTCGTATTTTTTTTTAATATTTCCTACAATTTTCAAAATCCTACTGTTTGTTTTTTAAGATTTAAAAAAAAAACGTCATTATTTCCTGGACTTATATCTTAAAAATTTAAGGTGCTAGAATTTTTCTAAGGTCAGATTTCGATTCTGCACCCCCGAATTAGTAATTAGTATATTACATACCGAAGTGGAAACAGTTTTATTTCCTGAGGGAAATTAGGAAACCGAGGAGCGTATCTCCAAGGTTTGCTAATTCCCGAAGGAAAAATGAAATGTTGAACCGAGGTTTGTATACTATTTTATTCACAACCATACTTCTTTCCCACTACAAAAACTGTTTGAATGTTTACACCATATTGAAAAGTTTAGTGCAGTGAAGTTTATTACAAATTATTATAATATATAAAACTTATAGAGAATTTCAAGAGCTACAAGTTTGCTCATAACAAATAAATAATTTGGCTGAAAAATCGAAAACAACAATTTTACCCCCAACATGGTCATATTTGAATACTTATAACTCGATTGTTATTAATATAATAAAAAAAATGATCCAAACAAATCTTATTGGAAATTAGTTATATACATTTTTATCGTAAGATGCATATTTAGCGAGATAACTGCACTCACCCCTAAAATTTAAGATAGCCGACATCCCTTACGCAAATCACCCGGTGAAAAACTAACAGGAGTGTTCTGTTACTATCCACTACTACCCTTTAAAATATCACCCCGTGTACATTTATTGCAATTTGCAATTTAACACAGGAACTTTTCGTTATTTGACTGGACTATAGATGTTTTAGAATATTTTCATCTAAATTTGTAATTATATGTTTTTAAGGACGCTTAAAAAGAATTCGTTAATAAAAATGGTGCAAGGATCTTTATTTGTAAGCTTTAAAAATTTTAAAGGAGTGAAAAATAAACATTACTCAAAACTTTCGCGTAAATATGTTTTATTTTAGAAAAGCCATTCATAATACTTAACGGATTTTTGAAATTGATTTTTTTTTATTCGTAAAATTTAGACAAGTTGTCAAACATATCGTTTACTTTTCTTCAAAATCATTAACCTATATTATTTTCACTTTTCACTTGAATTGATGCCAAAACATTAAAAAATTCCGAAAATTTATTTGGAAAAATAAATCAAGGCCGTATTCTAAAATTTTATACGAAAATCTAAAAAATTTTAAAACTTCTCCGGGACCCGGGTTCAAGGCCCGGCGTTGATAGTTTCTTAAGGTTTATAATAAATAGTTTATACTTTATTTTTACTCCCCCAGAACGATAAGGACACAAAGCGATCAAATATGCAGGCTCTTTTCCAAGTGGACCTTCGTAAAAATTTTCGCCTGCGGCGCTAGAGTTTTCTTGCATTTAAACTTTAAATACACTTTTAAAATTAAAATAGACTATAACATTTCTAAAAAAATTCGCCTGCGGCGCTATAAATTTTTTACTCCCCCAGAACGATAAGGGCACAAAGCGAAACTAATATGCACGCTATTTTCCAAGTGGACCATACACCTTCGAATTCGTAAAAATTTTCGCCTACCGCGCTAGAGTTTTCTTGCATTTAAACTTTAAATAGTAATACTTCTAAAATTCAAATAGGCTATAAAATTTGTAAAAAAATCGCCTGCGGCGCTATAGCTTTTATACGTTCTTTTTTATTGGAGTTTATATAACCTAAGCTTGAAATTTGTCAATGTTTTCGCCTACGGCGCTAGAACTTATACCACTGTTTTCAAATTTAAATATTCCAGCGCAGTTGTAAAATTTTTTACCTGCGGTGTAGTTTTACTACATTGAATTAAAAAAAGGCCGCTAATTAACAGAAGTAAAAAAAAACATGAACAAATTTCCTCCAGTGGCCCATTTTTCATTCTTTTCGAGATTTAGGGCAAAAATGTTTTGGGCCCCCCCGAAAAAAAATCCTGGATACGCCCTTGACTGAATTGTTT
>OY294046.1:27288215-27430598 GCA_958510825.1 Brachypterus glaber
GTACTTAAAATTTTACACTTTTTCTAAGTATAATAATCTTTCCATGAGTATAACTAATATTTGAAGCCAATATACTCTTATACTTATTTTACAAATATATAGTCAATTTAATTAATTTTGTATTTAAGTGGGAACATCCTCACTTCCGGTTTCTTCACTTCTGGTGTCCTCAAGTTGTTGAAAATGGATTTATGTGAGGGTGTGTGTCTAGGGGGGTCGATTTTTTCGTTATTTTCTTGATATCTCTTCTCGTGTTCAAGATACAAGCAAAAATGTGCGTGTGTTTAAAACCATTGTAGTAATTTTAATATAATTACACGTGAAGAATTTTATACTTGATGCAATAATTTGCTAATCTGCAAATAAGTATAAGTAATACTCGGAACAGGATTTTATCTAGAATTGTTTCAAGTATAGTTATATTCTTGATTTCAATACTAGTTAAGTCTTGAACAAAATATAACTTTTCTCAGCATACAAGTATAAGATTTTCTTGAAAAGAAGTATAACTTGAGTTGCGAAATGGGGAAACTAGCATAGCGTTGATTCAAGATTATTAATCTTCAACCCAGTTTAGCTTTTTGTCCGTGTAGTGATGTACCTTCCCGAGTCTAAATATGAAAAAAAAAATAGTCCGTCTGCGTGCTTGTCTGACAATATCAGACTGACATAATATCATATCGTCGGCTCACAAGTAAAAGGCACTAAGTCACTTTTTTGCAAAAATGGGATTTTTATGGTACTGTAATTAATTTTTGATGATCTATGTACAGGTAAACCGAACTAACTTCTAGGTGGACTGTCAAGAGAGTTACCCACATACAAAACGCACCAATTTGATTTTGATTAAAATGTTATCTGGCAATAGGCACTAAGTCACTTAGTGCGTTTTACTTGTAGATTATTTCAAATGTTTCTGCACTAAGCAACTTAGTGTTTGTTTGGCGAAACGTGCATTTTTGTAACAATTATTACAAAAATTAAAAAACAACAGTGAAAGTTAAATATCTCAAAACCATGTTTTTGGACTTAGTGCTCTTTACTTGTAAGCCGACGATATGTCCGATGTCTCTATTTCTACAGTAGGGGTGACCGGGGCGAATTGTCGCACTTTTCATTCAAAGTCAGTTTTTTCCTTTATTTTTGTATTTTTTTTTAATTGACCGAATGGTAATTTTAGCCGCATGTTTCAGTAACATTATTTAAAGAAAAAACATGGAAAAATTTATAGGGTATTAGAGTTATGTTTTTTTTTGTGAAGTCTTGAAAAGTGCGCCCCATCACGGGGCACGTTGTCGCGGCAATTCGAGTATATTTTTTTGAAGAAATATAAAGGCATTTATAAAAATTATAAATAACTAATAAGACATGTGCCTCCCCACAAGCTGATTGTTATCTAACTTTTTACTTTTGTGCCAAAATTTCCAACTATAATTAAATAATATTTTTTTGATTTTTTTTTTAATTTAATATAATTTAATAAACGAATTTATTTGCTATTCGACAAAGTTTCACTTTTTTAGACAGTTTTGAAGAAAAAAAATGCCAAAAAGGAAATGTTATACCATGAACATATCTCCAGATCATGCGACAACTAGCCCCAAACCAAATGCGACAACTAGCCCCAGTAGTCAATTTTACGTTATGTATCAAGTACTTTCTAATTAACGAATAAAAACTCCTAAATGACAATATCAACAAATAATATACACCTTAAACTATTATTATATATAAAATTCTCTTATCTTAATGCTTTAAATCAGTAACAATAAGAAAAAATATTTACCACAAAAAAATTACTAGGCTCTTTAATTTTTACATTTTTTGGTTTATCTGGATGCTCTTTTAATTTTTTGCATTTAAGTTTACGAATGATAAATGGCGCAGCGGTTAATCTTGGTTTGGGGCAGAAAAATATTTTACTTTTTAAGATATAAGCACTTCGACAACTTACCCCTGCGACAACTAGCCCCGGTTACCCCTATAGTACTTATTATCCTAAATAAAATGGCATTAGACTTCACACAAGTTTAATGTGACTTTATTCAGGGAGAGGTTTCAGTATCGCTGAACGGTTTGTTGCTGTTTAGCGACAGAAATACTGAACCTTCTATTAAGTTGAAATACTGAACCATCCAAAATATTTAGCGACATCCGGCGATAAAATATCTTTTCCGAATCATACGTGCGACAAAAGTTACTTTTGAAAAGTATCCTGGAACTAAATATTCCGACTAAAAACAGGTGCGATAAAGTATCCTAGCTCTAATAAATATTATTATTACACATTTATTCATAATCAGAAACCAAATCATTACTTACCAACCAAACCCAAAGACACCCTCCACTTAAACCAAACCCATCAAATCCAATCTCAAGCAGCGAAAATTGTAACAAATTTCTTTTGAATATTATCATCAGGATATTTCGTCGCACCTATTTTTCGCCAGAATATTTTGAAACTGGATTTTTTAGTTTCAAGAATATCTTTTAATAGTTAATTTTTCGGAGATATGGGGTAAAGCATGTTTTTTATTTTTTTTTTTTGTGTATGAGGTGCTTGTAACTGTTCATCTAGTCATTAACTAATTTAAACTGACACTGCAATGTTTAAATAAATAGATAAAATAAAATAAAATATTTATTATTTGATATATGCAAAAACAAGTTTAGGTTAATCGTTTAACTCCTTAAACTTTTGTCGTATACTCTTCATGTTTATCTATATTTTCCTTGGAATTGTAATCTTCTACTCTAACTAATTAGTTTGCGTTTACGCTATGATTTAACGGAACTAAAGGCTGATTTAGGCATAATTATCACTAACTAAACCGCCGTTCTGTCCTTTTTATCGGCTACAAAGAATCATGGCTTCTCACCTCGCCAATAAAACGACAGAATGGCTTAGTTTAGTCAGTCATAATTATGCCTGAATCAACCTTAGGAAAATTAATTATTTATAATTAATTATAACTCCAATGCGCACGACCGTGTGTGTAAATATATACGTAATCGCTAAGCCATCGCAATAATGTGAATAATTTTAATTAACCATCAAGCAGTAATGGGTTCAGGGCCGTAACTAGGTGAGGCTAAGCCCCTCCTGGCCTTGGTTTGAGCTTTCCTTGTGTTAAGCCCCCCCTTATTAATTTAATTACAATAGCAGGCGAGCCTCTGTGTTAGTCTAAATATTTATCTCAAGAACAACAAGAATAATTTACTTATAACATTTTGAAGTATTAAAAAAAAATAATTTATAAATGTTTTCGCCCGTGGAACTTAATTACCAATAATGTTATGAGAGACTTATAGTCACGCCTGACCAGCCTTGGGCCAAGATTAAAGTTTTTTTTTAATAATGTTCTTTTCAAATTTTTTTAATAAAAAAAATTTATAAAAAAATAATAAAACATTAAAATGTTGAAAATTTTAAAACCTGCTGGATTGATCATTGCATTGCACCCTGGGGGCTAAGCCGCCGGGATTTTTCTGTTTATAGCCGTGAATAAGCGTTTCTACGGCATCAATGTGGTGGTTGCGGGGTGGTACAAATCGCTCGCTTAGTTATACAGGGTGATCAGTTACTGCCATGCTAAAATTTAAGAGGTGATTCTACATCCAAAAATATGAAAAAAAGTTTATATAAAGGTTGGTCCGGAAATGAGCCCTAAGGGATCTACGCCCTTCGAAGATGACATATTGAATGGCGAACAAAAAAAAAGCATCAATAAAATTTTAATAGTGCACGGAGATTCTTCATTCAAAACTAAGCAAAAAAGTATTCTTTACCAAAACACCTAAATTTAATATTAAAGGAGTAATAGCCTTTTAAAAAGTAACGTTTTTGGTGGCACAAAATGTTACTTCCTCTTAATTGCATTTTTTTTAAACGATTGCTCCTGCAGTGTTACACTGTATGACAATTTTTATGCATTTTTACTCAATTAATCTATATTTTTTACAAAATATCCAAAAAACATACACATAAAAAGTTTGGGGCAAAAATGTGTTAAGCCTCACATATTTTGTCCGTCTAGGCACGCCTCTGGATAAATTAAAAAAAATAAATTAACAAACTTATTGCCCTTATTAATAATACAAGCAAAAGCTCGTCGCTCTAGCTTAAAGAGTTATTAATTAAAAACCTTATTTTTATTACAATTTTAAAGGGCCGTAGCTCCCTTACGGCTGATTTCCGGACCAACCTTTATAGAAACTTTTTTTGATATTTCTGGATGTAGAATCACCTCTTAAATTTTGGCATGCCAGTTATTGATCACCCTGTATAATATAACTAACATCTAAATTAGATCGAATATGTAGTCACCTACTCTTCTTTGCTATAGAGTGAAGAGTATATAAGGAGGTTTTTAAATTGAATTTTTTTTTTAATTTCTATTACAAAATATTTAAGTACATATTTATTTACGTATATTTATCAATAGTAAATATTTATACCAAACCATTAGTTGCATTTAATATTGTACAAGGAAGTATTTCTAAATTGTATTTTTTCATTAAGTATAATTTTAATTCAAAAAACGTTCATATTATTTCAAAAAATGTATAAGGCTTCCTCATAAACAAAAAAGGGTAAACAACCTAGTTAAATTATTAAACTCTTCACAGCGGGCAAGTGCCAGATGAGTATAATACGATAGTTTCGAATTTTCCAAAACTGCGCAAAAACGTCTCAGGCATTAAATTCTTGGATAAAATCGTGTTTTTTAAATAAGTTATTTTAAAAATTTCCATCTGTCCGTCACATGTCGTTTTTCTTTTCAAGGTAATTATACTTTTCAGGTATACCCTGAAAAGGGTCGTAGCTTTCTTATGGCTCATTTCCGGACCAACCTTTATAGGAATTTTTTTTCATATTTTTGGACCTAGAATCTGCCCTTAAAATTTTCTACCTTATTTCTGAATCACCCTGTATTAAAATTAGTTTATTTCCTCTATAATGTTTTTTTATTCTTAAACCATGAAAAAAAAACTAACAAGTTATATAATATGCATATAATTTAAGAACATTAAAATTTTATATAAATAATCCGTCCTTGTTGAAAATGACGGATCTGCGCGGGTATAAATGGTGCATAAACCGGACTTAAACGCATGAAACTCACCCACTTAAGTCCGGTTTGTGCACCATTTATACCCGCGCAGACTCGTCTCTTTCAATAGGGTTTATAAAAAAGTAAAACTTTCGATGAGTGTAACTTTTAAAAAGCCGAATCTTATAAGGTAGGGTAAAACATTTATTTATTCTGGGTCAATGAATCTGAATCCAAGGTCAGAACTTAAAATTTAACATTTAAAATGGCGGATCCAATATGGCGGATTAGATTTTTAAAAGTTGCTCGGATTTGCTTGAAACTTGGTACTTGGAGGGTTTTGGGGTCGCTGATTATGAATCTAGTGCCAGTTTTCAAAAATTCAAAATGGCGGATCCAATATGGCGGATTAGATTTTTTAAAGTTTCTCGGAAAGTTTATTCCTCCATATTGGATCCGCTATTTTGAATTTTGGAAAACCACCTAGTACCAAATTTCAAGAAAATCCGAGCAACTTTAAATAATCTAATCCCCCATATTGGACTTTTTTCCGCCATTTTGAACGCTAACTTTTAAATTCTGACCTCGGATTCAGATTCAGCGACCCAAAATACGTAAGAATTGACTAGTCTGGTCTGCCGCACTCGAGATTTTTTTTGTGTGCCGGTATAATCCATCGTTTTTTAAACTTTTTAAACAACTATTTTGTTTTTTTTTTCTGGATCCAAACAATATTCCGCCTGCGAGTAGTTACTTTTCAAAAAATCATAAAAAATAGGAAGAAAATCCAATAAACTCTAAATTTTCGGAAAAAGTTTAATTGGTAAGAATTCTTGAAAATAAGAATTTAGGAAAAAATCCATTCATCAACAAACAGTTTTAATAAAGTATAAAAAATAAAATACGCACACGAGAATAAAGCACTTACATTTCGGAAAGTACATTGAAAGAACACGCAATATACTATTCACTGTGGAGAGTTTACTATGGAATGCGAACTATTACATATTTTCACGGCTTGTTCTTTTATTGCAATAGCAAAAAAGCTAATAAAAATTGTTTTAATTAAAAGTACGTGTTTTAAACTTATATTACTTAGTGGGCAATTTAGTAAAATATAAACAATAATACTATTTTGCCATAAAAAATATTATTATTTATAAAGAAATCAGTTTCTAAATGTAGACGTTATTTTTACGACTTCAAGGCCGATAAAAGAGTAGCTGATTGGAATATATAAATAAATAAAAATCGAAAAAGGATAATAGCGGAAGCATAACCTCTAATAATTTATATAATGGTCCAAGTCATTTGTCCTGAATATGAAAATGTTATTTTGAAATTATTATATTTTTATTTTCGGAATAATTCATCTATGAACGTTTGTGAATGGGCAGTGCCCATTGTGCATACATACTATTACACCGTAATATGTAACATTGACTGTCGTTTTACGTCTTACAAATAATTATAAGAAAAAGTTTTTCTAAAGTGTAAGTTTGTTTAAAATTATAATAAAAGTAAGGGTTTTATTCACAATGTGCTATTAAAATAAAAATTTTCATTACCTGAGCTGGTTATACTTAAAAATTATATTTTTTGAAAACAATTATGGACCAGTATTTTAACTTGCCGAAAAAAATCTGCCACTTCGTTTACTTTGAAACTTTTATTGAGTTAAGAAAATCGAAATCTTGAGTAGGTAAAATCGCAATAAGTATGCTTTTCTGCGCCCTCCCCCAAAAAAATTCTAGCGGCATCACTGGCCTTGGGTACAATTAATTGTTTTTTTTTATGCTGGCAATGTCGGTGCAACACAAAGAACTAACAACTCTTCCCTCTAGAATACGCATACCGTTAATATAAAGTATCGCCAACATCTCGGTTTGTTTGTAAACAAATAGTAGGTATATTCAGGCCTGAACAAAAACAATTACCAGTAACTGTTATTGTTGTCTCTGTTAGAGCAAAGCTTTGCGAGTAAGACAGACAAATGTATATGTAGGCTACGTTTTTGTCAGTTTTTACAAATGAAATGCCTATTCTAGGGGAAGAGTTATTAGTTCGTTGGTGCAACAGGCCTATACAATGTATAGTATACATTTTAGCAACCGCTTTTAAATCAAATTACACAATTCTGCATGTATGTGCCAGCTTTTTTGTAAAAAAGAATAAATCTCGTCTCAATTAGTGTAAATTTGAGCCAAAATACACTTGTGTTTCCCTGACTGTATGTCCGGAATGCAAATGGTTATATTTCCTTTTTAATTACAAGTCAGATGATACGAAACGTTCGAACCAAGATTAAAATTCCGGTCATTCGAGGGTCATTCCAGTGTAACTGACGAACACTTCGAATTTGTCGAATACATACACACGGTTTTGCATTCTTTTGGTACATAATAAAGGACATGACTCTACATCACAAAACATAAAAAACCAACAAAGGAGCATATAACAAAAAAGCACCAATAAAATTTTAATACTGTAGGGCAATTCTTCACTGAAAACTAAGCAAAAAATTATTCTTCACCGAAACACCCGAATTTAATATTAAAGGAGTAATAGCCCTTTAAAAAGTAACATTTTTGGTGGCAGAAAATTTTACTTCCTCTAAATTTAATTTTTTTTTGAAAACGGTTGCTCCTACAGTCTTACATTATATGACATTTTTTTTGTATTTTTACTCAAGAAATCTATATATTTTATCACCAAAAAATCCAAAAAAATACACTTATAAAAGTTTGGGACAAAAATGTGTTAAACCTAATACATTTTTTTTTGTTTAGGGATGCTTCTGGATAAATTCAAAAAAATAAATTATTATTACTTGTCGTTGTGAAATGTGTATCTAAAAAATGATACATTGTTACTACATACTGATGATACAATTCCAGAACTAATTATAGCAGTCGAGGAAGAATGGGAAAATATACCTCAGAATACTATAAGAAACTTAATTCTCTCTATGAGTAATAGAGTACAGGATGTACTTAGGGCTAGGGGGGGAAATACCAGATATTAATATTAGACATATCGCACCCGTTACAGAACAGTGTTATAACACAAAATTTTGAAAAATGTGTTTTTAGTGTAATTACGGCTCTTATTAGGATCTACCGACCTGTATAACTGGCATATTACATATAACTATAGTGTATACACATTGATAACCTAGCCTCAACCGTGTAATGTTGGTTAGTTTTAGTGTTTTGTTAAATTAAATTGAATGTTTTATTGACCATAATGTAATGTAACTAATAATAACGAAAAACAGCATTGTTGTAAAAAAACATACACGTCTAATACGTTTTTTTGTGTTTATAATTGTTATTAAATAATTTTAATAAAATTTAAAATTTGTTTATTGTTATTTTATTTGATAAAATATTTTGTTTAAAAAAAATTAAAAAGCAAAAAGTCCTTAAAAAGACGTTAGAACTTGTTTTTGGAGTACCATTAGAGATTTAAACAGTCTGTGCAAAGTTCGTTCGACATATATGCCTCAAAACGCAGTCTGAGCTGGGAACCAAAAAGTTGCTAACGCAGAAAACGTGTTAATTAAATGTATTTATTTAAGCTAAAGTTATAGAAGTGCAATAGATCTTTATATTCTATCGACGCTTTTCCGTCATATACAGTTTTACAGGGGTGGCACTAGCCCACTGATTAAAAAGTCACTTTTTCCGAAAAACTTTAATTTCTCCTAAATGAGAAGACTTATGATAAAAAATAAAAGAAGGAATCAGTCACAATAAGTGTGGCTTTTAGAATAAGTTTTAAAACTTATGGAAACATTTGAGTTTGTGGTTAAATTGCATCAAAAAAGATTGGGTAAAAAAACATGACTATTTAAGCAATGTAAACCCAGTTTAAACATGTTTGCACCAGAAACTTAAATTAAATAAATAAAAGTTAAGGACTTAAGCTTCAAATTAAAAAATAAATCAATTAAATCCAGTGTGTAGTTTTTTTGTTATTTGCAAAAATGTTTATTTTCAGAAAAAACCGTATATCTCCTAAACGAGAAAAGGAAAATTAAAAAGTTAAAAAAGAAATTACTCCCATTTAATTGGCCTATAAAATCAATTAATTAAATTGTAAAAAAATATGCAGTGGCAAACCGTGCGCATATCGAAAGAAGCAGTAAAAAAACATAGCTGTGCACTTTTCATTGCTGCCGGTTTAAAAAAAGATTTTTGATAATTTTTATTCCAGTAATAAAGAGCTAAAAGTTCAAGCTTTAAAATAAAAAAAAGGTCAAATAAATCTATTGAATAGTTTTGGAGTTATTAACATTTGAAAATGTGTATTTTTTTAGGTGGGCCGATATTTTTGAGCAGAAGTGTATATAAAAAACAGAATACGTGAAATTCGTATTTATTATTTTTTTTTTATTTCAACGTAAACCGAATAAACCCCTTTTTAACGAACAACAATGATTTTTTTCTACGGAACTTGGACTTAAAATAAAGTAGCGGTTTATCTTAATTAATTACTGCGGTATTAAAAATTTTAGAATTCAGATCGAGGGTAACTTATTCTGGCATGGCCGTCAAGTAATTTTATAATTGTAAAAAGTTTTTAATTAAAAAAGTAGTAGTTAATTAAAATAGAAAAAAAAATACTAGAATTACGAGAGAATTTTTGTTATTGTCAGTTCCCGTTTTGTATTTGAAATTTCTCTCTTTAGTAATAACCACTGTACAAGTAGCTGAATTTAATTAAAATTTTAAATTGCCAATTTAATAATTATTTTTTAGTATTTATGATTACGATGTTTTATTCGCATATCATGTAACTTATTTTACTAGAAAATATAGAGATGTCTAAACTCGTGTCTAAATTTAACCCGGATTTTTAATTGTATAACGGAAGTCTCTTAAGAACCCAGGAAGCAATATTAAACCATATCCACAGGATCGCATAACAAGCATAGTATGTACAGTTGGACCCACAAAAAATGTAAGTTTTAAATATGCCAAAATGTAAATTTTATTAATTATTTTATAGTTTAAGAAAGGTTTTAAGAAAGAGGTTACAATAATTTGACATATTGTCAGTTTTTCTTTAAGTTTATTAGTAGTCTCTAATAAGATATTACAGATAATACGTGAATGCGAATAATGTTAAATAACAGTTACTGTTACTGGTATATAAAGCTGGCAGAAATAGAAAACTAGCAAATATAGAGGTTCTTTGATCTGCAGAAGCAAGAAGTCTCCCCAAGATGGTTATTTTTATGTTAATATTCCTTCTTTTTTACAAAAATAATAATGGAGATCCCCTAGAACATGCATTTAATGTTAAAAAAGAATCGAAAACTTGCTCTCCTGAAAAATTACGTTTTTGTGACTTGTTTTACCTTTACCTCCGGTGTCCAAAAATACCTAATAAATAGTAAACTGAAAAAACATTTAGAATATTTAATCATATAAAACATTTAAACAATATTTAGTAAATCTTTTGAGAAATAAAACTTTGAATTCCTTAGTAATGAAATATATAGTTTATGAAAATTATGATTTTCGTCCGAAAAAGGTTTTTGTTGCTGCATAAAAATTTCCAATCTCGGAATTATCGATGCGGCGGCGGGCGGTAGTTTTCGACCCAGCAAAATTTTTATCGTTTATAACCTAACGTCTCGTAAAGGGTGTTCTCTTAAATAATTAAGTAAATTTTCACTTTCTTCTTCCCGAGCCTGCACGGCTTTTAACTGTTTCCTCCTGTATTCATTTTTTCTTTAATCTTAACAAAACTCTTCGAATCATTAAGCTTTGTCAAGTCTACTTCTCACATCCTGCTTCCAATAACCCAATAGCTTGAGATTTCTTAATCATTCAATTGATTCATTTCTAATTATTTACTTAATTTAATTAAATCCTTTATTGATTATGTACTTTATAATAATTATAAATAATTTTGACAAATATTGTCAACATTGACAACTATATTGTAAACAATTATTCAATTTACACAACTAGATTTTCTATCTTGTGTTTTTTTCGGATCCAACTGTACATAAGAATGCGATGCCGTGATTGGCTTGATGTGCCGTCATGTATCTTGTAAGCCAATCACGGTATCGCATTCTTATGTACTATATTTGTTATGCGAGCCTGTGGATATGCCCTTACTATACCGGGTGTCACAGATCATATGTACACCACCCTTAACTTCTATATTTATAAAGATAAAATTTTGAAATTTGGTACCGATAATATATTTAAGGAACCACAACTTTTGACATGTAAAACAACATTTTGCTACTTCCGGTTTTACCGGAATGGCTGCCAACTTTTACATTTTAAGTGCGACATCTAAATACTTAACATTTTTGGAATCTTCACACTTTTCTGAAAAAATTGATACCACATAATTACCAATTTTAATTTTTAATTTAAAATAAAAATTGTAATCTAAACGAAAAAAAAAAAGGTAATTATTCCATTATTCCACTTGTATAAAAAGTTAGCCAAAACACAAAACGAATCAGTCAAATCTTCGAAATATTATAATTTAAAAAATGGCAATTTTTTAGGTGCTCCGAATTTAAAGTTGGTGAGTGTATTTATATTAGTATTAATTGATTTGTGTAGTAATACTACAGTAGTATAGAAACATCAAACAGCGACAAAACAGGAGAGTGTGGTGGCCGTCTTAGATATTCTAATCCCGTTTGTAAGAACTTTTAAGGTTAATTTGTTAATTTAGTGTTGTGAAGACTATTATAAATGACTATTTTTTTTATCGTGGCATAAATTCATCTTTATTGGAATTATCAATCACGATTTAATTTTATAGTCAAACAAACCTATTTGGTTTTCAAAATTACTTCAAAGCTAGTTTTGGAATGTCACCAATCCCTGGAGGAAGCGGCAGTTTCTAATACTGTTACACTCTCATGGGTAAAGGGGCATAATGGAAATGTAGGCAATGAAGAAGCTGATAGATTGGCACGAGCAGGCTCAGGCTCTGTACCTATTGGTCCAGAGCCCATAATCCCTGTATCTGTCGCTTTTAAAACAGCTCTCATTAATCAAGAAACTCACATAAAACACACCCGTAATTGGATTACGAGAAACGACTGTAAACATGCAAGAGCAGCCCTTCCCACTCCGTGTGAAAAGACAGCACGCTTTTGTATGCAACTAAAAAGGGATAACCTAAGACAGTTTGCAAGCATCGTAACAGGTCACTGCAAACTAAATAAGCATCTTAACATCATGGGGAAGCCAGTCGACCCCATCTGTAGAGGATGCTACATGGAAGAGGAAACAATGGAACATGTGTTATGTCACTGTCCAGCGTTAGCCTTAATAAGAGGGTCCATGCTAGACGAGTACTGGCTCGACATGGCCGGTATAAGCAGCATCACTCCCAGACATCTTCTTAGATATATTCAAAGAATTGGATGGCTGAGAGGTTAAATTAAATGCTGCGACCAAAGGGAGGTAGTACAATGGGCCCAGCTAAGTGGCCTAAGTGCGTGTAGATAGCTACCCTCCACCCTAATAACCATAACCATAACCATAAACCTATTTGGTAAAAACTAATTCAATTTTCATGGAAATTGATGTGAACTAGATCAACTATATATTGTACTTTTATTCCTCAATTTGAGGCGATCTAAGCCAATATTTTACCTCAGTTTGAACCAAATGAGAACAAAAAGAACACATTAAGAACTTTAATATTCGGGTTTAGACCGTATTTTCACTTTCCGACGTTTTGTCTCACTGCTAGAGACATCTTCTGGGATTATCCTGAAATGGAACTAAAAGTAAAAGCCCCTTATATCTTAGTGGCCGTGAAAGCTTAATATTTAAAATGTTATGTTACATAACCTATAAATTCTATTCGTTTACCAAAAATATCTTAAAGTAGAATTCAATCTTCTTAACAGGTCAAGCCTATTTTCTCATTGCCATAGAAAAGGATTTGCTGTTTGACAAAACAGCATATTCAAGGTTAAATTTTTGATATCCACAACTAAGACAAACTGTTTGTGCTCAAGGGGGTCTTTTCTTACTTCTTAATATGGTTTCAATTTTAGTAAGAAAAGAACGTTTGGAATTTAGTTCAGTTATCCTCAGAGAAACATTGAAAAAAGAACGGTCCTCTAGTAAGTACGCTTTCGTAGTAAATCTTGACAAATTTTTCTTACAATTCCAGACGATTAAAAAAAAAATCTCATAAGAACTGGTTAAGTATAATAGTTTAATCTTTCGACATTGACATGGATTGTTTTTAATAGAAAAAAACTAGTTTGTGTATTTAATACTATTACAATTGATTTAGTTTATTTAGTACAATCGATCGCGTAATTATTGTATCAAATATATGAATAAAGTATTATATTTTTTCGAGAATTGTTATCGTGAATTGTAGGTTGTTTATCGGAGTATATCGGATGTACCACAATTTCTTTAACTAGGTTTACCGCACGAAGTTAGGGTTAATTTCTGTATGATATTGTATTGGCTGCCCTGTTGATTAAAGTTTATTTCTTTTGGCAGTCGCTACAACATAACCTAGAAAACACATCAAGACCTATTTAAAAATACGACGTAAAAACTTAAAATTGAAATTGAACCAATTAGCGTACTGCGCTTCTAACGATTTAACGTTTACTTTTTACGTCGAATTTGCAATTAAGTCTTTAGTTTTACTGTCAAATTTAACAAATGACAAATAAATAAACTTCAGTCAACAGGGCTACCACTCTAAACTACAGTCTAGCACGTTCTACGAATCCTAACCTGTGATTTATGAAGAAATAAAATATGTATATTTCCATGGAAATGTTATTACATTATGCTCATACACTGAGAGAATGATTGGTAAAAACCAATTAATGTTTACCACAACAGTTAGTAACTAAAGTAGGAGCTTATTCTCTCCGTGTACATTTTACTGTGTATCTTGGATTTTCGTTGTAGGTAAATAACCCTATTTCTGCTAATTTAAAGCATTTATGAAATAAATTTAAATGGAAGGTCAGTGCATCATTGAAACATAAAAAAATAATTTAAATATAAATTATAAATCATATAGGTATTAATTTAATTTATTCGCAAAAAAGTAAGTAATATCACTTATATTAAATATTTACAGCAAAGATTAACTTTATTATTAATAAAACTTGTAGTTGCTATCAACTTTTTTATGGCCAAGGTGTTGTCCTTAATGTGATTTTTTAATATTATCTCTCTACTTTTAAAACAAAGAATAAATGATACTTTCGGCCTCTCTTCCATAAAGAGATTTTTCGTTTATGCAAGAAGTTTTCATAGGAATTATTGGTTTTAAACAAAATATCGCGATTTGCAGAAAGAGCATCAAAATGTTTACATTAAATGTAATTTTTCCTGCCTGAAAACTCAGTATGGACTTTATTCTTTAGGAAGACTCATTTCTTATTAGGAAGACTTCTTGACGTTATGACATACTTTATTTAGAAAACTTAGGCACAGAGGCAAAGTGTATTTAAAAACGTTTCAAATCAAAGTTGGACAACGATTACTTCATGATTAGAAATTATGAAGTAATCATTGATTATACTGCAACTACTTTTTATTTGCCCTCAGGGCTGTAGCTATGGGGGGTATGGAGGGCTAGCCTCTACCCTCTTTTTTTTTAGACAATCAACTTTTTTGTCGAGAGAATAAAATTTTTAAATACAATTCACATATATATCTAATAAAGTGATAATAGAGTAATATTATACTATAATTTGGTTAAATTGCATTTTATTTACTGAGTTATTACACTATTCACAGCGCGTAGCGCTAGAATAGTATTATACGGTAGTTTCGAATTTTTCAAAAAGTCGCCAAAAAACGTCCTAGACAAAAAATTCTTGGATACAAATCTGTTTAATGAAAAAATAAAATCTTTTGTTCGATGTCACGTTTTTTTGTGGAACTTAAGAACGAATAATTCAATCATCTCGAAAGTTTCAAGAAAAGTCAAGTTCTATGAGGAGAAGATCCCTATTGTTTTTGAAAGTAATCCCCCCAAAAAACAAAAATTTATGCGGGGCTAGCCTTTTAAAAACATTAAAAAAACTATCTTTTCCAAAAAAAAAAATATTCATATTTTGTTCCATGTTTTGGAAAAAGGAAAAAAAAAGATTTTTTTTTTAAGTTGCGTTATTTGGGAAAATATACCATCTGCGAAATGTATGTATATAATGGAATGCGTAGCATTACATAATATTTTGATATTGATTGACCAAACCCAAAAATGGAGAATTTCGAATATGATAGTTTCTTGACGTCAAAATTAGGCTCATAATCACACGCATTTTGCGTGTTCTTATAGGACCATAAGAGGTGTCTACTTTTTTTTGTCAAAGCCCAAAAGCCCAAAAAACAAAAATTTATGCGGGGCTACCTTTTAAAAACATTAAAAAAACTATCTTTTCCAAAAAAAAAAAATATTCATATTTTGTTCCATGTTTTGGAAAAAGGAAAAAAAGATTATTTTTTAAGTTGCGTTATTTGGGAAAATATACTATCTGCGAAATGTATGTATATAATGGAATGCGTAGCATTACATAATATTTTGATATTGATTGACCAAACCCAAAAATGGAGAATTTCGAATATGATAGTTTCTTGACGTCAAAATTAGGCTCATAATCACACGCATTTTGCGTGTTCTTATAGGACCATAAGAGGTGTCTACTTTTTTTTGTCAAAGCCCAAAAGCCCAAAAAACAAAAATTTATGCGGGGCTACCTTTTAAAAACATTAAAAAAACTATCTTTTCAAAAAAAAAAAATATATTCATATTTTGTTCCATGTTTTGGAAAAAGGAAAAAAAAAATATTTTTTTTTTAAGTTGCGTTATTTGGGAAAATATACCATCTGCGAAATGTATGTATATAATGGAATGCGTAGCATTACATAATATTTTGATATTGATTGACCAAACCCAAAAATGGAGAATTTCGAATATGATAGTTTCTTGGCGTCAAAATTAGGCTCATAATCACACGCATTTTGCGTGTTCTTATAGGACCATAAGAGGTGTCTACTTTTTTTTGTCAAAGCCCAAAGAACAAAAATTTACGCGGGGCTACCTTTTAAAAACATTAAAAAAACTATCTTTTCAAAAAAAATATATATATTCATATTTTGTTCCATGTTTTGGAAAAAGGAAAAAAAATTTTTTTTTTTTAAGTTGCGTTATTTGGGAAAATATACCATCTGCGAAATGTATGTGTATAATGGAAAAATTAGGCTCATAATCACACGCATTTTGCGTGTTCTTATAGGACCATAAGAGGTGTCTACTTTTTTTTGGGTTGGCAACAGACAAAAGCCTACCGCTTGACGTTTTCCGTGCAAATGTGAACGTTGCTTTAAAGTTTAATTTTCTACAAAATTTTGTGTTTAGGTTATGGTTTACCATGTTAAAATTGTGGCTTGGTTACTTAAAGTAGTAAAGTAAAGTTTTTTTAAATTTTAGAGCAAAATAGAAAAAACTGTATTAAGTACTATTTTGTATTTCAAAAAATTTTGGAACCCCCTGGACTTTTTTAAAGTCGGCTCCTATGAATTAAATGAATTAAATTTTTTAAAAATGTTTTTTAAGGTTTTGATTTTTCAATTTTTTGTTCTAAAACATTCGATTTTTTAAGTTTTTTTTTTATAAATTTTTATTTATGTCAACTAAATTTAGTTTAAAAGTGTAATTAACATTTTTTTTGATGAAATTAGGCATTTTTAAAAAATTATTTGTTTTTTTTTAGAGGAATTTTGACATTAATACCAATTTTCAACCCCATTTTAAACCCAATTTTTTTTTAATTTAAAAATATGGAGTTAAATGGAGAATTTTATAAGCTTTAAAATGATGTATTACACGACCCCCATTTCCATTTAAAAAAATGTGCCCCCATGCCCCCCTGCCCACATTTTAAGAGCTGAAAGTATTAAATATATGCTAAAAGATAGTTTAAGTTGTCTTATTTAAAAGTTCCAAATTTGAAGTCGATATCTCAACTGGTTCAAAAGTTAAGAGGGGGGGGGGGGGTGACTTTTGGACCGCTCTGTATAATGAAATGCGTAGCATTACATATCTTCACGGTTTGTTACTTATATTATTTTGCAAATTTTCATATAATAAAAATTAAAATGAATACATTAGTTTAGAAATAATTGAGTTAACAAGAAGTATTATTGTGTTTTTAAAATCAAAGTATTTGTACCGAACTTTTTCCGATAACCCGCGGACACAGTGGTCCTTCAGGATTGATTTTATATACATTTTATTGATGTTTACAGGATCTTTATCATGTTTATGTTAAGTTCGATATCGTTTTAGACAGGCCCGTAAGTGGGGGGTGCTAGGGGGTGCTCAGCACTCCCTGGCATGATTTTGAGCACCCCCTGGCAAAATAAGCTCTAAGTACCCACACAGGGGGTGCTCAAGTCTAGTTGGTAAAATTGAGTGGCAGATTTCGTAAAATGTATGTTAGAAAAATTGAGGGGTAAAGGGAGGCTGGTCAGTAAATTGTTTACTTGGGCAAATTTGGAAAGGTTGGGAATTTTTCAGGGGTAAGGACCTTTTTTTTTAAGTCAGCAAAATTTTACGGTTGGGTGTATCAAAGATTTTTTTGAGTTGGGAATTTTTCAGAGGTGAGGACCTTTTTTAGGGTCGGAGGTAAAGCTGTTTTTTTGATTTGGGAAATTTTTAAATTTTTAGTTGGGAAATATTATCTCTGAACCCCCCCCCTCAAATGCTTCCGAGCACCACTGAAAATATAACAATTTTCTGTCAGGGGGTGCTCAGCATCCCCTGGATTTTTTTTCACTTACTTAGAATCCTAAAAGGTTTTCTATTAAAAGAAAAATGTTTAAAAGCCACAGTATGTAAATTAAAATGTAGTATAAGTATGTAGATATTATAACAACAGCTTGCAGACGGGTAAAAAAACATTTATAAAAATGTCGAAAGAAAAATTTTGACACATTTTTTATAGACAAACAAGTCTAGGAAAAATAATATTTTTTCAGTCTTCGATTTATTAGTTTTATAAATATTTTAGTTTTATTTATTTATATATAAAGTTCTAAACGCTTTGATATGCATTTTTAAATAAACTTGCTTGATATTTATATATTATTTTTACGAAAATTAAAAAAATGTTGTCTGTTAACCCACATTGTGAAATGACCAGGGCGGGCCTTTTTTTCATTTTGGCATTTTGCAAGCCTGGAACTTGGCGCCCCTAGCAAAAAACACCCTAAAAAAAGCTTTGTCCTGACGGTTTCAACCAAAACTAGGCTTTGTCCCTGACGGTTTGTACCAAACTTGGCGCCCCTAAAAAAAAATTGACGCCCAAAAAAATACCGTCTACCCTCAAGAAAAACGCTTTGCCCCTGACGGTTTCTAACAAACTTGGCCAACAAAAATGGCGTCCAAAAAAATAACCTCAAGAAAAAAGGTTTGCCCCTGACGGTTTCAACCAAAACTTGGCACCCCTAGCAAAAAAACGCCTTCGAAAAATCGAAAAAGCTCAGGCTAAAAAACGCCCCCGAGGGCGCCTCTCTAGGCTCGCGCCCTGAAGCAGGGGGTTCATTTGATTCATACAAAGGCCGGATCTGGAAATGACAGTTGGTTCCTGAACACTAATTAATATCGTTTAAATGAATTAGATAAAATTTTATATAATTCATTTAGACGTAATTTCATAAATTCATGTATATGACTAGGCAAGTTAAAAATAGATATTTTGGTAGCTCATTGCCACAGCTCTCGAAGCTTCTAGCACCCAAAGGAATCGGATCCGGAGCCTAGCAAACTGGAAATGGCTTTATTTGAATGTACCTTAAGACTTATATAAAATACAGCCGGGAGAAAATAATGAAATAAAAATGGTCTCCAGCTCTCCGACTATTTGTCCAAAAACGGGCTGAATTTTTGGACTTTCCAAGTCTGGCCACCCTACACTGTAAAAATAGGGGTAAAATTACAGTTATATTAAGATTCATATGATTTAAACCCAATTTTTTACTTTTTTAGGAAACATAACAGAATTTTTAAATTTGCGACGATGGCATAATATCCTGGACAATTCCATGGGAACTGACGTTAAAAAATGACTCTTTTAGATATTTTATTATATTATTATTAAATATTGTTTGTTATTTATTATTTTTAAAGACAGTTTGATACAGCGTTGACGCGAGGTTTTAAATATTTACATTTTTATTTCTTTTTATCTTGATTTCTTTTAATGATTCCATTTAAACGAGTAAGGTGGGAAAAAAAGTTATTGATAAATAAAAATTAAAAACTTTCGTATTCTTAAAATATAAAAATCGAATGTCGGTTTTTTCTTTGAAAAACACCGATATATATACATATGTATAGTTAATATTGTTGTGTATAACAAATACGTCGTCAAATGTTTCGATTTAGTGACATTTATAAAAATTTCCCTCATAATTCGGCAAAATTATTGCGTAAACCTATGTTTCTGTGTTTATTTTTAACGTTGATGAGTATTAACTAAGTTTATGCCGACTACTGTTTATAACTTATAAATCTGACCAGTTCGAAAGGTAACGCCGTATTTACGTGTGGCTATTTTTAGACTTCTCAGACGCGCAAGAATGTTTTGTATTACAACAACCATGCATATGAGGCGTTTAATTCCAATGTGCCTGAGACACCTGCTTAATTTTCAAAAATGCATTTAAAATTAATAATTAAAAAATTGTTTACTTTCCATTTTTCCATCCTTAATCAAATTATTTGAACTGCTTGTAATTATAGGTTATACGACCAAAATAAATGCTTTTTAACGTAAAATCGCCAACGTTTCGAGCACATAAACGGTGGCTCTTCTTCAGGGCTACAACAAGGTTTATTAATTAGAACATACATTGAATACATAAAAAATGAACAAAATAAAATTTGGAGGTTATGTTACCTTAATTACTTCACTTAGCATATTGTCAACATAAAAATAATATTAGGTATAGTATACGCCTTACATAAACCATTAAACCATATAAATAACAATACAATGTAAAAAACTATTAACAATGACTTGTGACAAACGAAATTTCGACATAAATTAAAATAAAATGCAAACTATTGATTTGAACTATTTTTGCGGGACAATATCGTCATGTGAGGATTATAGTGTTCTATATCCATGGGATTTGCTATGGATATAGAACACTATAATCCTCACATGACGATATGCCTACTTATTTGCCAAAACCAATTAGTCGACTTTTTCTGGATCTGCGGTTACTAATCAAGTTAGGGAATATGTATCTCTTTCTCTCTCAACTCATAAATTTAACAGAGAAAGAGATACATACAAGTTAACCGGCATTACCACAAAAATTGACTATTTTAGATTTTAAGCTTTCACGGCTATTAAGATATAAAGAACTTTCACTTTCGGGTTTAGACCGTGTTAATGGATTTTCACTTTCCGACGTTTCGTCTCTTACTACTAGAGACATCTTCAGGGATTAATCTGAAACTAAGTTTCGAATCAACTTGTGTCACTATTTATGACGAGTTGTGGTTATTCACCCGTGACGAGGTTTTTCCTATCAAAGACTTCCATATTGCAGGTAAGTGGTAACCAGTGTCCCGATTGATATTGTTAGGATGCTTGATGATTTCTATCGATTCCCGTATCTTCCTTGGCATTTTTCTGTTTTCTGTTAATATTTGTTTTGTTTCAGACAAATTGATTTTATGACCTGTTTCATGTACATGTTCGGCTACTGCCGATAAGGAAATTTGTTTCTTTCTTATATTGCGCTCATGCTCTTGAAGTCTTGTAGAAATTTTTCTCTTAGTTTCACCTATGTAAACCGTACCACAGGAGTAGGGTATTTTATATACGCCTTCTGAACTCAGGGGTATTTTGTCTTTTGTTGAAGTCAAACATTGACTTAATTTTTGGTTGGACCGAAATATAGGCTTAATATTTGACTTCTTCAAAAGTTTACCTATTTTATCCGTGATACCGCTTACATAGGGAAGTATAACTTGTGTCTGTCTGTCATTGTCACTATTGTCCTGTTGTTTGGGTCTGGGATTTCTGTATTTGTATATGGTCTTATTAATGTCTTTTTTGGTATAACCGTTCATGGTCAAGGCTTTGGTTAGTTTAAGGAGTTCTGTGTCTAGGGAATTCTTGTCTGAAATCATGAAAGCCCTATGAACAAGTGAATTAACTACCGAGCGTTTTTGAGAGGGATGGTGATGTGAAAATGCGTTTAGGTATCTGTCAGTGTGGGTTTTCTTCCTGTATACCGAGTGTCCTATTGAGCCATTTTCCGTTTTGTAAACCAAAACGTCCAAAAAGGGAAGTGATCCGTTGTTCTCAATTTCCATCGTAAACCGTATAGATTTATGTTGGGAATTGAGGTGATTTAGAAAACCTTGAAGGCTTTCCATGCCGTGGGGCCAAATAGCATAGACATCGTCTACGTATCTGCGCCAAATTTTAGGTTTTAATGGAAATGACTCAATAGCTTTTTTCTCGAAGTATTCCATGAAAGCATTGGCCGCAGGGGGTGATAATGGGGAAACTTAGTTTCAGATTAATCCCTGAAGATGTCTCTAGTAGTAAGAGACGAAACGTCGGAAAGTGAAAATCCATTAACACGGTCTAAACCCGAAAGTGAAAGTTCTTTATAAAAAATTGACTATTGATATTTTCATTACATATTGATTAGTTGTAAATTAATAAATAAATCTCTAATATAATCCAAAATCACATTACATTACTATTTCTAGACTTTATTTAAGGAACCAAATAGTAAAACTTAGATTCACCTGTATATGGCCAATCAAACTATTCGGCTGTGAGGAAGAACACTCAAGCCAAACAAATATTCAGTTCATGTAAATATTTTAATTTCAAAATCATTTCTTAATGGGAACAAAATAGTCTATTTGACAGAAATAAAACCTATTCATCACAACCAAACAACCCAACCGGCCACATCCAACCAAATATTTTGTACACCCAAATAAACCGTTTTTTCAGCGTAGAACTTTATGTCCAGAGATTACATTCTACATAAATGTGGAACTACAACCATACAATAGGTCATCACCCTGTACTCCCAAACCACTTTGCACCCAAATTGTACCTTTACCATTTACTACCTGGAACCATTTACACGGTGTAACTGGTCAGTCACTTTAAGGGGCAGTGGGCACAAGGCCACGACTCATGTATAAACGATTGTGCACTCTCAATGACCAATAGACGACTTATGTTTTTGTCCACCAAGAGTAACCTTACCGCTAACTTCGGGCCAACCTACCATATTTTGCAATCAAACCATTGTAGCTTGAACTCAAGTTCATTGTATCCGTTTTCTTTACGTTTTTGTTAAATTTTATAAATATCATCTCACTTATATTTCTCCTGTACCATTGGTTAAAGAGTTCTACTTAGTCAATGTAAAAAGAATCAGTTTTAAAGGCTCCAACGCAATTCTTGTATTTGTATTTTATATTATTTCGGAAAAAATCTCAAGATGTTGACATATAAGTGCACTATGGTATTTGCCATGTCAACAGCTGTATTGGTTTATATTTTGAATACTAATATATTAGAAATATCTGGCAGATATTATCTGCAAGTCAAGTCACCAGGCAAGTCAGGGGCTCATTTATAATCCAGCGGAAACATACACTGACAGCTCGTTACCGTAGTAAATACTAAACGTATTTGCTTATAGGGAACGTCACGAAAGTTTAGTAGTTAAAATTTATTTAATACTGGTTGTTACAGTAAAACTTAACGTTGTTATAGTTCTGGTAATTGTAACAACCAGTGAATGTTAACTTAACTTTCGTGGGATTTCATATAAGCAAAAACGTTTAGTAGGGTAGATACCCCAGTTATAGCCACCTTAAGAAAAATTCTGTTTTTATTTCTTTTTATTATGTTCCATTATAATGTTAAGGTTGCAAGTTTTGGTTTTTCTGAAACTTACAATATATCTCTACTATAAAATAAACGTTTAAACAATATAACTTCAGCTGATATGTTATAAAATAAAAAACAAACAAAATAATACCAATTCTCTAGTTTTAGCCACCCAAGCACCGGTTTTAGCCATAAAAATTCACCAGATATAGCCACCATTAAAAAAACTAAAAAGATGTTAAAAATAAATTTATATTTTTGTAACAGTTTTAGAACATTTAAAATTTATAGTTTTTTAAAAATATATACTTCTTAATCAATATTTAAAATGATTTCGTTTTTTATTACATTTTTTTCTTACATACATCTTTTCTTGGATAATTATCCCATAATTATAAATATTTATTAATTTTATTTATTTTTTATTTATTTGTTTAGAGTCTTTTTGGGATCTGAACCAGCTGGTAGTTTATACCATATTCAACACTATCTGGGAGATTTAGCTCAGTGGTCAATGGCATCGATATAGCCTGACACTGATCTAATGATCGTGAGTTCAAACCTCACTGGCACCGATTGCCTTTTTCAGTTAATTAATAATTAAAATTTGGCGAAGGCGTACTCCCTAGATATATTGGTTCGAAAGTCAATTAAAGCCGGTGGTTCCCTCTACTACTAGCCCACACAAGTCCTGGACTTAGGGGATGCTTAATTAAGTAGAATAGTACGAGGTTAAAAACAAACATAAACTATAAGTTTTACAAAAAACTTTACATGTATGTTACAATTTCACATTGTGACATGTTTAGTTTTCAGCTTCAGTCTTGAATCATTTGAGTCATTTTGATGGCCCGTTCTCGACTATATTTTGTATAATACTCCTCCTTTTTTAATTTAAATGTATTATTGGCTAATAATTAAAGGTGGTTTTCGCTAAAATCTTTATTATTTGAACAGTAATTTTGACATATTGATATTTTTTGACATTGGCTATAACTGGTACTACTTAGGTTCCAGTTTTAGCCAATTCTGTGGCTATAACTAGAAAGAGAAGCATATTAGTGTCCCAGTTATCGCCATTCAAATTTAAGAATAAATTCTACAAAATATGTAGTAAAATATTAATAAAGTAACGGTTTAATGACTTACCTTTAATTTGATATAAATGTTTTACGAATTTAATTTTACCTAAATTAGTATTTAAAATTATTTTTCTAGCGGTTTATTAAGAAAAGTCATAAGAAATTAAATTTTTCTCAAAATCAAAATTTTAAATAGGCGCTGTATTTGTTTCGCTACAGTTAAAACTTATTTAACATATTTGTTGTCCCAACTTTTATCATTCAAATCGGATTTAAACGATAATTTTGATCTAAAGTCTCCTATTTCTTAGCTTTACCCAAAAAACTACTCTGACTGGCTAAACCGGTGCAGTGGCTAAAACCGGTGATCCTACCCTATTTACTACGATAACGAGCTCTCAGTGTAGGTGTTCCAGTTGGTTCTACAATTCCAGACGAAAGCATGTGTTATGTTTGATTGTGGTTGCCATGATGGCATTATAAAATACCAATTGATATGACATGACCAAATATGACTGTCATGTCACATTTGGTATTTTGTAATGGCATAATGGAACACTCCACCAAATGCAGGACACATGCTTTAGTCGGTGTTCTTAATACACTTATCTACGTTTATTTAAAAGCATTTCGTCATGTGAGGATTATAGTGTTCTATATCCATCGGATTTGCTATGGATATAGAACACTATAATCCTCACATGACGATTTAGAAAAAAATCCTTTGTTAAATTTAAAAGTTTTGCCGTAAGACTGAACATGTTTGAAAACTATATAAAGCAATAATATTTAAAATAAGCTCCTCACATATACCATAAACAATAAACTGCCTTTTATGCCTTCAACCTCCGTTGTTTTTTTTTCTCCAATAAAGGAGACATTAGCCCAGTCACATACATATACAGGGTTATTCAGAAATAAGTTCGAGAAATTAAATAGGTGATTGTACTTTAAAAAATATGAAAAAAAAGTTCCTATAAAGGTTGGTCCGGAAATGAGTCCTAAGGGAGATATGGCTCTTTAAAATTGTAATAAAAATAAAGTTTTTAATTAATAACTCTTGTACCCGTTAAGCTAGAGCGACGAGCTTTTGCACGTATACTAGTATTAATTAATAAGGGCAATAATTTTATGTTAATGCCTAGACGGACAAAATATGTGAGGCTTAACACATTTTTGCCCCAAACTTTTTTATGTATATTGTTTTTTGGATTTTTTGTAATAAACATAGATTTCCTTAGTAAAAATACGTAAAAAATGTCATATAGTGTAACACTGTAGGAACAACCGAATTAAAAAAATGCAATTAGGAGGAAGTAACATTTTATGCCACTAAAAATGTTACTTTTTAAAAGGCTATATCTCCTTTAATATTAAATTTAGGTGTTTTGATATAGAATACTTTTTTGCTTAGTTTTAAATGAAAAATCGTTCTGTAGCATTAAAATTTATTGGTGCTTTTTTTGTTCCCGATTCAATATGTCCATTTTCGAAGGGCCGCAGCTCCCTTAGGGCTCATTTCCGGACCAACCTTTATAGGAACTTTTTTTTTCATATTTTCTAACGTATAATTATCCCTTAAATTTCTCGAACTTATTTCTGACTAATCCTGTATATCGTCTTGTAAATTTCAGAACGTCGTATCTCAAAAAAGACAACTTTACAGGAATGAGAAATAACTCTTTCTTGCATTATTCATAGGTTGAAAATGTACTTTTTTAATATAAACTTAACACATTTTTAATGATTAACTTACCTTAAATTATTTTATTGTATATAAAGTAAATAAATACAAATAAAAACCTAATGTTTATAGATACGACATTTTGATGCTCAAAATTAATAATTTTTTTTAAGATACGAGCTTTGAAACATTATTATAATAATATTTTAACAAAATATAATTAATTGTTATAACAATATTATTAATTATTGAAACATTTAAACTTCAAAAAGTTTTATAACATGTGCATAAGATGTCAAAAAGGCGTCGCCAAATGCAAAAAGTGCGTTGCAAAATATTCAGTTAACTAGAATTAAGAGATACGAGGTTTAAAAATTTATTAATTTATAATCATCTAAGATACGACGTTACTATTTTGCTTATATTTTTGTTATTTAAACAAAATAGCAGGTGAAACTTATTTTTTAGATGTAAATTGATAATATAAAGCTTTTAAGTTCAAAATCTCAAAATCGAAAAAAATTGAGATAAGACGTCCTGAAATTTACAAGACGATATGTTTCACTTTTTTGGATAGTAATAATATACACGATTGTACACACAGAGAGAAAATTACTGAAAACAAAAGAGGAAACATAGAAATAAAAATAAGAATTAAATACGAATGGATTGGACACACATTTAGAAAAAAAAACGAGAACAACATCATTTGGTATAACATGGAATGAAGCAAAAAGGACATAAAAAAAGAAAAGATGGTAGAAAAAATGAACAGTAGTACTCATTTAGCCTTTAAAACACCATTAAATGCTGCCCTTTGCTCCACAAGGAGCTATTAGACAATGATGATGAAAGATAAAATACTTTGAACCACATGGTTCAAAGGGTCGTATTATTAACTACTAGTAAAAAGTACTTAAATTAAATTTTTTGCTTGCTTGAAGTCGGTTTGAAGAATAAAATATCTTATACTTACTTTTAAAGAAACTTGAATGAAGAATGGCAAGCAGAGTAAATCTGAGTATTTAACATTTTAAAAATAATGAAAAATAATACTAATTTCTCGGAAACAAGTACTAATTGAACTTAAAGGGAAAGCTCAAGTATTACGTAACGTAATTTTTTATCATTTTGGACCTTTAAGAGTTGCCTAATACTTTGTAAAAAGTTTTGTACATAAAACTAATACAGGTCACCTGAAAAAAATATCCAAAAATCGTCAATTTTTTGCCTTAAAAATCAGAACAACCCCTTAAAACAATAGCTTAAGCTATTTAATTTCTTTTAAATAAGTTAAATATGATTTTATCCAATTATTTTTATGCTTGCAACAAGTATCATATGTTTATATTTTATATTAGATTTTTTCTCTGTGTGTACGATTAAAATTCTTTACTGTATTTTCAAAAGCGAAAAGGCGTCATTGTAAATTATAGATTTTATCACGAATTATAAAGTTTAATCGCAAAGGTAAAAAGCTATCAGGCAACAACTTTTAATTCTTTGAGACAGGTCAGTGCCAGGCAGAAAATAACTTTTAACGTAAATCATTGTTTAATTTTAGTTATAAAATACTGGAATATTTAATAAACATTTCCTTATTATAGAACTAATAACACAATATACAGAGCGGTCCAAAAGTCACCCCTCCCTCTTAACCTTTGAACGATTGAAGATATCGACTTCAAATTTGGAACACTTAAATAAGACAAGTCAAACTATCTTTTTGGATATATTATTATTTATTTTCAGGTTTTAATATGTGGGCAGAGGGCATTGTGGGAATTTTTTTAGGAATGGTCTATTGGTACGTCCGACGTCCACGAAGCTATTTTCACGTCCAGTATTTTTTTGCCGATTTTTATGGTTTTTACAGCTTTTAAGGTATACGTGAAAATAACCACTTCGATTGTTTTAAATGGAAAGGGGGCATGTGATACATCATTTTAAATTTGAAATAGGGTTGAAAATGGAAATTTTCGTCAAAATTTCTTTAAAAAAATCAAACAATTTTAGAGAAATTGTTAATTTCATGATACGTAAATTTTACTTTTTTACTAATTTTAAAAAATATATAAATAAAATTTTACCAAAAAAAAAACTATAAAAAATCGCATTCGGGAGTGACTTTTGGACCGCACTGTATAATTAATAAAATGTATACATAAACCAGTAATAACTAACACAGTGTTAGTGTTAGTAACACTGGTTAATGGCAGTTACTGGCTTAAAACTGCAGTACCTACTACAATAATAACTGAAAAATATCTACTATATCTTTAAAAACGTGGCGTCGAATCTATATTGGATTTTCTCAATTGAAAAACTTAGTACGTCAAAAAGTTTTCTCTTATTATATTGATTTTCTATAAAAGAAAACACTTTTCTTTAGGTGACATTTAAAAGAAGTTTCCGATTGGCTCTCTTTTTGAAAGAGAGTCCTTTCGAAACATTGAATGCTTGTCAGGCATTTTAAACGACTAGCTATTTTATTAAAAATGTTTTGCATGAAAAAAGATAACGATTTTTAGGTGTAAGTCAAAATGGGAAATATGATGTTTCTAATGGGATCATTAACAGCCTAAAAACTGGCACCGAAAAAAAACAAAAATTTCAACGAAGTGTGCCTAGGCCCGGGTTTTCTCTCTGTGTTTTATTGGCAATCAAAATCGACCATGCCCGTTTTTTTGGTGATCCAGAAAAGTAAAAATAAAAACAGGATTAAAAATGCATAATTCACGAACGTGTTACTTTGCACTGTTTTGGATGTCAAAGTAAAAGTAATACAGGACGCCAGAGGAATTCATACCTTTTAATGAAAAACGTTTTTTTCGAGATAAATATAGATACCAAAAGAAGACGAAAATAGCTCACTACAAATAATGTCTTATGCATTTTTGAGCTACGACTAGAACTTTGAGATATGACGAAAAAGAATAAACTCAGTGCACAGAAATAATATTGTCTTAAATTAAGAATGTGTGATTTAATATATAACGAAGAGAATATATTCTCCTTTAAAGCAAATTTGTGCTTTAAATACGAAAGGATAAGAATACGGTATGCTTGAAAGGAGATTATATTCTCAAATATGAAAGGATGGTATGCAAAAAAGAAGAATATATTCTCACAAATCATTCTTGATTTAAGCCAATATTTTTCTGTGTGCACGGAACCCTCGAAGCGCGAGTCTACTCGTACTTGACCAATTTATTTTTTATTTTTTGGAATTTTCATAGAATGATCCCCTTTTGCTTCACAGAAAGAGGTCGATTTAACGACAATCCCGGTGAAATTGTGCGCATAGCGGAGTAACTGAAATCCACTGGCACGGAAACTATCGCAAATATTTCAGCAATTTTGACTGAAAATTGTTCATCGCTTTCAGCCGCTGCCTGAAGGTTAATTGGACGCATAATTACCGACCATTTTCATGAAATATTACGGCTCGGCAAATAAAAAACCTACGGTATTTAAATTTTCTACATTTCAGTGATATTTTTTTCAGGTAGAATTTTGATGTTGGATGCATAGGGAACGTTCAAGTATTGCGTAAAGCTCCTGGGGGGTGGGGGTCATTTTGGAGTGTTACGCCCATATTAATTAATGGTATAGGAAAATAGCGTTACAGGGGGTAGGTGGGGGTCCAAAATGATTAAAATTTGTGTTACGTAATACTTGGACGTTCCCATATCCACCAGCTTATCTTATCAAACTATTAGAATTCTGTATCTTGTTTATTCAATCAGTAAAAAACTGTTAAGAGGGGTAGAATCGACCTTTTTTTAATTTTTTTTTTCGTAGAAAAAAAAATATTTTATTGTAGGGCTTTTTTATACATAAAATATATAGTTTGAAGTTTACAAAAAAAAAATTCTTTTTTTTTTTTTCGACAGAACTTTTTTCAAAATGGCGGCGTGAACACGATGACTTTTTTTTGCTGGCGCAGGTGATTTCTTGAATCCAGGTAACCTGAGAGCAAAAGGGAAACGAAATCTTGTTACTGTTTATCGCAGGAATCATATTTTTTATGAGAAAAATAAAATAAAAAGGAGGACTTTAAATTTTTTCGACCTTTTTTTTGTAAGTTTTAAAATTTAAAAAAAAATTATAATTCTAGTTCCTGCGATAGGGATACGTACGAAGAGTAAGCAGTTATATATTTCTAAGAGTGTTTTCTAACAGAAAATATAAAAAAATATTTGTTTGATTTTCCGAAAAGATTCCACCAGAAACCCATCTTAAGTTATTTGTTGGTGGCTTCTTAATGAGTAGCCACCCATGTTAATCTAATACTGTATATATAAGGGAACCCGAGGCGGAACGGGATGGTTAACGTTTATGGCAAGCTGTTGAGATGATTTGAAGACAAAAATTGTTAAATTATCGTTTATTCAATATCCTTGGAACGTTATGAATTTTACCAAAAATTATAAAATTATATTAAAAAATGGAATCACAAAAATGCATTTCGTCCCGTTCTGCCCCATGGGGTATGTTATATAAATATCGAGATTCTTTATTCCACCATTCGTTAAATGTTCTCTAAGCACCAGGTTTGCCTTTCAGTTTTTATTTACAAAATTTATTTTTTTTCAATTTACGATGGTAGTTTCCATAACACGGTCTATGTTCTCTGAGAAAAATTTTGGTTTGCAGTTTTTCTTTTATAGTGAAACACATAACAGCAATAAATACAACAAAATTATTACTATATTAATAGAACGGGTATCCCATTCTGCCCCAATTGCATACTACAGTCAAAAGTGAACGTAAACTTATTTTACTTATAACGATCAGCATTTCTATACAATTAATAATTATAACAATATATTACGAACTTTACTAAAAGGTATCATAAATGTAATAATAAAAATAACAGGACTTACCCCGAATCAATATCCAAAAATATTACAAATGTACGCAAAATTAGACGACACCTGTAAAAATCGCAGAAAGCGCAGAATTAGGCAAAAAATAATCACTCCAGTCAATGCATTGTAGCCCACTGAATGTTTAAATATGATAAGCTTAACTCTGCCACACATCCTCGCCCGATAAAAGCTCCATACCGTTCCACCCCGGGTTCCCCTGATCATGTTTTTTTTTAGATTTTTATGATATTTTCCAGACAGATATTTTGTTAGTTTTGATGTTTTAATGGTCTTAGAAAAATTATAGTACATTACTCGAGTTGTAAAGCTGTTGCGCACTTAGGAAAAGTTACGCACTTGCTGTTGCGTAACTTTTGCATGTGTGCGTAATTGCTTATTTACAACTCTTGTTATATAACAATATATACTATTTTTGTTCAAAAGGGATAAAAAATTTTGCTGCCAACAGTATTTTTTAATAAAGTCACGTTTCACAGATAACTAAAATTAGTCTGATACTGAGAAACCTTAGATGTGACGAATAAGGTTTCTTAATCAACATTTATGTATAATAGCCAGCTATTTAATATTAAATTTTACGTAGCTGGGAAGCAAATAGTCTTATTCTCCCTTGCGTGTCGTTCAGCGACTCTTGGAACGAGAACACTAAGGGGAGGATGACCCTTTGCTCCAGAGTTATACATAAGATTTTTTTAACATTAATATTAAAAGCCAGAATATTTAGTAAGGGCCAAAATATTTTCCAAAAAAATATAAAAAATATCATAAATCAGTAATGAAATAATAGTAATATTAGTATTACTATTATTACATTATTACATATTATTGTAAAATACCGGCAAAATAGTAGGTACAACAATGTTGTTGTAAAATTAAATACTATGAAGTTGTTTAGTCCCCCCAGTATTGGTTATTGGTTTGTCGAATCCATTTTCGGATATTTTGTGATTTTTACATATTTGTATATCTACAGTTAAGTACTTTAGTGTCCAACAAACATTTTATCAGCATATGCTTAAATTTATATCCCACAAAATATTTTAAAATTTCAATATTGTTTTGTCGTATCTCCATTTTTAAAAGAAGAAGATAGCATTTAATAAAAAATATTATCTTAAATAAAAAATATTGTAATTATATCATAGAGAAGGAAAGAGAACCATTAGTCCAGCCTGCGCAAGATTATTTTGTGACAGACGGGGCAGCGAACGCAATATATCTGACCTTGCGCAGTATCTATCTCTATCAGCTTGAAATGCTGTCGGTCGTAAAACAATTCATCACCCCAGTATTCATTTGTCTTATCTCTAAAAATCCCGCAGTAAAAATCTTAAAATGTCCAAAAATCTCTAATATGGCAAACCAATACTGGGGTGACGAATTATTAGTAGTTTGTTTATACTGTCAGTACTGTCAGATCGTCGTTTGTTTCTGTTCATTTTTCGACTTTTACTGTGTTTTAATTGTTTTTTTGCTGCATTTGTTTAAACTTTAAACCTAACCAGTATTGTTGCTTTATGAAGAGCAAAGGGTCAATCCCTGGTGTACAAAATCTCGAAACTCAAACACACCTCGAAAAATTCTTATAAAATAATTTTAAAAAACTATTTCGACGTTTCTTCGTAGATATTTATTGTTTTTTGTTGAATTTTTTACAATTTTTATTTGACACAAAACTAAGGTTAAAAATACTCGTCAAAAACAACAATAGTAGTGCGCATGTGCAAGTTTATCTCAGATGCGTTAGGCACATTTATCACAGTAATCCGCAACGGCTTTGGAGGTCTTTCCTTGTCTATGAATTATATACACTATTATAAGAACTACTTATTATAATAATAGTGTGAAAACAGGTTAATCGAACAAACAATTTTACCTGAAACTTAGTTTTTACATCAGTTAGTTTTTTTGTTTACAAAAAAATAATTCTTGCCCTAACTTTGTAAAAATTTCAACCTAATATCGTTTTGTTTAAATTAACAATCATTTAAAAAAACTGTAGTTAGATTGCAGCTGTTAAGGCATAAAAATAGTGTTTTTGAATGTACCTACCTGTTTATCCGAATAATTTAAGAACTCATAAACCCATATAAAAAATAAAAGCGCTATAATATAAAACTAAAATACCTTTTAAATAATGTTACATCATTCATGTGTAACTTGAACCTTTATTTTGAATTTTTATTGAGATCGAAAACTTCTCAGATTTCCAACCTAAATTTTGCGCAAGAGTAGTAAAAAAAATTAAGTTAATTAGTGAACTATAGATTTAGATTTAGAAGGCATTTCATTCGTTTGGACAAAACTGACAAAAACGTCGTCAACATAAACATTCGTCTGTCTTACTCGCACATCTTTGTTTTAACAGAGACAAAAATACCAATTACTGGTAACTGTTATTGTTCAGGCCTGAATATACCTACTATTTGTTTACAAACAAACCGAGATGTTGGCGATACTTTATTTTAACCGTATGCGTATTCTAGAAAGAAGAGTTATTAGTTCGTTGGAAAAAATCCTTAACATAACCTCACTCTTTTTTTTTAATATTAGATATTTTTGTGCTTGTTCAAGTAAATATTAAAAGTTCTTTATTTCCAAACGTTAATAACCCTTCTGCACTCTTCCAAACATAAAATCATGTAATTATGATCCTAATTAATTAGTTTTTTGGTTTCTTTTTGGAGATACGACAAACCAATACTGAATGAAAACGTAAATTGACTCCAATCTGGTTTTTCTTATATAAAATAAATGGAACCTTCAATTAATTAAATAAAAACACTTTTGGGTAGTATTTTTATTAAATATTGTAAGAAAAAGAGTTGAAACTGATCCAGCATAAGATTTACAAGATATTTAGAAATACATCTTAAAACTCAATTTTTCGAAAATGGGATTTTTGGAGATATGACAAACCAATACTGGGGTGACGATATGGTTTGATTGTATGTAATATAACGTTATAATGTTTTAGAATAATCGTAAAAATTGTATTCTATACCTTAAAGTTGACACAATAACGTTTTGTTTTAATACTTTTAGATTTTTCTATCAGTGTGAAGTTGTGAAAAAAAGAGAATATTTTAACTTACTGTTTAAAATATTTTAAGTTTATGGGATTTAGACCGTGTTACGAGAGTATCATTTCCAATGTTTTATCTTTTTCCTACTATACAAATTTCTTTATGGAACTAAATACATTAGATCATGTTATAAACTGTGATTTAAAACAATCCGTGAAGATATGTAATGCTACGCATTCCATTCCATACTATTCACAGTAAGGGGGTGCATAAACAAAAGTTTTTTGCTGTCTGTTTCATCTCACAGTGAATATTTTCAAAACATTCGAATATTGGATGTGCGAATATACTGCGTAGTTTATTTTATAAAACAAAACTATATTCTATACACAAACATATGCTATTCAAACCTGTTGTAAAAATACTTACCTGCTGTGCAATTTTTAATTTACTCTCTTGCTTGATGAAACAGACCATAGTTTTTGTTTTTGAGATAGAGATTTTTTGACACCATTTTTACATGCAATTTAAAATTAAATACTAAGATCAAAAAAAATACTTGTATTCTTCTTACATTGATCAAATCATGTTTCACAATTTGTATTCAAATTATAAATAATTTCATTTGGAATAATCCTAATTTATATATATTTTTTTTAAATCACAATAATTTGTTATTCCATCAATCTATTTTCTAATCATCGTACAGAGTGATATTGGTAGACTGACAGTTTCGGGCTGCTGGCCCTCTTCAGTATCAAGAGTCAACTCTGCACGCTGATTAAGAAAACGTTTTTAGACTTTACTCGCAAAAGGAATATAGCCATTAGATTGATGTAGACTTGTGCGCCATCTATTTCTAGATGTAGACAACTACTCATACCTCTCCTTATCTGGAGACTTTGAATGGTAGCAAGTTGAAGACTTGTGTGTCTCAAGCACATAGACGTTAGACGTAAAATTAGTAAGGACAGAAATTTTTAATTTTAAACAAAATTATAAAAATATTAATTTATTATTCCATCAATCTATTTTCTAATCATCGTACAGAGTGATATTGGTAGACTGACAGTTTCGGGCTGCTGGCCCTCTTCAGTACCAAGAGTCAACTCTGCACGCTGATTAAGAAATCGTTTTTAGACTTTACTCGCAAAAGGAATATAGCCATTAGATTGATGCAGACTTGTGCGCCATCTATTTCTAGATGGAATAATAAATTAATATTTTTATAATTTTGTTTAAAATTAAAAATTTCTGTCCTCACAATAATTTGGTTATTAGCGTTTGTTTATTACCTACTGTGGTTAGGGGTTTCAAGTACCCAAACTATTTCCTAGATAGAACCACTGTATTTTTTAACGTTTTAATCTGAATAAAGTTCAGTTAGGCTTCTTTTGTTACTACTTATAATACTTGTACAAGTACCATAAGTTATCTGTACGTAATAATGTTTAAAACGTATTTACCCAAGTTAGAGTTTATTAAGTTTTGATAGTTTATATGACATTTATCCAAACATTTATAATCTTGATATACAATTCGCGAAACCCTTAGCAGCAATCAAAACAAGTGAAATTCATGGAGTTCTTGATAAAATAATGTTATTAAAAAAAAATCATAGTTTTTTAAAGAAATTAATTAAAAAATATTAATTTGATTAATATGATTTGTTTAGCAAATGTAAATAAATTAAAGAATAATTTAATATTTCAATATTTCTTAAAAAATATTATTTAAAGCGACAGTTTAAAAAAATGTATCTTATAAATAAAAGCCAGTATTGACTGACACATTTTTATTCCGATAGTTTTAATAATAAAGCCAAAAAACACGATTCACTCACCGCAGTAATGAGAAGAATCCATTTTCTTATTTTTGTTTTGACGTATGTCAAAAATTATTTTAAGGTTATGTAACATTCTTTTGCAGAATTTTACAAAAATATCTACTTTTTTCTTTGCGAGCTAACAGTTTTTTTTTGGCTAAAAGTACTCGCTTTTAATAGTATTTTCGTAAATAAAAATTGCGGAATATTCATTAATAAACATTTGATTCTTAAAATATATCGCCTTCTAAATTCTGAAATATCGTATCTGAAAATGCCTCCCATTAAAAAAAAACACCAAACCAGCAAACTACCAAACTAAACCAAACCATTATTAACGTAAACCAACGCCTCCCATTAAAAAAAAAATCAAACCAGGAAACTATCAAACCAAACCAATGTTGACGTAAACCAACGCCTCCCATTAAAAAAAAAACACCAAACCAGCAAACTACCAAACCAAACCATTGTTAACGTAAAATTAAAAAAATCAAACAGAAATTCGTGAGTATTTCAACAATCTTTTGCTATATATTCTAACAAAAAAACTGGTAATTATATTCAAGACACTAAGTTTTAGTTATAAAACCAGAAATCAGTGCAAAAATATAGTTCATTTTTGTGGCCCTGATGCGCACCGTAACCCCACTCAAATTAAACTATTTCATAAAACTACAACTGCTTAAACGGAAGCCAGTTTTGACATCCGTCAAAACAAAAATAAGCAAACCAGTGCGCATGTGCCAGATTCTTCTCATTACTGCGGTGAGCGAATCGTCAAAAAACTATTGATCTGTCTTAGGTGGACACCATAGACAAAGAACATAGATGAGCTGTCATCTCAAGGTTATATAAAAATTTACGAGTCCTCCATTTTGATCGGAAGTTACGTCAGAAATCAGCCGGGAAATTTAAAATATTGGGTAAAATGTTAATAAATAAACGACATAACCTTACTTTTTAATGTTTTTATTATTTACTGTCAAAGTATATCATTCTGTTTCTGTAGATATGAAATTATTTAATTCAAATCATAGATAAGATAAAAATATTTTTAGAAAACTAGAAGGCAGTTAATTGTTTTTATTAAGCATTAGGTATATAAAATTTTATTTGTTTCTTACAGTTCCCGGCATAAAAAATGAGATATTGACATATTGCGATCTGACATTTAATAGTAATAATTCCTGGATTAAATTGGATTTAAAAAAATAGGTTATGGTTAAATATTAGTTTTTATGAAAGAATTGATTGGTTGACTGACAACTAATAGTTGTTACTACTAACCCAGACTGAAAGTAATATATACTCAAAAACAATAACGAAACTGAAAATACATTTTTTATTAAAAACAAAAACCCAAAAACATTTATTCTTATACTAAAATAGGCATAAAATAATATTTTGAGCTATAAAAATCTTAATCATAATACAAAAGCATGGAGAGCCCCAAAAAAGTTACAAAACTTGTCAAGAAGAATAAATTTGGTACTAGAAAACAATGTAAATAATAATAATTAATATCTTGTTGGATTTCCATTGTTTTCTAGTACCAAATTTATTCTTCTTGGCATTGAATTAACAAGGTTTTGGCAATACTGCACTGTTAAGTTATTCCAAGCTTCACGAATAGCTTCAATTAGTTGAGCTCTATTTTGGGGCCTAAAATCTGGGGTATGAGATGGCCATGGTAATACGTGGACATTATGGCGTCTGAGGCATCTTTGCACAGAGTTTGACATGTGCACTGAGCAGTTATCTTGTTGGAATATAAAGTTGTTATTGGGAAATACTTGATTAACTGATGGTAGCATTGCTTCTTCAAGAATTCTGCAGTAAGATTCTCCATTAAGGTTTTCTTCAAGAATAACCAGTACACCGGGACCTTGATTGCTTATCCAAGCCCAGGTATTTACTGAAAATCTTGAAGCGCGAACTTTTCGAGTATAACGCTCATTGTAACGCGTACCATGTGGCCGATATACCTTAATTTTACCATCGGAAGATGATTTAAAGTTTTTTTTTCATCAGAAAACACCACGTTTTGCCAAAAATTTGCATCCGTGTGGTTTAGGGCAAATACCAACCTAGACCCATGTCATCATCTGATAACAATGGCTTTTTAGCAGCAGTCCTACATTTCATTTCAGAATTCTCAATTCTTCTCCGGACCGTTCGGTCTGAAGCTATAAAATTGACTTCTACCATAGCTTAAGGGGTAGTTTTAAATAGATCATCTCTCAGAATATCCAAGAATGATTCATCCTGCTCCTCTGTTGTTTTTCGTGGTCTTCCTGATCCCCTTTGTCTTGCAGTTGTTCGTTCTTTTTCCCACTTCTTTTTTATTCTCCCTATGGTGCTTCGGTGAATTCCAAATTCATCAGATACCTGGTCAATAGTTTTCCCATTTTCCAAATGTGCGGCTATTATAGCTCTTTGGGTCTCATTTAATTGTCTAGGCATAATTTTAATTTATTTTATTTTATTTCTGCTTTTAACTGACAATATAGACACTAACTGTCATAAACCTTCTAGATTAACAAATGTTTAAAACCTAATTCAAACGTTACCATTTTTCATATCTCATTTTTTACGCCGGGAACTGTATGTTATATTAAAAAAAATCAAACTTACCTAAAAAATATGATACTGCTGTCTGCAGGTAGCAGTCGTTTTATGTTTCTACAACTTTTCATAAAACACGTCATTGCAAAGACTTTACTAGTTCTTTAAAAAAGCACTATAAAATACACAAAAAACACAGAAAGACTTTAAAAGTTCAAAAACGCTATTATATAGTCTATAATAAAATAAAATGTTCACCCTTCTAGCACAAAACACCAAACGCGTAGAAAAAATAACAGAAAAACCTCGAAAACAAACTCAAAACATACATAAATTAGGTTATGTTAACCTGTTGCACGAATATGTTAGAGGTGTGTGCGAAGAATTATATTTTTATATTTAAATTACTGGTAAAAATAAATAAATTTCTGTGTAGTATAACATATTGATTTAGTTTTTACATATATAACAAACTGTTGCAACAAAACAACGACAAAAAGAAACTTTTACTGACTACTGAAGTGAAATGAAAAGACACATCTCTAACAAAGAAAATATTCCTATCTAACGCAACACAATATATATTTTTTTACTTTATGTTGGACAATTGGAATCAAAATGGAGGACGCATTTAGTCGGGACGCAGAAGTATGCGCAGACGGTCAAAAATCAATCTATTTGTTTATTTTGTCTATGGGTGGAAACCTTTTATTTGTTGCTGTTTATTAAATAAAAAAACATTTATAATTTGTATAGATTTTAGGAGTATGTTATGGAATGCGAAGCGTTATACACTTTCTAGACTTGCTAATTTAATGCCATTGTTTTTTCGTAACGCATGTAACTGTATTTCACAGTTTTGCAAACTACCTATTTATAAACAAATCAAAAACCGCAAATAAATTATTTACTGTTTTAATAAAATAAGTCATGCGATAACTTATAACATTTTTGATTTGATTTCTTAGTTAAAAATATAAAAAAATACCGTACTTTTCTGGTGTAAAAATAGAACAACATTTTTCTTAAGTAACATAAGTAGGTACTATGTGTTTAATTTTCAAATAGATATAGGCAATGTAATTGGCAACAACGTCCGAGCGATACTGCGCAATGTCAAGTGCACCCGTCCTACTCCGCCTTGCTCATCAGCCGCATGCATGCGTTATAAAGTGTATGCATTGTTACCACATTTATCGGTGTATAAGCTTTACCATTTCTAATTATAAGGTACACGTGTGGTATTATAATCTTCCTTAAAAAAGGAAGTAGAATTTTGTCGAAGCTACAACTACAAGTGACTACAACTGTGTTACCAAAACTACACGTTGTGGTATGTTAGTATTATAGATTTTAGGACCGGGTTCTGATGTAGTTAGGTAACGAGGCGGCTGCCTGAGTTGGTAATCCGCGCAGTTCGTCGGGGCTGTTGAGCTTTAGTCATCAACTTTCAACGCGAGGGGCGCAATGTTTGTAAAGTTTTCTTTGCACGGGGTCGCAAGTTAATGTTCTTTTGTTTAGGGGCTGTCCATTTTTCAAAAAAATTGATCCCCCCCTCCCCCATGTGTAACAAACTGTCACATTTACCAACAACCAACCCCCCCCCCTGTGTAACGCGTAACAATATAAAATTTTTGTTTCGCAATAAATTTAACTGTATTATCACTATTCGTTTTTCTCGACAAAACCAACATGAACCTAAAATATAGTATAACATAACCTTAAAAAAAATTTACACGAAAAAATCACTCAAACTTTAAAAAAATATTCATAATCAATATCACACAAAGGAAAAATACTAGGTACCTCTTTTTAAACTGAGTGTCACATATAACACGTATATTGTTTATGTACAGGTACACAAAATAGTACACACATTAGTGTTCTGTGAGTACAAATCCGCGCGAAAATGTATCATCGCCGATGATTCATCGGCATGTTCACGCAAGAACAGGGCCGTAACATTTTTTTTAATATCAATGTCAACAGTTTTTTTACTGATTACAATATTATTTAAATATGCATAGTTTCGTCAATTTTTGTGTGAAAAAGGGAATTATGGGCCACTAAATTGGAATTTATGTTCAAATAAAAATACATCTACCAAGTTTAGGAAATAAACATTAAATTTATTAAATTCCGTTACGTAACGTTTACCTAGACCCTCCCCCTCCCCCTGTCACAAACTGTAACAATTTCTCTGACCCCCCCTCTAGGCGCGTTACGTAATATATGGACAGCCCCTTATAGTCATCTAATTTTAATTTGAGTAGTTAACTTAGTCCTAGGTATAAAACTTTGATCTTGCCCGAGCAAAAATTAAGTCATAGAACGGCCCTGGCAGATTTATCGTTATGACTATTTTAATCCTTTTTACTATTTTTAAATTAAATTAATAATATTTAATAACTATGATATCAGTTCTATAACCAGACTTATAATTAACTTTTTTTAAGCTAAATTTATTATTAAAAATCCTTTTTGGTAAATCTATTAGTTTTCTTAATTTTATTATTATGTAGGTAATTGATTACATCATAAAATATGATTTTTTTTATTTGAATATTTAATAATATTGTTTACAATAAAACGTGAATCCAAAATGATCAAAATTTGCGTTACGTAATACTTGAACGTTCCCTAAATAGTATATTGCATTTTCCCAAATACTTAAAAAAAAATAAAAAAAAGAAATTTGAAATAAAAACATTTTTTTTATTTTTAAAAAAAGTTTAACCCTCCATAACTTTTTTGTTTCTGGGGGGTTACTTTCAAAATTAGTAGAATTGATCCTTATAATTAAAGTATTTTTTCCTGAAAAAATTACGTTAATCGGAATTTTCTTTCAGCATTTTTCGATTCATCTGTCAGATCAAGGTCGTATCCAGTCAAAATCCAGTCCAAACCTAACAACCGAGGTCTTTCCTTATATTAAAAAAAAATCCAATAATAATTTTAGGTTTGTAGCTCGATCGTAAGCTTGAATAACCATAAAAATAATGTTATAAGCCTGCGCACTAGTTAATCAAGCCAATCACGACATTGTTTTATGTTATGTATTATGGATATGCAAGCTTTTGGATGACGCCTTAGTTATACAGTTATAATAGTCGGATTTTATCGAAGCTTACCAACTTCAAGTAACTACAACTGGGTAGCCCTAACCAACTTGAAAAGAGATGCTATAAAATTATTATACCTGACTATTTCACAAACAATATATAGGCCAATCAAAACCTTGAATTTTTAGTTTCTTGACCAATGAGATCAAAATGAATCTAATAATTTTTGCAATTATCACTTGGTTACTATGGAAACAAGAAACTGACAGTTACTGACATCTTAATAAATGTTATATTTTTGCAAAATGTGTTTTTAATTTGTGAAGCTTTCCTTTAGTTGATTTATTTTTATTGATAAGCAATATAAATGCTTATTTTATTACCAAAACATCCTAGGTATAAACCCTAATTAATTTTGGATATTACATTTTATGCATATCCATCTTAAAAGCTTTAAATCACTGATATTCAAAAATTTAAATTTATTTAATTGAATCTTGGTATCAAAGTATATCAACAAGAGTACTCAGATCTACAAAGTATATCAACAGATAGATTACTTTGCTTGGTATTAAAAACAGGCTACTCAAAACTAATTTAAACACTTGATAACTAAACTTTTTAAACAAAACCATCAATGATCTTTATTTAAATGCAGTCTCGGAATTTTGTAACACGAAAAATGCACTCAAACAATTGCCAAGCAAAATATTTTTTAATACAGTAAAAAAATTATCGATAATTCAACATGCACTTATCATATTACTACTGATAATAACTCATTTTTGAAAAAAAGCCTTCAATGAAGGTCCTTTATTTCTTAAACCCTTCAGTTATTTTAGCAAATGGCCTACTATTGAAATAACAATAATAACATTAATCAATTAAAGTAAAATTAAGTCGTGCATTGAGAAAAAAACAATGACCTTGCTATATGGCATATGCTTAAGGCAACACAATAAGTTAAGTTGCTAGACTTGTTGTAGCATTAACTTATTAAAAAACAACAATGATTTTTAAAGAAATCATAATTTGCTGAATGTCAATTGCCTTGTCGATAACGACATCGCACAGTGTCCCTTTTTTTACTTATTAGTGACTGAAGACGTTATGGCATTTTTTTTTAAATTTTAATCCATTTTAGGACCGGTCCTTACCGTTGCATATCATTAATTAGTCACTTGTCACTGTTCAAAGTATACTGATGAATAAAAATCGAAAAATGCGATCTTTTCAAAAGTGGTATTTTGAGAACACTAAAATGTTGTTTTTTCATTCGATCGTACTTTTTGTATATCGGTACAATAAGTTTTATTTTTCGCACTAGTTCATTTTTGAGCAAAAAATGTAGCACCACTTTTTGCAACTGTGTCTGATACATCTAAGCCTGGTAGGTGAAAGATATTTGACTTCGCTGAAAAAAGGTAATTTAGTCATGTCAGATTTAGTCGGCACTGTCGGCTTTTGACCAGCAAGGCCTTTTTATTGCTTCGTCAAGGCCGAGGTCATTTGTCAAGCTCACGGATGTTGTCATAAAGAAATCGAAATACGAGCCAATTTCCTTTAAATCTCTCAATAAAACTTTTCCAGAGCCTGATCTAGTCCCTAGTCCTTCGTCGTAAATATTATTACTCTGGGAGGTTACCAATTTCCCAAATGGATCGAATTGGACACGGCGCCTTTAGTGACACACATCTCTACTCATCACATCTCTACTCATCACATCTATACTCACACACATCTCTACTCACACATATCTACTTATACACATCTGTACTCACACAAAACTACTCAAAAACATCTCTACTCCCACATATCTCTACTCACACACATCTCTACTCATTGTTTTATACTTTGACATTTATTTGATTAAAACTAGGATACCATGGCAGAACAAAGCACTAACTAAGTTTTATTTAATATTTTTTTAGTAGATTAGCTTATAAGTTTATATATTGGAAACAAATTTTACCTAATTCCATGTTGCTATTAGTAGTAATAAACCTCATAATAAATTTTGGTTGCAATAAACAAACTTATAATTTGAATTACAGAAAAAAATATTAGATTAATTTAGATTAGTGCTTTGTTCCGCCATGGTATCCTAGTTCTAATTAAATAAACGTCAAAGTATATGACAATGAGAGAGATGTGTGTGAGTAGAGATGTGTTTGAGTAGAGTTGTGTGTGGGTAGAGATCTGTGTGACCCACTTGAGCATACCTTGACTTGGAGGCTAGCGTGCATCGAGATTTCCACACCCGTACTTGCTAGTTTCTAACAAGTCCCCACCCTTTTTAGTATAACTACTACCCCCTCTTTCTCTACACATACAAAAAAAATTGTTGATAGATTGTATCGTAAATTGTAAACCAAATTTTATCCCTCTAAGTCCTTTGGCGGGAAATTAAAAATCCATCAAAAACGCATAACCAATTGAAGTTGTAAGTTGCAAAAAAAATTACAAGTACAATGATAAGCTAGTCTTACTGTAAAATTCTTACATTATGCAGTTTTGGCGATATGTAAGTTTGTAAAGATTTGATTGGTTACTTTATTCTGCCATATTGTTTTTTACAAACAACTCAACAGTCAGCTAAATGTTCCAGTCTATAAATTTAAAATTTTGAAATCTTATTTGAGTAGCAGACTTTCTATTTGCATTTTGTCCATTTCTAAAATGCACAAAATGCATTTAGAAGTGTGCTTCTCAGTTGATAAATATGTAAAGAGTTTATAAGTAATGCAAAACATCTTTACGGCTTGTTTATTTATACAGGTACAGTTGAGGAGCAGACTTTATATATTTTGTCAGTTACAAAAATGAAAAAAAAAATTATTTAAAGCCTGCTCCTCAGTTGGATTTCGAATAAAGCATAAAAGAAGTCGATGAACAGCATGCTGAACTTCGCCCTTAGTCATTCAAAGGATATTTAAAATGTATATTTGTGTATTTTTCTTCTTGGCATGAAGTCCTATTATTATCAAATAAATGGAGAGCCCCTAACATAAGCGGATACTTGTTTGGGGATCTCCATGACTGTATTTAAAAAATAAAAATAAATATAAGCTAGTTTTTAAAGGAACACTGTGCGTCATCTCAAAATTTTCGATTGCATTTTGCACATGCACATTTTTTCTTTGTAAATAATAAATTAAAGGAAAATATAATTGATTTATTAAAAAGGTTATTAATTTTGAGATATGACACAAATTACTAAATACAGGTCTTATAAATATTGTTTGATGTAAAGACAAAAGGTAATAAAATCATACAATTTACACAACTTACACAAAAAAAATTGAATTTAACCTCTTCAATACCAAGTTTGCCATATGTGGCGAAAAGGATTTTTCAAAAAAAAAAAACTATGTACAGTGGAGTTTGAATTTTTTTATTATCAGATTTAGTTTCATCGACCCCAAAAACCCTTATTTACCCGGGGGTGGAGTTAGAATTTTTTTATTAGCAGAAGCGACCTCAAAAACCCCTATATGCCAATTTTTTATGAAAATATTGTAAAAAAAACTATTTCCCCCAGCCCCCTTCCTTAGGGATGGAGATTTTTTTTATTATCCGATTCAGATTTAGCGACATCAAAACCCCCTTTTATACAAACTTTCAAGGAAATATTGAAAACATTTTAAAATTATTTCAGTACCTTAAAATCTACAAAATTTCTACGCCACTGTTATTTTTTTTAATATTTATTTAAGAAAAATATGTGTTTGATTCTAAAATTTGACGAAAAGAAAAAAAAGTTATAAATACTTTTTTTTGCCAGACCTGGTACTGAAGTGGTTAAACCAAATATACTGTTTTTTTGACATGTTTAATTTTTCCATATGGTATATTCAATATAGTCAGCATTTAATTTGATTTAACAATACCGTATGCCCCACCCCTCTATAAAATGTGACTTCTATAAAAATAATAAATATATTATAATGCTTAAAACTCGGCTAATTTTTTTCTATAATAGCGCGAGTTCCAAAAGAAATCTTGCGTGAAGGCCCCCAATTTTAAGTTTCATCTCACCCACAAAATTAAAGTTAAAAGTTGTTCTTGAGATCTACGAAAATCATAAATTACGATGAATCAGATATTTTTAAGAAAACCCTATTAATTTATTATTCTAGAGGTGTAATGCACATTAAGGGGTTGTTCTGATTTTTGATTTCAAAAAATTGTTTTTTTTTTTTTTGCTTTTTTATACTGCTTAATATATGTAGAATACACTCCTAAAATATTTTGACGAAATTTGTCTTGTTCAAAAAGTTATACATATATATACAAAAATATACATAAAAAAATAATGAAATTATAAAATTTTAAGGGGCGATTCTACATCATAAAATATGACAAAAAGTTCCTATAAACATATGTCTAAAAATATGCCGTAAGGGAGATACGCCCCTTTGAATGTGGCTAAAAAATTCGGTTTTTATTTAATAACTCAGGAACCCTTTGAGATACAGCAAGGAGGTTTTGCTTATGAACTAATCTTAATATCTTCGTATGCTATTTTTATGTACTTATGTTAACCAGGGGCGTGTGAATCGGGGAGCCTTACCAGTTTCTTGCCCCCAACTTTTTTATGTGTATCTTTTTTTAATTTTGTGTAAAAAATATAGATTCCTTGAGTAATATTACATAAAAAATTTCAGATAATGTAACACTGTAGGAGCAACCGTTTAAAAAAAAAATGGAATTAAGAGGAAGTTACATTCTGTGCCACCAAAAATTTTACTTTTTTAAAGGCTATTACTCCTTTAATATTAAATTTAGTTTTTCGGTAAATAATACTTTTTCGTTCATTTTTTATTGTAGAATCGACCTGCAGAATTAAAATTTTATTGGTGCTTGTTTTGTATACTAAAAAATAAAAAAAACTTTAAACGCATTATTTTAAAAATTCCGTTTTTCAAAACGGTTCCAGCGATTAAAAAAAATTATTTAACATATTGACTTAAATCTTTCGGTATTTTGTCGAAAATCATGTTGGCGAGTTCGCTAGTGTAATTTTTTTTTTAAAGGCTTGTTATTTATTTTTTATTCCTCTTTTTTTACCCGTTTTTGGTAGGAAAGTTGCATTTTTTTTGTTTTTTTAACTAAAGTACGCGTGGAATTTTTGTTTTATGGAATTTTGACGTATGTCTACACTAGCGAACTAAATGTCATTTTTAACAAGACTGTTTTAGATTTTTGTGTTTCGGACCTTTGGGGGCCGAGCTATCGCTGGAACCGTTTGCCATGTTATTTTTGAGGTGCCTAATTTCAGCGCGTGCTGCACATTTATTTATGACGGCAAAAAAAAATTGTGAACTTTAAGAGTTGTCTAATACTTTGTAAAAAGTTTTGTACATAAAAATAATGCAGGTCGTCTGAAAAAATTTTCCAAAAATCGTCAATTTTTTGCCTCAAAAATCAGAACAACCCCTTAATAATTTCAAGTATAAGAAATATGTTAAAATTTTAAAATATAAATTAATTTATTTACAGGCCTGGGCTCATTTAGGCCGGGGCCCAGGTGGCTAGTGTCACAACGCCAAATTGCCACTAAATACACTAATAATTCCTGTAAAAATACATTTTTATGGAAAAATATTGTTATGTTGTTAATCATTTTATTGAAAAAAAAAAAATATTTATTAAATTATTTTAAAAAAAATTAGAGAAACAAAAATTATAATTTAAAACAAAGATACAGTACAACAGTACAAATATCATTTATGTAAAATGATTATGACAAGATCATTTATCTCAGATAAATAAAAGGAGAGCCTTGATTTAACTATACAGCAGCGGTATTCCCATTAAATATAAAAATAAAATATATGAGATTAATTATATAAATGGATAGATTATTTCAGGAACGCCCGCAGGATTTTTCCTAGCCTAATTTAATCGAAGGCTAATCCAACTATGGCAGCAGGCGGTGTAACCCATTTCTTATAAACATATAAAAAAATTTACGGTTGGTAATTTAATCTTTTAATTATAGTAACTCTTTTCGGTGCCGCATGAGATTTTTTTAAATCCTTGAGGCAATTTCCTTAATGTGTTATTCATGTTGCTTGGACCAAGCATTTAAAAAAATTAAAACAGAATTATATCTTGTAAAAATTTTGAGTTTGTAATAGGACTTTTAACCAGTTAACCAGCTAATTGACGCATATCACCGGGTAAGAGTGGACTATTTCTACGACTGGTTTAGAATATAGGCAAATATGGGAGTATTGGTGTAGTGTACTACCGCGTCGTACTTGACGAGTTTACTACCCAAAATAGCGTGAGTTCGATTCTCACCGGCGCCGATTTGCCTTTTTCAATTAATTAACAATTGAAATTTGGCGAAGGCGTAAGTGAAGAGGACACTCCCTATAAATTGGTTCGAAAGTCAATTAAAGCCGGTGGTTCCCTCTACTACTAGCCCACACTAGTCCTGGACTTAGGGGATGCTTTATTAGGTAGAATAGTACGAGGTTAAACAAAAGTGTAAAAAAATGTAAATGTAACACACACTTTTCAAACATAATGAATCCATTCTAGCTCTAGATATCTAGATACGTTATGACTATTCCGTATCAAGTGTTAGAATAAGCACATGTGGTGCCATCTCTTGTCTGTAAAAGTAAAGAAAACTGTAGCAAAATTAGCAGAAAAATATATATTTTACCATGAAATACATTAAAGGATTTAATGCAATTTAAAGTTTTGCGTCAAAATTACATAAAGTTTATTAGTTTTTCTTAATATTTGACCAGTTTTTAATTAATTTAGTTCAAACAAAAATCTGACATATCCCTTCAATATTTACATTATAATTTGTAAATAGGTGTTAAAATTCAATAGATAAAATTATTAAATAACATTAAGTGCTATATTTAAAAATATGTGTTTTGTTGCATTTACAATGTCTAATGACAAGGAACATTGTGTTTAACATTGTCCGCAGTTTAAAGCCATACAATGATTCATATTCACAGTTGAAGAAAAAGTATAGTCTATATAACACGTATGGAATATTCATTCCGCTCTCGCGGGACCGTCATACCCGCCTGCCGGCTCGCATAAAAAACTATCCGTTCGCGCGGAATATTTTCTATCCCATACTAGTTATAGAATATTCTATTCTATGTAGTTGGAAAAAGACATTGCTGATGAGACGAAATGAAGTCAAAATAGTGCCCTGTCCACAGTTTTCCCTTTAACACGTGACCATGTTGGTGATATACATACCAGCTTTATTACTGGCTTTTTGTTGGTCCGATATGCCACAAATAGGTTTTTTAAAACGTAGTTTTTTTACCTCAAACAAATCTAAAAGTTTTGAAAATTTCTATAGTTTAGACCTTCCTGCTAAACGTGCTAAAAGTCCTTAACAATTAAAGGTGAGCTCGCGCCGCTAACTTTTTTGCAAATAACTTCTAGACGGTCAGTTTATAAAATTATCTACAAAATACTTTTATAAAACAGTTTTCTAACTTGATCCAGCTCCACGAACGATTTTTTTAGGTATCTTACATATGTTTTAAACTGAATTGCAATTTGCAAATGAGAAATAAATCGCATGAAATTTTTGACTCCCTTAACCTCTACAGACCCAGGTCTGGCCAAAAAAAAAGTATAACTTAGTTTTTATTTGTCATATTTTAGAACTTTATCAAATATATGTTTTTCCTAAATAAATATTTAAAAAAATAACAGTGGCGTAGAAATTTTGTAGTTTGTACTAAAATAATTTTAAAATGTTTTCAATATTTCCTTGAAAGTTGGTATATGGGGGTTTTTGAGGTCGCTAAAACTGAATCTGATATTAAACAAATCTGATATTAAACAAACTCCATCCCTAAGGGAGGGGGCTGGGGGGAAATAGTTTTTTTTACAATATTTTCATTAATATTGGCATATAGGGCTTTTTGAGGTCGTTTCTGTTAATAAAAAAGTCCAAATTCCACCCCCGGGGGCGGGGGGGAATTAATTTTAATTGTTTACATTGTTTTCGTGAAAATTGGTATATAGGGGTTTTTGGGGTCGATGAAACCTAATTTTGTAATAAAAAAATTCTAACCACTGTAAATAGTTTTTTTTTTGAAAAAATCCTTTTCGCCACATATGGCAAACTTGATATTGAAGAGGTTAACATGTAGATACAAGGAATATTTTTTATATTATAAGCAATTCTATTCAGAGCCACATGTTTTTTTTCCAATTTCAAAATTTAAAAGAATTAGGTAAATCATTAAAATATAATAATTAAAATTCTAAGACTTTAACTTTTTATCGTAATATTGACAAGTTATACCCATTTATAGAGCAAGGAGAGAGACACGTCCATGGAATCGTTCAATTTAAATATTTTTGTTTTCTTAAAATAGCCAATTAAATTAATTGGTTTGATTAAAATGCTAGGCAACTGGCAATTTTTTAATTTATTCGAGTTAAGGCATATTCCGGTTCCTATTAAAGAATAATCGTCAATTTATAAAAGAAAACAACTGCATAATTTTAATTGATACTCGTTTTTTTTTTTCAATGGCACGTGCCTCAAATTTGCACAAGGATCCCTAAATTTTAAATGAAATTTTCACTCTATGATATCCTTTTATCTATATAAAAGTATACAGGGTGTATTTGAAATAGCGTAGGAAATTTTAACAGGTGATTCTACATGATAAAATATGACAAAAAGTTCCTATAAACATATGTCTAAAAATGCGTCATAAGGGAGCTACGCCCATTTGAAATTGGCTAAAAAAATCGGTTTTCATTTAATAACTCAGGAACCCTTTGAGATATATTAACGAGGTTTTGCACGTGAATTAATCCTAATAAGGCTCATCTCTGTATGTCATTTTCACGTACTTATTTAAACCAGGGGTGTGCGAAACGGGGGGGCCTTATCAGTTTTTTGTCCCAAACTTTTTTCTGTGTAACTTTTTTGCAATTTTATTTTTGAAATATGATTCCTCAGGTCAAAATACATAAAAAAGGTACTCTTGTTGTAATACTGTAGGATTAACCGTTTTCGAGAAAAGTTCATTTGAAGGTGAAATTTCACGGTTCGAGGACGAAAAATTAAACCAAAACCAAAATTTTAATGATGCAATGTTATTCTACATCAAAAACTAAGAAAAAAAGTTTCCATAAAAGTAGGTCGAAAAAACGCTTTTAAAGCTACCATAGCCCTTTAAAAATGGTGCATATTTAGGAGACCAAGCTCCATTAGGATTGATTTTTGGAAGTACCTGTATATGAGGTTTTTTTCTTAGTTTTTAATGTACATTCGTCCTGCATCATTAATATTTTGGTTTTCAACATTTTAGTATTTAATTTTTCGTCCTCAAACCGTGGAATTTCACCTTCAAATGAATTTTTCTCGAAAACGGTTAATCCTACAGTATTACAACAAGAGTACCTTTTTTATGTATTTTGACCTGAGGAATCATATTTCAAAAATAAAATTGCAAAAAAGTTACACAGAAAAAAGTTTGGGACAAAAAACTGATAAGGCCCCCCCGTTTCGCACACCCCTGGTTTAAATAAGTACGTGAAAATGACATACAGAGATGGGCCTTATTGAGATTAATTCACGTGCAAAAGCTCGTTAATATATCTCAAAGGGTTCCTGAGTTATTAAATAAAAACCGATTTTTTTAGCCAATTTCAAAGTGGCATAGCTCCCTTATGACGCATTTTTAGACATATGTTTATAGGAACTTTTTGTCATATTTTATGATGTAGAATCATGTGTTAAAATTTCCTACGCTATTTCAAATACACCGTGTATATATCAAGGTTCACTTATAAATGAATTGTGTTATGCAATAATATGTTAACCACATTGTGGAATTACAGTTAGTTGTTGAACTTTTACTTTGGGAGCGTTCAAATATTACCTAACGCAATATTTGACCATTTTTTTCAAAAACATTTTTTTTTTCAGTTTATTTTTTGTTTTACAATAAAAAAACTTAAAAAATTGAAACAATGAATTTTTCTTTCGTTTTTGATTTTAATGAACCTAGGCCTATTTGGGAAAGTATTATTTTGTTGAAAGCAGTATTTTTTAATATCTTTTAAACGTAACTTATACAGAGTGGCCCAGACTTAATTACTCAGGCTATATCTCATAGAAGGATTGAGATAATCAAGTCGGACAAAAATATACTTATATAAATTTCAAGTCTCTTTAATAAATTTATAAAAAAAACTACCCCCAAATTAACCATTCCCAAGTTACTACCTTTAACCTCAAAAAGTTAGATAGCACTCTTTATACACGGTGTTTGCAGTCTTATGGCATATATTAAAGGGGATGATTCTACTTCACAAAACATAAAAAACTAACAAAGAATATATGTCCGGAAATAAGCCCTTAGGGAGCTACAGCCCTTCAAAAATGTACATGTTGAATGGGGAACAAAAAAGTACCAATAAAATTCTAATTCTGCAGGACGATTAAAACTAAGCAAAAAAAGTATTCTTCACCGAAACACCTAAATTTAATGTTAAAGGACTAATAGCCCTATAAAAAGTAACATTTTTGGTTTGGAGTCTGTGACTCGATGTTTTCCATTCTGTGCAGGGCGGAAGCCATGTTTTTTTACTTAAAAAAAAATAATAAATTTTTCGTATTTCCGTTTAGTTTTTTTTTATTTTCTCGGCTCCTATTAGTCGAATTGCGACGATTCTAAAAATGACATGTTCGTTATACATTTTCCTTTAAAAGTGTTAAAAAAATCCACCATAATTTCATAACCTCAAAAAAAAAACGTTGCTTTTGGTACTTTTTAGTTTTTTTTTTTGTAACTTTGTCCAAAATGTATATATTTAAACGAAAATTTGTAAAAGTATACTTCCAATAGCTAGAAATAAGTAAACCAAATTTGGTTTTAAAATATTGCTTAAATCGGTCCATGTGCTTAATTTTATAAAAAATTGATTTGCTCGCCATTTTTGGGCAAAGTATCGTGCGCCCAACTTTTTTTTTAATTGTAGTTTTTTATTACATATACTTTTTTTACATAAAAAAGTATATTTTAATAAGAAAAATAAAAAAAAAATGTAGGTATTTTTTGGTATAAAAAGGGAACATACAAAAATAAAAATAAAAAAATATATAAAAATTAATAAATATATATATATATATATACACACGGTGTATTTGAAATAGCGTCGGAAATATTTCGATTTTCTTAGCCAATTTCAAAGGGGCGTAGCTCCCTTATAACGCATTTTTAGACATATGTTTATAGGAACTTTTTGTCATATTTTATCATGTAGAATCACCTGTTAAAATTTCCTACGCTATTTCAAATACACTGTATATATATATATATATATATATATATATATATATATATATATATATATATATACAGCCTGTTCCAGAACTCGCGTACCGAAATTTGAGGGTATATTAAAAACCCTCTGGAAAATATGAAAAAAAATTTAAAAAAAATCCATCTTCGTTCAATTCAAAACTAAGAACGCTTTAAGTGGACCAATACTGTTGCTGATTATAAATTACCATTAAAGGTTGAATTTGTAGCTATGGAAGCAAATTTAATTATTGCAGGTACATATTCTGTAGGTTGACATGGTGATTAATGTGACATAAATATTTATTAATGTCATAAAAAAATATCAAAACTTTCATGATGTTTACTTCAGAAGAGTATTGCGAAATGATAATTTTATATGGCGAGTGTGGCCGGAGTGCTTCAGCTACATCTGTAGAATATTCTATTCGTTTTCCCAATAGAGAACATCCTAGCAGAAATGTTATTTTAAGATTGGTGCAAAGGGCAAGAAATTCTGGAAATTTAACTCCAAACAAAAAAGAGATTGGAGGCGCTCCGCGAACTGCAAGAACTGTTGATAATGAAGAAGCTGTCATTCAGGCTTTTGAAGAAGAACCTGAAACAAGCCTTAGTATCGTGGCTAGAAATCTTGATATGTCTAAGACCTCTGTTCAACGAATTCTAAAAGATGAAAAAATGCATCCCTTTTATTACACTCGAGTACAATGCTTGACACCGGAGGACTATCCTTTACGAGTCGAATTTTGCACATGGCTGTTGCAGAAACATCAAGAAAATGAAAACTTTGTAAAAAGCATTCTTTTTACGGATGAGTCTGGGTTTCAAAGAGATGGTTTTTTTAATTCAAGGAATTCTCATGTTTGGGGACAGGAAAATCCCCATGCCTTCAGGCAAGGAAATCCCCAACGAGGGTTTTCCTTGAATATTTGGGCCGGAATATTGGGAGATGCTATAGTAAGTTATTTTTAGAAATAAACCACCATAAAATGCTTAAAATATTTGTTTTTAGGTTGGACCCCATGAGTTTCCTGGCAGATTGAATGGCGAAACCTACACTAACTTCTTAAGGGATGAAGTGGAAAATCTTATTGATGACATCCCACTTCAAAGGTTGGCAAATGTGGATAACATCTGGTTTCAACATGATGGCTGTCCAGTGCATTTCTCAGAAACGGCAAGAAGCCAACTCGACATCAGTTTTCCAAACAGTTGGATAGGCCGTGGGGGTCCCAGAAGGTGGCCTCCTAGATCCCCTGATCTCACTCCAATGGACTTCTTTTTATAGGGCCATGTAAAAAATTTAGTGTATAGAAATATGCCAGACACTGTAGGAGACCGAATACATGAAGCGCTTGAGTCAGTAACTCCAAATATGATTATTAATGCCAGGAGAAGTCTGTTAAAAAGAGCTGCTTTATGTGTTCAAGTTGGTGGAGGTCATTTTGAACATATTCTTTAGCATGATTCATACATTGAACGCGAGTTTGCTAAAAATAATGCGTTTCTTCATCTTTTAGAGTTCATTAAACACAGGACAGACATATCAAGATTTCTTGCCACGATACTAATGCTTGTTCCAGATTATTCTTCAAAAGTCTAAATGACAGCTTCTTTATTATTAACAGTTTTTGCATTTCGCGAAGTGTCTCCAACCACTTTTCAGTTTGCGTTTAAACTTCCAAAATTCCTTGCCCTCTGCACCAATCTTAAAATTACATTCTAGCTAGAATGTTCTCTTTTCGGAACACCGATAAAAATTTTTCCTATGTTCATTACTTTGAAATAAATAAAATTCAGTTATTGTATTTTTATTTTATTAATTTGTATTAAGAATTTATAGCCAGTAAATCAATTAAAAGATCTGAGTTTCTAATAAAAAAAACACTACATTCAGCGCGCTGAATGGAGTTGCAGCGGCAGTTTGTTGCTGCCGTCTAAGACGGGTATCATAAAACCACCGCCGGATGGAGTGACCCTATAAAAATAGAATATTTGATAGCCTCTGTCGGTTTTGTCAAAATATAATAACCTAAAAAGATTCTAAAGTTGAAAGTCTTAAACAATGCACGAGTCAACCATTAAAATGCAACCATAGTTACTAATAAGTAGGGAAAAACTAATTTTTAGGTAATTTAACATCAGCAACAGGATTGGTCAGATTAAATAGCTTCCTTTTTAATTAGTATTGAAGATGGATTTTTTTTTTTAATTTTTTTCATATTTTCCAGAGGGTTTTTAATATACCCTCAAATTTCGGTACGCGAGTTCTGGAATTTTAAATTTTTCACACCACTTTAAAGTACATAATATGTATAACTTTGTATGTATAACTTTTTATATTGTATAACGAACAAACAATTCGACCCATAGGAGCCGAGAAAATAAAAAAAGAAACTAAAACGGAAACAAGAAAAAATTATTATTTAAGTAAAAAAAGATGGCTTCCGCCCTGCACAAAATTACATACTCTTTTAGATGTCTAGAACAAATTAGAAAAAAACGCGCTATTACCAGATTTTTCCTTTTTTATAAAAATTTCCGCTTATGTGACTCCACTATAACGCAAGATTTTGAAATTTAAATATCAAATATGTGCAAAAAGGTAGTTTAAGTTGTCTTATTTACGAGTTCCAAGTCGATATCTCCTTGTTTAAAAGTTAAGAAAGGGGGTTTGGACTTTTGGACCGCACTGTATATAAGTTTATCGCCAATCCTCCAAAAAGTTTAAAGTGCGTCGCAATTTATAATATTATTATGTTTAATTTTTAAGTGTTATGAATAAATATTATTGAAAGTAGTAACAGTTAAGCATGTTTGTTTTTCAATAATAAATCCCTGATAAAACTTTTGTAGAAAAAATGTATGTTTTGGCGATTTTTAAATTTATCGAACACGAGGTAATTTTTAAACTTATTAATAAAATTGCGGGAAATTAGCAAAATAAATAATGAAAAGATAAATACCTAATTGGTGCCTAATTAACACTCATCGGCGAATTTCCAGTGCTCGCATAGGCGCCGCGTCGATTCTATCGTTGACGCGAGGTTTTAAATATTTACATTTTTATTTTCTTCGAAACACACCGATATATTTACATATTTATAGTTAATATGTATATTCAATATTGTTGTGTGTAACAAATTAGTCGTCAAATGTTTCGATTTAGTGACCTTTATAAAATTTCCCTCATAATTAGGCAAAATTATTCCGTAAGCCTATGTTTCTTTGTTTATTTTCAACGTTGATGATAACTGAATTTATTCCGATTAATGCTAATTAATTAAACGATTGCACTGCTCTACACTCAAAAATTTGCCGACACCATTTTAGTTGATTCTAGACATATTTGATGCACTGTTTTCGGAACCTGGCTTCGTTTTTCTCGATCAGCTCGTTTTTATTATACAGGGTGTATTTGAAATAGCGTAGGAAATTTTAACAGGTGATTCTACATGATAAAATATGACAAAAAGTTCCTATAAACATATGTCTAAAAATGCGTCATAAGGGAGCTACGCTTTTTATTTAATAACTCAGGAACTCTTTGAGATATTTTAACGAGGTTTTGCACGTGAATTAATCCTAATAAGGCCCATCTTTGTATGTCATTTTCACGTACTTATTTAAACCAGGGGTGTGCGAAACGGGGGGGCCTTATCAGTTTTTTGTCCCAAACTTTTTTCTGTGTAACTTTTTTGCAATTTTATTTTTAAAATATGATTCCTTAGGTCACAATACATAAAAAGGTACTCTTGTTGTATTACTGTAGGACTAACCGTTTTCGAGAAAAGTTCATTTGAAGGTGAAATTTCACGGTTCGAGGACGAAAAATTAAATACTAAAATGTCGAAAACCAAAATTTTAATGATGCAATTTTATTCTACATCAAAAACTAAGAAAAAAAGTTTCGATACATGTAGGTCGAAAAAACGCTTTTAAAGCTACCATAGCCCTTTAATATGAGATTTTTTTCTTAGTTTTTAATGTACATTCGCCCTGGATCATTAAAATTTAGGTTTTCAACATTTTAGTATTTAATTTTTCGTCCTCGAACCGTGGAATTTCACCTTCAAAGGAATTTTTCTCGAAAACGGTTAATCCTACAGTATTACAACAAGAGTACCTCTTTTATGTATTTTGACCTGAGGAATCATATTTCAAAAATAAAATTGCAAAAAAGTTACACAGAAAAAGGTTTGGGACAAAAAACTGATAAGCCCCCCCCCCCCCCGTTTCGCACATCCCTGGTTGAAATAAGTACTGCTGAGGAGACAAGTACTTGATATGGGTGCCTCATTTAAGGTATTTTAGGTATATGAATCAATACGTAAAATATTAAAATTCAGTATAGAGAAAAAGTTAGGTTGGTCGTTACTGATCCAAATTAAGCTTTATAATTAAGTTTATATTATTTATTACTAACGTATGTTATATATCTGTTGGTAATTAAGCCCCTCAATGCGATAAAGCCCATACCAATATAAAAAATAAAAAAATTGGTTAATTACACCGACACACAAAAAAAAAATTGTCTGTACACCGGGCGCCACCTATCTACGGGCATGTTTTTCGACCCGCTGAATACGAATTTCAAGTCAGTTTAGGCCGTCCACCCTTCAATTTCGAGTAAAAAATTTTTTTTCTTGCCAAAACATCGAATTTTCGCTATTTTTTGGGTTTTTTTGCAATTTACTCGAAATTGAAGGGTGGACGGCCTAAACTGACTTGAAATTCGTATTCAGCGGGTCGAAAAACATGCCCGTAGATAGGTGGCGCCCCGTGTACAGACAATTTTTTTTTTGTGTGCCGGTGTTACTTTTATATTTTAGAATTCTAAAATTAAAAGTATTGAAATACACATTTTTTTTTGTAATAATTTAAGTTTCAATTTCATGCGCCTTATTGCGACGAACACTAATTTTCCAGCTGGAATTAGTAGCTTGTTTTATCCCTACGTAGGCTAAAAATCAATATATTTTATTTTTTAAATATGTTTTACTCTACCAATAAGACAGTTTAACTTAGAAACATGAGAAAAAATAGTAATTGTCAATTAAAAAAAATGCTTTTGCAAAAATCGCCCAGCTTTTTTTTCCAACATATGGTACTATCAAAATATAAAAAAAAGTTACCCGAAATGGCACGTTTTTGAAAAAAACTTGATTTAAATATTGTTTTATGTTCCTCATAGAGAAATTCTACTGTTTTGATGCTATTTTAAATTTAATTTACAATAAAATTTATTTAAGTTACTTAGGGATTAATATTTCCAATATTTAATAATATAATAATATATAATAATATTAATAATAATTTATTATTCCATCAATATATTTTCTAATCATCGTACAGAGTGATATTGGTAGACTGACAGTTTCGGGCTGCTGGCCCTCTTCAGTACCAAGAGTCAACTCTGCACGCTGATTAAGAAAACGTTTTTAGACTTTACTCGCAAAAGGAATATAGCCATTAGATTGATGTAGACTAGTGCGTCATCTATTTCTAGATGTAGACAACTACTCATACCTCTCCTATTCTGGAGACTTTGAATGGTAGCAAGTTGAAGACTTGTGTGTCTCAAGCACATAGTACCACTAACGGGTGGTTAGACGTAGAATTAGTAAGGACAGAAACAGAAACTGTCAGTCTACCAATATCACTCTGTACGATGATTAGAAAATAGATTGATGGAATAATAAATTAATATTTGTATAATTTTGTTTAAAATTAAAAATTTCTGTCCTTAATATAATAATAATAATAATATATAATAATATTAATAGTAGTTTTAGCCTAGCGTTTCTTTTTTTAATCCTTAATCCCCCCCATTTGCAATACTTAATATTTTTCTCTTAAAAAAATTAAACACCTGTTTCCAAAATATACCTATAAAATTAAAACTATGGTCTGTTTCATCAAGCAAGATAGTAAATTAAAAATCGCACAGTAAATATTTTTACTACAGGTTTGAATAGTATATGTTTGTGTATAGAATATAGTTATGTTTTATAAAATAAACTACGCAGTATATTCGAACATCCAATATTCGTATCTGTTTTGAAAATATTCACTGTGCGATTTATAATTTAAAAAAAAATCGATTTTTTATTTTTGCGGTTTTCGATGCATTGTACATTTCTACGTTTATTAACGTAAAAAGAATAAATCGATTTTTTGTTGCTTATATACTTTTGCGCCGCACCACTCACATATTTTCTATTTTATTTATACAGTGTGCAATTTATGACTTGAATTATTATAATACCTATACTGCCCTACTACGCTAGAAAGCAGTAACTCCATTTGTCGCCTAGCGACGTTTTGACCTCAAGTCTGATGTAATATTTTGAAAACGCTGCTATGCGACAAATAGAGTTACTGCTTTCTAGCGTAGTGAGGCAGTATAATAGGTACCTATAATGTCTTAAGTACTTACTTTAGGGAGCTTAGACATATTTAAATACGAGCGGCTAATGGCAGCACACCGAGTTTGGTTTGATTTTGGCTGACATATAAGTATGTTTTGTTTTCAAGTAATTTGTTTTTTATAAAAATTATCAAATTTTGATAATCAAAATTCGTATTAAAATATTTTTGCACGGAAAATCCTGGGTATATTTTTAAGATACTGTCAAGTATATGTGACAATATTTGTCTCATATAAGTTCAAACAAATTAAATTAAGAAATATGACTAACGATAATGCTATCATATTTTATAATCTATAGATACCTATATCATAGATATTTATAGATTTTAAAGTATATATATATATATATATATATATATATATATATATATATATATATATATATATATATATATGGGTAGCTCAGTTCTAAACTGTTGTATTTGGAAACTAGTTCATTTTTTTATTTTAAGAAATATATTATTTAATTTAAACATTTTTTGTTCTTTACATTTTCTCAAAGAGATACCGTTTGGCTCAAAAATATGATTTATGTTCCCTTTTTTGAGTTTGATGCGACACCTGATAACGTTAAAAAATATATAGTGTTTAAGGTCCACCCTAATATACATTGTACCTAGACCGAGAACTACAGTGCGCTTATAAAGTGCCGAACAGTTTGAAAAGAAAATACTCTTCGTTTGAAGCTACGCCTCTGTTAGAGTTGTGCGCGACAAGCCCATGTGATTGCTATGTACAACAGCTCGGTGGCCAGTAAAACGCACACAGCTTTCTTGCATTTTACTCATCGCTAATGCCAGTTTTGCATTAAAAAGTGTTCTGCACTTTATAATCGCATGGTATATAACAGTATAATACAGGGTGCAACAAAAAGGTGTGCTGGCCATAATATACTCACCGAAACAATCAAATAAGTTCATACACACAAAGTGTCCAAAATACTTCGTCTGAGTTATAGCCACCAAGTTTTTGGTTGAGATACTACTTTAATACACTCTTGGTATAGTAACACATCTTTATCAAGTAGGCCAAGATTATTTTTGCCCTTGATGTCTCAGTTAAATATGTAACTTAAGTATGATACATTTTCTTTATTTAGTTTAATCTCTAATATAGAAAATTATTCATTTGTTTTTTATTTCAAAATACAGCATTTTAAGACAATAAGTCAGATATTTAACTGTCAAGATGACATCAAGGGCAAAAATAATCTTGGCCTACTTGATAAAGATGTGTTACTTTACCAAGTACTCTAAAGTAGTATCTCAACTAATAACTTAAAGTGGCCATAAATCAGAGACGAAGTTTTTTAGACAATAAATAACTTTCCATTGTTCCAGTGAGTACAATATGGCTATATATAGCCAGACCACCTTTTTTTTGTTACGCAATGTATGTATAGACACCTGCAACAACTATGCCCTTAGACATACCGATAATCCATCGGTTTTGTATACACTTCCAAGTGTATCCCCTGCACAAGTTTTGCTCATTTGAATTAAAAGTCGCGAACGCAGAACGATCGATCCCGAGTCCAATCAACAATAGAACAGCACAGCCATAACTGGATACAAATCATATATTGTGAAAAAAAAAGGAAAAATTTGTCAGTCATTCTAACCGGAATTTTACCAAACATAGTAAAATCCCCGCAATGATAAAGGTAAAATTCCAGTACCAATATAGGTAAAATTAGAATTCCGGTACGAATGAGTGACATTTTTGTCTTTCTTTTTTTTAAAGTAGTGTATACTAAACTGATGGATGAAATACTCGACAGTAATATCACAAGAGGTAGTGAAATTTTCTATAATTTTATTATGGTCCTCTAAAGTAATTTTTTTCGTTTATTTTTCGCTAAAACGAATTATATACTCAAAAAATTACTGAGCAAAATTATTTTATAAGGCCATAATAAACTTTTCTGAAAATTTCACCACCTCGAGTGCTATTTAGCTTGACTATTTCACAAACTAACTAGCAAAAAAAGTATCTTTTATTCAAATATTTATTGCATATAATTAGGATTAACTAGAGCTTACCTCAAATTATTTAGTTTTCCGTACCAAGTCCTGGCTTGCAATATTTTTAAATTTTTGAAAAACGCGCGCTTATAGCAATTGTTTGAACGTTTTTCTGATGCTACGACGTTAAAAGATTTTGCCCAACACATTATAATTTCCTATAAATTAGTTGTTGTTTTTTTGTACATTAGCAGCATTAGGCATAAGAAAATAAATAATCAGAATAAAACAATTACATTATGTTCTTGAAAAATAAACTGTTCCGTAGCTTAATAATTATTATAAATAATTAAAACTTAAACAATAAAATGTGAAGTAAATCTGACAACATTGCTATGAATACGTTATTATTAATTCAGCATCTCAAAATCGGCAGACTTACATCTCTACTCTCAATCTCCCTACTCCCTAGCATCTCAACTCCATAACATCTATTTTTTAAAAAATCCCTCCTACACAACAACCTCATTTGTCTTAACTCAAAAAATACTTGTTACTGTTCCCTAACAAAATTGGTTATATGCATTTTTATTTCAAGAAGCATATTAAGCAACTCACCCCTAAAATTCAAGATAGCGGACACCCCTTACACAAATCACCCGGTGAAAAACTAACAGGAGTATTCTTCTACCATCCACTACTACCCTTTAAAATATCAGCCCGTGTACATTTAATGCAATTTACATTTATTATATGACTGGACTACTCCTCCATTCTCCAGATTTTTGTATATCTATACAATATTAAAATTCTCGCTAATTTATATGTATATAATAAATGAGGCGTATAGTGCAAGAGTGACCGATATGTGTTTCTTTGCGGTTTGCGTTTTTTTATAAATGTAATAAGGAAATCTATATCTTTTATTACATGCCACCCTCATAACAGAGGGTTTTCTTTTTGGCACGATACAAGCATTTAAAGCACTATAGCATTATTAAAATTATCGCTTTTATTAGTGCAAGAGTGGTCCACAGCTATAGGCTACCAGTCAAACATATTATTGGGGACGTTGAAAAAGCCAACTGCATCATTAAAAATGTCAATTTTATTCTTAAAAAAGCTAACAAGGCAAGTTTTACCAAGGATGTATAAAGATATTTTTAGAAAGATTCTTAAAAAACCCAAAATTTGTTTTATCGAGAAAGTTATTTGTTCGCCCCAAAACAAATCATTTTCTGCACAAATGCAGGAGCGTTATGTTACCAATTTTGTACATTTTGCTTTATTAGCAAAAAATAATTACAACTTACCTTAAACTTTGAGATCATAGGAAATAAAATCCATTTAGGTACTTGAACAATGTTTACGCATTAGTTATTCTTCATTTTTAATGGTAATTACTCGAATAACAGTAAAAAAACGTTTATTTAACTATTCATAAGTTATAATTATTGGTATTTTGACTATTATGTTATTAAATAACGAACATTTCTTTCACATGTAAAAATAATTAAAATTTCAAAGTAAAATTTGAGGTTAGATCTACTAAAAAAAAACGTGTTATTGAAGGTCAGATCTCGTTCGTAATGCAATAGTGGCCCAAAATGAACACAATGTATATTGCAATAGTGACCCACCAATTTTTTTCTCTAGGAAAGTAAAGAAAGTAAAATAAATTTGTTTGTCATACATTACCTTAATGTTGGTTGAGTCTAAAAACCCTAACAGAAAAATTTTAAATAAAAAATGCGTCCTAGATCAAAGATTAAAAAATCGGAGAAATTTAAATAGCCATTATCTCGATATTTCCATAAAGTGAGATGGGCCACTTTTGAACTATACGCCTCAAATATGTTTCAGCAGAATTAACTATTAATTTTAAATATTATACTTAATAAATAAATTCATATGTTTATTATATTTAAAACGGATAAATACAAAATCTTAGCCTTGGAAAATCTCGGAAACTATAATTCCCAAAAAAAAAACTCGTGCCACCAATAAAATAGACTCATAAAATATGTACGCGAACAAAAAATAGAATTCAAGTTCATTCAAAAACTTCCGATCAGTTGTTCTATTTTCTGAAAATTTTCGGAAATACAAATGCACCCATACGTTTTGAAATATTTAATCATATCATTTGAATAGGTATAAACCCCTAGGGGCCTGTCCGCCAGGAGAGCCGTTTCCATAGTCAAAGTAAGTTTTTAGTGCTATTTTCATGAAAATTGGTATCTGGTAGGGTCCCAAATAGCGTCAAAATTTTGAAAATGTTAATTTACTTTTAAAGTAAATTAACATTTCATTAATAATGAAAATCGGTATCCGAGAGTTTTTGCAGGTTGCCAAAACCGAATTTAAGTAATGTTAAAATTTTACTAACTGGGACCTGGAATCTGAGGTGCCGGGAAGAGAAGAGATAAAATTTTGTGTGTATTCTATAGGCGACCTTGCATTCCAAATATTCCAGCCAGATGCCAGTTCGTAAAATTTTAACTTTATTGTCTGTTTTTTCGAATTGTCCCCTAAGCAGAATGTGTAAAATTCAAGGTTGCCTATACAACACACACAATAGTTTTCCTCTTCAAAATGGAGTCAAATTTTAAAATGTTTGTTAAAGATAAAAATCGGTATAATAGGACTGACATTGCTTGTCTCTATTTAGGGAAACCGCTTCCGGTTTTTTATAAGAAAAAAAAAGACTCATAGGTTTACATTTTTGCCACAAATTTAATTTTAAAGACGCATTTTAAAAATATGAATGTTAGATTAGTTTATACAGTCATTAACACCAAACTAACAAAAATTAAGGTAAGTTTTTCATTCAGAAATTAATAAACCAATACTTAATTAAAAATTACGTGGCTAGATGGAACCATAATACTTTTGCAGTGATTGTGGTTAGAACATTTAAAAACTGCCTGTTCATAATTGTTACTTACTTACTTCTTTTTGTACTTTCTCTTAAAGTATGTTTTAATTCATTCGAATTCGCACTTTAGCCGTTTTTTTAAGAAAAATTAAGGCATTAGCTGGCGCTCTTAAATTAAATTTTAGTGATAATGTTAATGATAATTATTATTATAATAATTATATTATAATAACTGAATAAATAAATTTTTAGATTTTTGTTTGTTCAAATTATTGTTAGGATACCTACATTGATAAAACAGTTTATTCGAGTCAACTAAATATTTGGTTGGAAAGGGCCAATTAAATTATTTGGTTGTGACAAATAAATTTTATTTCTGTCAAATAAACTATTATGTTCCCATTAATAAATCATTTTGAAATTAAAATATTTGTTTACATGAACTAAATATTTATTTGACTCAAATAAAAATTGTTACTCACAACCAAATAATTTAATTGGCCATATCCAAATAAATCCTTTTTATCAATGTACTAATGTAAGTTTGTTTTACAACAAAACTAGTGGTAAGCAAAGAATATATTATTGATTTTTACTCAGCCCCTTGGGCAACTTTTTTGCTATCCGAACTTTTTTGCTATCCGACCTTTTTTCCAAACCGACTTTTTTTATGTTCAAAATAAATCCTAGTAGATATTAGATCCACCATAATAAATGTATAACTTTTTTACTAAATACGTTTTCAACGACTTCAAAAACACCGGGTACGGGTTTTCAACGAAAAACATTAATTTACAATTTACGAAAAACATTATAATTTACAAACATGTGATGACATTTTGCTTCCACCAAATAGAGTTCTAATTTATCACTATTAAATTCGGTTTCAACAACATCGAAAACCCCCGAATAAAATTTTGTCATTTTAAATTGTTCATGAAAAAGGCACTAAAAACTGACGTTCGTTTTAGGCATAACACAAAAATAGTCCAAACATTTTTTTTACGGATTTGAATTTAAAGCGAAAAATTTTTCTGTGTGAGGTCGCGTTTTGTGGACCAAAGAGGAGCTAAGATCCATAAACACGACCGAAGAAAAAAAGTTACCTACGAGTAGTGCATAACGCTTTTCTCACTACCAAGGAGTTAAAATCGTATTTTATTAATAATATTTTTGACATTTATATGTCTGACAATTCAACAAATTATTTTTTTATGGAATCACTCTATAAAATTAAGAACAGTAGTCTTGTGTCTAGGTGTCCCCCTTAGGTAAGTGTCGGACACTTCGTGTCCTTTAGCGGTGTCGATTTTTCTGTCTAGTTACGGGTTTGTTTGTATTGATTTCATTTATCGATAGATGTGATCACTAAGTGAGCTCGATATAGTACTTTCCATTACTGTCGGCTTTTTGATTAAGTAATGTTAACTTACCTAATGGTAGTGAAAAAATCGTTTTTTTTTGTCTAGTTACGGTTTTGTTTGTATTGATTTGGTCTATCTGTCTATTTCATCTATCAAGTGTGCTAGATATAGTACTTTTCATTGCTGTAGGCTTTTTGATTAAATAATGTCAACTTACCTAGTTGGTAGTGAAAAAAGTTTTTGTGAACTAGTTTTATCGATAGGTTTTGTCAGTGGCGTACCCCCCTCCCCCAGGGCCCTCAAATTTAATGTTTTTAAAATGACTTTTTACTTGTTAGTCTTTCAAAAAATTTCGCATGCGGCGCTAATATCTCGATTTTTGTTAATAGATTTTATAAAATAATATGATCCATCAAACTGGAAAATGTGAAGCATCAGTATTTCTAAAGATTTTTGCCTGCGGTGTTAAACATGATCAGTTGTATTTTAAGAGGTTTTTACCTACCCATTTGAAGTTTTATAGAATAATTTGCTTATCCGGAAAAACTATAAAATGTTAAAATTTTCTTGATAAGCAATAACGCAATATTACAGTTTTAATTAATAGATTCTGTAAAATTATTTACATGTAAAATTTTGAGGTTTCTGGGAAATGCAAAAACTTAAGATTTCTAAAAATTTCTAAGCAAAATAGGTTGTGTTTTAAGAGCTTTCACCTACTCATTTAAAAATTTATAAAAATAATTAGCTTTTCGAATTATTAGGAATTGTTTGTCTCGAATACTGTAAACTGTAACGGCGCTAAACTTGATTACCAATGATGTGATATTACAATTTTAATTAATAGATTTCTAAGATTATTTACATTTTAAATTTTGAGGTGTCTGGGAAATGTAAAAAAATTCATATTTCTAAAAAATTTTGCCTGCGGCGCTAAACATGGTAAGTTATAATTTAAAAGGTGTTATCTACTCATTTGCAATTTCATAAAATAGTTTGCTTTTTGAATTCTTGGAAATTGCTTATCCTGTAAAACTGTTAACTGTAAAAAAATTGCCTGCGTCGCTAAACTTGTTATACAAAATGTGATATTAATATTGTAATTACAATTTGAATTAATATTTTTTATAAAATTATTTACATGTCTGCAATTTCTGATGTGTCTGGGAAATGCGAAAATTTAGGATTTTCTTATTTCCTCTGTCTATTAGAAGTTTTTGTAATAATGTGTTTTTCAAATTTCGTGACCTTGAAAATTCTAATCAAAATTGACTGCGGCGGTAAACTTCTTTACAAAAATTGCTAAAAGGTCTGGCTACACCCTGCACCCTTTACTGTTAAAAGGCTAAATAGACCATACAAAAATACTGTGGTTTTGTATAAATTAACCTATTATTCCAAATTTTTAATCTGCTACTGTATAATTTATAAATTTATGACTCCTTATCTCTATCCATAAAAATATTATTGAAATCGTGATTTGCGACAGGCCCGGTATATTTATTATTGGTCGCGGTAGAAGTACTAGCCAGTTGTGTACGAATTGCTATATCCCATACGTGAAAGTGCTGCAACAACCATCATAGTAGGTTAGTGCACTACGATACACTCTAAGCAGTAGACGTCCACAGAAAAACGTATTCGAAAAAAAAATTTAACGGTAAATCTTAAACGTGAAATTAAACAGCAGACATTTTATAGTGAATTGTTTGAAAAAAATTGTGACGATTTAAGTGATTATTTTTAGTTCCGTGTTTAAATTTTTTTGTAAATCTAAGAGAGAGTTCTAACTGTGAAAGTATTACAACCTGTTGCGATTTTTGTTGGCGAGACCGAACGCCACAATCTACAACCCCCGTGCGTAGCAGTTCTGGACCGCGTCCAAAACTTTACAATTTATTGCACCCTTGAACTATTTCTTTCGAAAATGGAACAAATTCATTCGAGAGAAAGTGTTTATTAATAATAGAAACTGTTAATTTTTTGATAAAATGATGAACACGGAGGTTTTACAAGTGGTCCACGAAAAGGACCCTTGGATCGAGGAGACTACCATAGTGACCAGGAGGCACCATGAAGATTCTTGGCCTAACATCGAGGAGGAAGTCGTTATAGACAAAAAGACCAGACGCAAGTCCTGGCACGCGATTAAATTCGAAAAGAAACGGCGAAAAAGTAGCACTCCTGAAAATAGTTCTCCACCAATGGTGAGGCAGAAAAGGCCTTCTTGGTGGAACATTTTTGCTACGCAACAATGGCCTAGGTATGAATTGTTTTACAAATATTTTATATGTCATAATATAATTTCATAAAACCATTTATTAAAAAACGAAGATAAAATTAATCAATTTGACATAACTTCTGAACGCTTTAAACGAAAAGGATAAAGTTACTTGCTAAGGAATATCCGTGCCTAAGTCTTTATCTACATTCTAGTAAGAGCAGTCTTTGAAGGATCTTTGTCTACAATGCAACTATGATTTTTAGCTGCCATTTTGGTGATATTTTATAAATCAGTATGGAAAACTTGCTATTACTTACTGTTTAATGGCTTGGAAAGTACTTTCCGCACGAGTACATATTCTACGTCTTGGGTAGCAGTAGTTACACATTTCTTGTAAGCTACCGTTTTTACACATGTTATACAATATTCTATTACATGCAATTCTTTTTAATTGTATAGTGATTTTAATAAAACATATTTAAAATTTTAAATTCTGTCACGACCTAACTGTCACCAGAAACCAAATTTTATTTACTAACATCGCAGTTTTAAATTTGGCACGGATATTTCTTAATAAGTAAGCTTACTGTTTACAAATTAAACTATCAAAGCATTCAAAGGTTATAATATACAGGGTGATCAATAACTGGCATGCCAAAATTTAAGAGGTGATTCTACATCCAAAAATATCAAAAAAAGTTCCCATAAAGGTTGGTCCGCAAATGAGCCGTTAGGGAGCTACGGCCCTTTAAAGTTGTAATAAAAATAAGGTTTTTAATTAATAACTCTGGTACCCTTTAAGCTAGAGCGGCGAGCTTTTGTATGTATACTAGTATTAATAAGGACAATAAGTTTATGTTAATTTATTTTTTTGAATTAATCTAGAGGCGTGCCTAGACGGAAAAAATATGTGAGGCTTAACACTTTTTTGCCCCAAACTTTTTATGTGTATGTTTTTTGGATATTTTGTAAAAAATATAGATTCATTGAGTAAAAATACATAAAAATTGTCATACAGTGTAACACTGTAGGAGTAATTAAGAGGAAGTAACATTTTGTGCCACCAAAAACGTTACTTTTTAAAAGGCTATTACTCCTTTAATATTAAATTTAGGTGTTTTGGTGAAGAATACTTTTTTGCTTAGTTTTGAATGAAGAATCGCCCTGCAGTATTAAAATTTTATCGATGCTTTTTTTGTTCCCAATTCAATATGTCATCTTCGAAGGGCTGTAGCTCCCTTAGGGCTCATTTCCGGACCAACCTTTATAGATACTTCTTTTCATATTTTTGGATGTAGAATCACCTCTTAAATTTTGGCATGGCAGTTACTGTTACACCCTGTATATATATTTGCTAATTTAAAATTTCTTTCTTTAAAAAATTCAGGCTCTTATGGAAAGGGTCCACTAGGTCTAGTAGCGTTCGAAAAATCCTTAATGATCAAAATTTGCGTTACTAATACTTGAACGTTCCCTTATTCACGTTTCGAGTTATGAACTGTTCAGAACTGGTTCTGACCAATAGATGTTTAATTCTTATTACCACGTGACTTGAAATAACCAAAAAACAATAGTCTAGAACTGATTTAGGCGTATCCTGAATAACCCTTATATCGACAGAGTGGACCCTTTTATAATGAACGTACACAGTATTTCGGCAAAATCACATTTGTTACTAATAATCGGGGTTCATTACACCATACCCATTGTTGTTACTTTCATTTTTTTGATCTTATCATTGCATGTATTATTAATATTTTATATGATTTTAAAATATTAAATTTGCAATTTTTTTTATCCTACATATTGTAAATGAAAATTTACTAAAAATCCAAAATAAATTTTTAATTTTAATTTTTTTTTTATAAAAACAAAAACAAGGTTTGCTAAAAAATAGTAGGACCTTAAAAATATTTTAAAACAATATTTTTAATAAATTATATTATGGATGGTTAACCAAAACAAAAACAAAGTTTGATAAAAAACAGTAGGGCTTTAAAAAAATATTAAAACATTATTTTTAATAAATTATATATATACCAGTCATTAACAGTAGTCGGCGTAAACTCAGTTATGACTCATCAACGTTGAAAATAAACACAGAAACATAGGCTTACGGAATAATTTTGCCGAATTATGAGGGAAATTTTTATAAATCGAAACATTTGACGACTAATTTGTTACCCACAACAATATTAACTATACATATTTCAAAGAAAAAACCGACATTCGATTTTTATCTTTTAAGAATACGAAAGTTTTTAATTTTTATATATCGATAACTTTTTTCCCACCTTACTCGTTTAAATAGAATCATTAAAAAAAATCAAGATAAAAAGAAATAAAAATGTAAATATTTAAAACCTCGCCTCAAAGCTAGAGTCGACGCGGCGCACTATGTCGCCAAATGAAAAAAAAAGTGTCCAAAATTATTTTATTACTAAAATTGAGTAAAAACTCTTTAATATACATAAAAAAATAGTTTAGTCACAATTTTGAGTTTTTACTCCCGAGGTATACACTATTTTTTGCACGGCCGACGACTATAGGCTGATTCAGAATTGGTGAATTCAACAAAAATGGTAGATTCCCCATGCGAAAATAAGACAAAAAGTTCCTATAAAGGTTGGCCCGGAAATAAGCCCTAAGGGAGCTAGGACCCTCCTAAGGGTACATGTGAATAATTTTATTTAATATCTCTGGAACCCTATGAACCACAGTAACAAATTTTTGCACATGCCTTAACATTCATAAAGGTTATCATTTTATGTAACATTTATTTAATAATTTTTACCAGGGTCGTGCAAAATGGGGGGGGGGCGATGTCATTCTTTTGGCCCAAACTTTTTATGTGTAGATTTTTGCCATTTTTTCAATAAAATATCATTCTAATAAAAAATACATAAAAAAGGTACTCTTTATGTAAAACGGGCCTGAAACTTATAGACCGTACCCCCTACGCAGGGCTTATCCTTATTTATTAGCTAGTAAATTAAAATCTTACTTATTAACAAGCCATTCTCTTTTTTTGTATCGCCTCTTGTTATGGGATACTATAACTGGATCCGAGCTAGCAAGAAGGTGTACAAAAAGGTCTTCTCTCTGGTTATCGGAGGAATTTTTTCTGGAGTGGGTCAATCGAGCGTGCCTTACAATCTTATGATTGTCTTCTTGCGACTCCTCCGAAAAATACCCTACCGGAAGTGGTAAGCTTTCCATTATATCTGCACCCCTAACCTTATTTTCCAATGCGTTTTTTTGCCACTTCTAGTAACATATTAGAAATTTTTATTTATTTAACTAGAGCGGTAAAGTACGTTAAGTAGTATCCGTTTCAAGCAGAAACCGAATTTCGAAAAAAACGAGGGTTAGGCCCTTATGTTAGTTGCACTCTTCATATAAGTATTAAGGATTTACATTGAACCTGTATTGGCAGTAAACCTCCCTTCTCCTGAAGGTCTTGCACGCTTATAACAACTTTTATGCAAATTTTTAACAATCCACACGCTTCTTAAGTATTATTTTCTTTTAATAATAAGGTTTAATAATAAGGATGTGTTAAATTTTTTTTTGGTAGAGACCACCCCCCCCCCCCTTGGCGGTAACTTTGGTATACTACTAGTTTTGTAAAAACTGCAAAATTATTAGTTTTTCGGCCTTATGGTTACCAAATTGTAGATCAGGATTTAACTAAAATGGGAGTATAATATAACTCAGGGGGGGGGGGCAGGTTAGGGTCAAAATTATTATATTTCTCTTATTTAGGGTAAGAACTACCTGCATACCAAATTTTAGCTTACCAAAAAGTTTTTAAAAATGCGTACCCAAGCTGGAAATTTTTGATATGAAATTTTTAAAAATGTCAAAAACATCAAAAAATATCGCAAAAGAAATGCTTATATCTTGCAATGGGCCAAAATGGGCACTCTTATATTTATACAGTATTACTATTACATATTTAAGAATAGTTTTACGTATATATCTGATGGACAACGATGGACTAAAAAAACTATTCTCAAATTTTATGTGTCATCGACACGTAGAAAAAAGGGCCTCAAAATTATCGCTAGAATTTTACGTAAAAAATGTTTTTTGGTATATATTAATAAATATATCTTTAAAGACATATACTTGCTATGCTTATTCCAAATTTTAAGCAAAAATATTAGTTTATTTGGAAATTAGGATGGTTTTTGTGTTAGCATGTCAAAATGGGTTTTTGATCAACCGTTATGCATCGGCATGAATATTGCATTGGCGCATATTCCCAGATTTATTGCAAATAAAATTAATGACTTTTTCTAATGTAGAAAAGTATAATGAATAACTTTGAATGGTTTTTGATTCTTATTTCTAAATTTCATTTGCCTATTTATGGACACTTTTTTCCCCGTTGGCAACATAGTGCGGCGTCTATGCGAGTACTGGAAATTTGCCGATTACTGGTCATTAATATTAAACTTACTAAGAATTTGACCATTAAAATGTTAGAACTATTCGACACATTTCATTTCATTGGTTAAACTAGATGAAACGTTGCAAGCACCCTGTCAAAACATCGGCACTATTGTACACTAGAGCCGCCACCTAGTTTGCAAATTTCAAACTAGGTGTTTAGTTTGATTTTAAATTCTGTATCTTTAAAACATTATATTCTAGCAAAAAACTGTATATAACATTTTTTATAGGGCTTAAAAAGAGCTTTTATTTAAAATATAATTTTTTGAAATCATGTTATTAATATTTGAGATATGCTAAAAAAAACTGCTTTAAACGCCAATATCTGGAAAACAATGCGTTTTAGGAAAACGTTCTTTATAACATTTTTTGACCAATTTAAAATTATCTTTTATATAAGTGCTACCCCCAAAATCTAATCAGCTCTTCGGAATACGATAAGAAACAATATGCAAAAAACGCAAGTCGATATCTCATGTAGAAATGGAGTTAGAGAGTTTACACCCAGACAGACAGACAGACAGACAGACAAACAGATAGACAGACAGACGGACGTCGAGAAATGTGAAAAAAACGTGGTCAAAGATTTTGTCATTTCGGCGAAGATTTCAATGCATCGGCACTCTTAGTAGCACTAAGTGCCGAAGTAATTATAAAATTAGTTTAGTGTTAATGATTGGGAAAATCAACCTTTTACTAAACAAGAGATATTTTAAATATTAACTCTAGGTATTTCACTTTTGTTAAAACATTTTAATCAAAAACTTATATTTTTAAATACGTGGCCTATTTATTTTTTAAAGACTGTATAATTAAATTATAAAATAACATTTTGGTTATTGGATAACTGATGCAGGACATAACGATCCGAGCCCTGACCTAAGATTTTTAATTAATTTATATTATGGATGGTTTACCCAGTCATCAACCTTAATACTGAACAATAAAAATTTTAAATAATATAGGTATGTTATTTAATAAAAAACTTACATTTTAATCAAAAACTTAAATTTGTTAATACCTGGCCAACATTATTTAAATTTAAAGACTCTATGATTAAATTTTAAAATAATATTTTGGCCATTCAAAAATTGATCCAGGACATCACGACCCGGGCCGTGACCTAATAATTATACAAAAATTCCGGAAATAACATTGTAAAAAAAACCAAAATAATACTTAGACATACCAAATAAGAAATCGGCCTTGGGGGTTACAGTTTTGGTTTGGTATTAGTCAATATAATTGATTTCGAAACGGTGTATTAGATGTCTTTTTGGAGTAACTTGGAACCAATCATGTGTTAATGTATTCAAGCTCAATAATTTAATGACTCTTCCTTGTCTCTATATTTTCGAAATATTATCTTTTGTGCATTCTAATAAGCATAAGTTCAGCAGTCTAAAGAAAAACCATTCGTATAACACAAGACATGGTAATAATCTTGAATTAAATTCACACAGATTGACTCTATATGAAAATAATCCATTTTATATAGGAGCTAAGCTATTTAATAAACTTAATGAGCAGTTAAAGTCAATTCAGCAAACACATACTTTTAAAAAACAAGTCAAAAAGATTTTATTACATCATGCCTTTTACTCGGTTGATGAATACTTAAACTGTCGATTTTAAATTTTTCTTTGTTTCGTATTTATCTACTTTTGTTAATTTATTTTTTTTAATGTCTCTTGTGTATTTATTTGTTTATTTATTTGTGACTTGTCCTATATTATTTTATAATCTTTTGGACCAATAAACTACTTTACTTTACTTTACTTTACTTCGAAAGAGTTGATTGGGAAAGCCTTGTTTGGAAAATTGTCACTTTGTCCCACTCTATGGGACGTCCATAAGTAAGTCACACATTTTTGGATATTTTTAACTCCCCTTCCTCTTGTTACAGAGTGTCACACCGGCACTGACCGACCTGTGTCAAATCGCGTTAACTTTTTATATAACAAAAAAAAACAACTGTACAAAGAAAAAAACAAAAGTACTAAGTTTATTTGTTACTTTCAAATTTTTATTACATTTAGGGCCAATAAATTCACCTAAAAGTAAAGTCTCGGCAGGATAAATGCCGAATATTGCTTTTTCATTGGTGGATGCTATGCGACCGAGGTTCGCTACCAAACAGATTTTACTTAAAGGTAAATATAATGGCCCTTAAGTATACAAACAAATGAATAAAAGCTTTAAGAAATTAAGGTACACTACATTTTTTTTGTGACAACACATTGCTCTAGACCCCCTCTCCCTGTCACAAAGTGTCACAAATTCCTGTCAGTTTTACTGATACTTTTTTTTATTTTTCGGTGTTTTAAATGTGAAATATCTTACGAGGTTGTCATGTAACGCCTCTAAAATAAAATTGATAAAGTTTGTCAGACGACTTTTTCTCTAGAATTTAAGGCAATAATATACTAGTTTAAATTGCATATTTATATTTTATCTTTGAATAATAATAATTATTATTAATCGGTTATGAACAATTGAACAAATACTAATATGTTGTTCTATGTGACGTCAATTTGTGCAAGAAAGGTCAAACGGTCAATTTCATATCTGCTTTACTGTCTAAGATAATAAAAAATTATGTAAAGAACATCAATAATCGTTCGGAATGGAAAATTATAATCATTTAATTTTTAATTTAAAATTACATAAAAATGTGAAATGGATTGATTAGTGTACACTGAAATATCTGTTTTACTAATTTTTACTTATGAATTTAGCACATGCGGCTTTTTGTTATTTAAGTTAGGAGAAATACCCATGAATGGGCCATATTATTGAATTCTAAACTATGCTTCTTAATTTTTGGTTTTTGTTACCATGCTTAGATGGCCCTACATGTGCAGTTAAAAAATAATAAAAAATGGCAAAGTTTAGGCAGCTGGGTTTTTGACAAATTTAACAAGTCAGTTTTACCAAGTCAAAAGTAAATTTTTAATAACTTTGAAAGATATTTTATTGACAAAAGGCAAAAGGAAATTGTTTGAATTTGGTTTATATAATAGTCTAGAACAACACGAAACATATACCACATAATCGAATATTATAGATAAAGGTAAATATTTGTAGCCTATTTTTTGATAATATTGTTAGTGTTCTTGGGTCAAATTTCGTTTCCTTGAATGGAAAAACTATTTTACTCCACATTTCATTTCCATTTATCTCTTTTAAATAAGAATTTATCTAAAAGGACAGAAAGTGTCTAGCATAGCACCCATACAACAATTTAAAACAGTTAGAACTTAAATCAAATTAATATTTGATATTGATTCAAAAAAACATGAACCAAAGTTTGGTAAAAAGTAAATTTTATGTAAAAAAATGAATGTAAGACTATTTTTTTGTTATGAAATGACATTATAGGTTTTTCATGATTTGTTATCTTTAATAGCAATTTTGTATTTGTGTCCCATTCAATAATGCCGTGTTCTTGAATGGGACAAGTTAAGTTTTTTTTAATGCTTGTGGTTTTGGTAAAAATATTATTCAGGTTTAACACTATATTTCCAAATATAATACCTACGTATAAAAGATTAAAAATAAAATGTTTGCAACCGTTTAAAAAAAGTGTCCCATTCATGGATATCTCTATTATTATACAGTGCGTGCATTAAGTCTGGAATCACCCGATTAACTTTTTAGTTACAAGTAAAACACAAAAACCCTCGGATAGGTCGATTTTTATTTTTAATTTTGCAAGTTATGGTGTAATAAAAGTTATTAAAATTTGCACCCCCTTGCACCCTCACCCCCAACTTTTTTTTTTTTCAAATAGCAACCTACCCCTTGTGATACTTTGTTGGAAAGGTAATTTAATAAGCTTTCCAACGGTGTATAATAAAGCCTAATTTGGTAAAGAGCTAATGATAAAATGCACAATTTAGTTTATTATAAAGACGTAAAGTATAACTTTAGTTCACTATAAATGTTCAAATTGATGTCCTTCAGCTCTTTGACAGTGGACAGTAAAAAAACGGGATTAAAATCGATTAAATAGTAAACATAAAATTGGTCAATAAAAAGAAAAAAAATTGCATTTTTCAACAGGGTATAAAATATTACAATAAGTTTAAAACAACCTTATTTAGATTCTCAGGAAGGTGCCTAGTAGGAAATAGGGCAACAATTACCATATTATGCGTATGTTTCACACAAACAATGTTTAATTAAAACATGCGTTTTTTCATAGACCCTTTAACAAATTAGGCTTTATCATACACTGTTGGAAAGCTTATTAAATTACCTTTCCAATGATGTATCACAAGGGGTAGGTTGCTATTTGAAAAAAAAAGTTGGGGGGTGAGGGTGCAAGGGGGTGCCAATTTTGATAACTTTTTTTAGACCAAAATTTACAGAATTAAAAATATAAATCGACCTGTCTGAGGATTTTTGTATTTTACTTGTAACTAAAAAGTTATTCGGGTGATTCCAGACTTAATGCACGCACTGTATATATTATATATCTATTTATAAACAAATGAAAATTATTATTAAATAAACAGGGTCCATTTATCATGACAATCCTTAACCCTGAAGCACACACGTCTGCTGGATCCTCATCAAACTGTATGCTGCCGTTCAGACACCCACGTGGATACTAGCAAACCCCCAAACATAAAAAACATTAAAAGTAAGAGTATTATTTTTCACAATAAAATTAAATAATTAATTGGGGGTATATCGACACCCCACGTGTGTACCTAAGTGACACGTGTGTTCTTAAGTTTTAATATTTTAATGACTGCTTGGTATATCAAAAAAAGGTGTATTTGATATGCTTAGACTTGTGTATTTGATATGCTTAGGGGGCACAAAGGTGGCAGGGGGGCTAGGGGAACATTTTTTCAAACGGAAAGGAGCTTATTGAGCATATAATTTTTAATTAAAAAAAAAATTGTAGGTGCTAAATTTTAAAAATTTTATTAAATAAAGCGATTTTCTTGGATTTTTTTGAAATTGAAATATCACTAAACAAAATTTTCATTTATAAATACCATTAAACAAAAATTGCTTGATTTTTTAAAATAAATTTGGACCAAAATTCTAATTTTTAACACCTTTTTACCCCTTTAACTTTTGTTAAAAACTTTTTTTTTGATATATTGATATAAATTGACAACCCTGTATAGAAACTGTGGCTAAGTTCAGTATAATACATAATAATTGTTTGGCATAATACATTTATACATTATTATACATTAGTATAATACTGCCTTGCTAAGCTGAAAGGTCCTATCTGTATATGTTAAACCTATGTAGATAGGACCTTTCAGCTTAGCACGGCAGAAAATTAATAAGTCATCATCATCAAGACAGCTTTTAGTACTCTTCATCTCACCGAATTCCTATCCAATTCTTTAATTTTTTCTCTATCTGACCATTTTTTAACATTCTAAATAAATTTCAAAGGACTAATTTTCCTAGTTAACATATAAGATTTTTAGAATTCTCGGGAAAGAAATAATTTGGAATGTATTTTTAATTTTGAAATATTAACAATAACATTGTTATATGGATCACCGTGTATGGTTATGTGTGTTTGTTTCTCTCTAGAGCCTAAACTCGAATTTATTCATTGATGATAAATTTATCACCGCAATACATTAATCACCACGTTTCGCTCGGTTTTTTGTCTTCATCAGGGTAGTTACCTTTTTCAACTATTAATGCACCGCTTGAATTGCTAGCGTAGAATGCGCACAAGAACTACTTAACAAGTATTAGTTATAATCTGTTCAGCTAATTTTAAATTAAAAACAAAGTAAAAACAATTAAAATGAAAAGTTTTAGTTATTTATAGATATAATGTTTGACATACTGATTTAATAAGGTAAAATGACTCTGAAAAGGTAGTCTTATTTTTAGTAACCATTAAACAATTTGTGTCAATTTCTTTGTTTTACAGTTTAGCTGTAGTTATAATTATAACCTCATTATGCAGTTATGTTATTTTTATAACAGCGCTATAAAAAGTTTTATTTGTTTTATTTTTAGACCATAATCTTTCCGAGATGCCCTCAATTTTTAAAATGTGCATATCTCAACGATTTACTGTATAAACATCATACATAAATACTGCATCAGTATTGAAAGATTATTTATTACCTATTTGTTTGTTTTTTTTCAATATTTTTTTTTCTCAAAATAATATTATATTACGCACCGAGTACGCGTTTTTTTCGAGGCGTAGCTGAGTAAAAAAAAGCACTCGATGTGTACTGAAATGGTTTGGACTCGAGGTGCGTATACTATTTTTCCTACGGCCTAATACTTAAAGATTAAAAACGCAAAAATTTTCTTAAAATTATTTTTTTCAATTTGAGTGTTTGACTTTTACTAATTTTCTGACAGCAGATATGTAAAATCAGCTGATCGTCACTTTCCATTCGTTGTCATGGGCAACGGATGGAAAATAAGCACTAACTACTAACTAGGTCGTAGGAAAAATCATTTATCTTTATTAGCTTAAATCTTAATTAGGTATAATTATATTTAATATGATTATAAGTAATATGTATATTATTTTATTTTCGGTTATAATGTTGATATACAAGTATAAAATATGTATGAACTTTTAATATTTTTAATTATAATTGAGTTTGGTAACGATAACCCTAAAAAGTTTAAAAATGAAATGAGTTCAAAGAAAATACTATATTTTTATTTGATAAAGTTATCAAAGTTAATTAATTTAAAGCTAATATCATAGGCGCGGACTCCGAGGGCCGGGGGCCTTGGCCCCCACGGACTCATAACAGGGGGAGAAACTTTTAATAGTATATTAAAGTACTAGTTTCATAACATACGTTTTTATCGCACGAGTACAAGTTTAGAAAACGAGCCGCTTGCGGTGAGTTTTCTAAAGTACTAGTGCGCTAAAAACGTGTTATGAAACAAGTGCTTTTTACATTTTTTTCTATTTTGCTCTAAAGTTTTAAAAAAACTTACATTTAAATTGATGACTGATTTAGGGATTTTTGTTTCGAATTCACGGAAAGAAATTAGTGGGCTCTGCGCTATACATTATAAGATATTTGGTAACAGTGGCAAATTATAGTGATTTAAGCTATAGATTATAAGGGACACAATAACTAATAATGTTAAAAATAAATTGGAAACGATTATATATATTACAGACACGATTATATTTATTACAGGCACTATTATAAATTTACAGAAATTTTATTATATTATAAAAACTATTAGCACGGACAATAATTAAATCTATTTAAGCTATAAATGCCATACTATTTGTTATATTTTATTATACACTAAACAATCAAAGTATTTCATATAAATTTTTACACTGACTGCCATAATTGTAAGAGAAAGCCTTGTATTTATATAATAAGCGATTATAATTTGCTTGGTATGTGTGTTATAGCGCTCCTAGCTATAATTTTTTTTTCCGTGTTGGCATTACCGTTTTCGCCATGTTTAAAATTCTAAGAACGAATATTATTTTGATATATTTTATAGTAATTTCTTCTCTTTTCCACTTCAAGTAACCAAGCCACAATTTTAACACGGTAAAACATAACCTAAACACAAAATTTTGTAGTAAATTAAACTTTAAACCGACGTTCACAATTGCACGGCAAACGTCAAGAGATAGACTTTTGTCTGTTGCCAACCCAAAAGAAAAAAAAGTAGAGACCTCCTATGGGCCTATAAGAACACGAAAAATGCGTGTGATTATGAGCTTATAAGAGTCGAAAAATAGAAAAATATTATAATTTATAATTTATAAAAGTTTCACAATTTTGAAATATATGTTTAGTCTTTTTTTTTCTCATTTAATAAAAATTTACAACTTTTATGTAAAATTCTTTTACTCAAAAAATGTTGGTCCCCAAGAGGGCCGTCTTGGGATTTTGAAAAATCGGCGCATGTGGCTAATATACAATTTAATTTTGTGAATCTTAAACGGTTTTTTTTAATGGCGGTCTTTCATACGGCGACCCCGTAACGGAGATCGCAGATAATTTGCTTAAAAACAGGACTATTCGCGGAGTATAATAAACTGCCATCTACATCAATAGCGATTTCTCCCGTTAGATTAGACAGGGACAAAAGTTCTACCCAAAAAGGATAGAAGACATACATACACTCCCACTTCCACCCAACCAAACAAATTCTGTATTTGTTCTTTGTTGAAGAAATACAATATTTACTTGGCCGGGCGAAAAGTGTAACTATATTATTCTTATTAAAGAAATTACTGGCGCCATCTAAATTTTAGTAGAATTATCTTATTCTACAGATTCACATTAGCTATGTTCGTTCGTGCCGCTCAGTGCTACACTTTCCGGCTATTAACCATGTGTTTTTTATTGCGCTAAGTTATAAATAAATAGCTGTAGAAATCATTTATTTTGCACTTCCTTTAAAATAATATTTGTCTTATATTCAAATAAATAACCATAAATTATATAAAACAATGAAAAGATTATTAGGGTTTAATGTATGTTGTAAATTTTCATTACACTGTCAAAAAATTTCCACGAGATTTAAATAGGTGTATACAAAATAATATTATGTAATTGGACGGTGTTATGCAATAACCGTCTAACCCACATTGTGAAATGACAGTAGGTTACAGAACATTTTACCCAATAACTTTTAAAGGAATTGAGTTAAAGATGAGATATTTTGTACATATCCTAATACATAAACAAGTAAAACACGTGCTTAATTTTAAGCGTTTTATGCAAAACGTTTAAAAGTTATTAGGGAAAAAGTTAAAAAATTTACTGTCCTCTCACAATGTGGATTAGACGGTTATTGCATAACACCGCCCAATTATAATTTAAAATATACAAGTTAATTATCTTATGTTTTAATGCTTTTAAAAGTAATAAAACAGTACTTAGAAATAAGTCATTTTGAAATACTATTTAAGACGCTGAAAGAAAAATAAAAGTAACTGAACAAAGTAACAAGGTTAATAAGTGTTTGTTTAAATGTGAAATTATACAGGAAAAGAAATTAACACTTAAATTTATAAACAATAAAAGTTAAACAAATCAGTTCATTTCTTAATTCTTAGTTAAAGCAATAATATATTTATTAAGTTTAAATATTGTTTAACTTAACCTTTGGACAAAAAGTAATTATCATCCCTAATTTAATCTTTGAGTTTAAAGGAGGTTATGTCACATTTTTGGTCAATGTGAACTAATAACATATTACACTACTATTGAAACACGAAAAAAAATTCTCAGTCCTTTTTTAGGGCTCAAAAAAATCATTGAGTTTTAAAAGGACTAAAGAAGCGTAAACATGCATCTAATATGGATATCACCACCAAAACTTGACACATTTAACTACATCAATCTATTTGTATTTGTATTTTTTAATTATATATTAAATATCTTAAATATAATGACTAAATAGTCATAATAATATGACTATTATATTAGATTAAGTTAATATATACTTTTTATGAATTAGTAATATAAAATTCTTTTTAAAAACATAGGTATACCAGGTGTGTTTTATTTATGTCCACCCCTAAAATTAAGATTCATCTTCATTCGGTAAAAACGAAACTTTGAAAATTTATATAATTTTACATTGGCTATAAAATGGCGGATTTATTTTTTTTGGATCGCTTCCGGTTTTGCCGGATATTATCGTACAAAAACAAGATACACATAATTTACCTTCTTTTTACTTAGGTACTTAATCTTGAAAGTAAATTATAAATTTGGCATAAGAAAAATAGCGGAAAAATACTCTACAAGTACAGTTTACATGGGCATTACAAAAATGCAGTTTTGGACAAAAAATCGTTTTTTAGCACTAATTCGCTGTCACTGATCAAATTATTTTAAATAAGGTTTATATTTTTTTAAGCTTAAGTAAGTAAAAAGAAGGTAAATTATGTGTATCTCGTTTTTATACGATAAAAGCGAAAACGAAAAAAAAAAACTAAAATAAAAAAAAATAGTTTTTAATACATAGAATTTTCGGCTGAATTCAAAAATGGCAACAGTTACAGGGTGTTCCATTAAAATAAAAACATATTTATGGCACTTCCGGCGAAACAAAAAAATTAAATCCGCAATTTTATAGCCAATGTAAAGCTATATAAATTAAAGTTTCATTTTTATCGAATGAAGATTAATCTTAATTTTGGTGGTGGACATAAATAAAACGCACCCATGTTTTTTTTTTCTATAACAAAACGGTAAAAGTTTATGGTTCCTTTTTAAAGGTTTATATTTTTTTAATTAATAACTCATCATCATCATCAGTAGTTTGTTTGGATCTTTTAGGGACAGGCGTAGTGCCTATGGCTCATTTTTCTAAAATAGAATTAGTTTCAATGGATAATTGGGGGAGTGAGTCTTTGCTCACTGATGCTGGAGTTGCATCTGTCATAAATTGGCGTTGGGGGCGGGGGAAGAAGTGGAAGGGGGATGAGGAGGGATGGGACAGGGAGGGGAGGGATGTGTGGGATAATTTATAACTGGACATGTACATAACTCTTTTAAAACTCAACGATTTAATTGTCTCATTATCTGCATGTGATATATTGATTGTGCATAATAGCTTATAATATTATGCAATATGATTATAATTATTCAGTTAAAAGCTGTGAAAATGTAATTTAGGTTTGACCTTTTTGAAAAATTTACCTTTAAAATGTTAACTCGTAATAAAAAAGATTAATTGCACTATTATTACATTTACACCGCTATAAATCTGGGCGATAAAATTTTGATAATTGCAACATTTATTTATACTGAGAACTCGTGCACTGAAAACATATTTCCACTGTTTTAACTTATTACTGCTGCCAACTAAACAAAAAAACTATCATAACACCAATACAATATTAAGCGAGGTTTCACAAAAAAAATGCCTGTTTTTACCCGATTGACCAAGAAAGGAGGGTAATGTGTTTAACAGTCTATTTATGTATGTATGTATGTATGTATGTATGTATGTATGTATGTATGTATGTTAGGGTGGGTCAAAAAAACCGACTATTTTTTTTTTACTTTATACTCTGAAAAATCGGTTGCTAGACACCTCTAGTAAATTCTCACCAAATATGAGCTCTTATTTTTGATAAGAAGGTCCTCCGCTTTACAATTTTCCATTTTTTCCTCAGTATTAGAAACAAAAATTCATATCTCTTTGACAACTGTTCGTTAAAAAGTATCTCTCCTCATATTCTTGTAGGAAATCGAACGATGTACAAAAAAAGGTCTCTTACAATTTTTTCGGAAACCTCACCGTTTAAAAGATATCAAAGGTTAAAGTTTGATTATTTTAAGAGACATTTCTGTTTTTCTTTTGAATTTTATAACTCGCTTACAAAAAAATGTTATGAATTGCGCAATTCATAGTTTTGTAGGAAATTAACTGCTTTACAAAAATGAGTGAAACTCATAAATTAAATTGAAATTTTTCGAATTATTCATCAAAAACTATTAAAATTAGTACGCATTGAAATTTTACGATGAATATCTTTTAAACGCTTAATTTAATCGACAAATCATAAGAGACCATTTTTGTAGAGCAGTTAATTTCCTACAAAACTATGAATTGCGCAATTCATAACAATTTTTTGTAAGCGAGTTATAAAATTCAAAAGCAAAACAGAAATGTCTCTTAAAATAATCAAACTTTAACCTTTGATATCTTTTAAACGGTGAGGTTTACGAAAAAATTGTAAGAGACCTTTTTTGTAGAGCGTTCGATTTCCTACAAGAATATGAGGAGAGATACTTTTTAACGAAGAGTTGTCAAAGAGATATGAATTTTTGTTTCTAATACTGAGGAAAACATGGAAAATTGTAAAGCGGAGGACTTTCTTATCAAAATTAAGAGCTCATATTTGGTGAGAATTTTCTTGAGGTGTCTCGCAACCGATTTTTTAGAGTATAAAGTAAAAAAAAATAGTCGGTTTTTTGACCCACCCTAATGTATGTGTGTATGTATAGTCATCCACACGGTAGAAAAGCTGCGACGCAAGGGGGAGGTATCACCGAACGGACAGCGCGCTCTCTTATTTACGTCATAAGCGTGCGTGCGTGCAAGTGAGATGCACTCACATTCCACGCATATTTACAATAGCCCCACATCCGTGTGCCGAACAATATGTACCACTCTACAGCCTAAACGCCTTGACCGAATTTGACAATTGAGGTGTCAAATGATTTGTCTTCATGCTGCGGTTGACATAGGCTATTTAAAAATCCATGTTTCGCCTATTTGGCCTGTCATCATCAGGGATTTATAAAGAACAAAAATGAAAAACTCATCCGATTTTCATAAATGAGGTATCAAACGATGCGTATTGGTAACATGAATAAAAGTAGTTATTATAGTTATAGATGTATTTGTCCACGTTTCGACTATATTCGATTTATTCGTTTTATCATCAGCATAAAATAAAACATTTTCTCTACAGCCTAAACGCCTAATTTAAATTTGACAAATGATGTGTCAAGTGATTAGACGTGATGCCGCGCGCGGCATAGGCTATATAAAAATCCATGTTTTGCCTATTTGGCCCGCCATCATCAGGGATTTATAAGGAGCAAAAATGAAAAACTCATCTGATTTTCATAAATGAGGCATCAACGATGCGTCGTGGTCCCATGAATAAAAGTAGTTATTATAGTTATAGATGTATTTGCCCACGTTTCGACTATATTCGATTTATTCGTTTCATCATCAGCATAAAATAAGAAATTTGCTCTACAGCCTAATCGCCTAATCCGAATTTGACAATTGTCAGACGATTCGTCGTGATACCGCGGGTGACATGGGTTATATAAAAGTCTGTTGTTTCGCCTATTTGAGCTGCTTTTATCAGGGATTTATAAATCTTTATACTCACTTGAGCAAAAATTAAAAAGTCGTTAAATTTTTATAAAAAATTAGCATAGTAAAATCAGTGTAATATCAGCTAAAATAAAACCGTTTATAAACGGTTTATTTAACAAAAAAACGTTTAAAAAGTTTATAATATATAATTTAATTAATAAAAAAAAACCGACTGGTAAGCTAAAAAGTATAAAACAAGGATAATGTGAAATAAAATTATATAGTAACCATCGCAGTCGGAGGCCAATCCTAAATATCATAATAATGATACAAATCTTAAAATTCAATTCAAATATACAAATGTTTTAATAATATGAAGGCAAGAGGCCTCCGACTGCGACGCTTCGAACTTTGACTGGACTACAAGTACTCTGGTCAAGAAACTTGTCCAAGATCAATGTTACTAGGGAAAAAGTCTTTAGCTGGCGTTTTTCCTTTCGTAAAAATAAAGTCAAAACTTTTGAACACTATCGAAAAATTCACGACCTTTATTGGTATTACTGTACAATATGTTATATTTCGAAAAACCACTTAAATTACTTTTGGCAACTATTTGAATTAAAAATCTTTCACATCTGTTATTTTGGATGTACGCATTTAACTAACAATTTTATGTGGGTGGTTTGCAAACACATATGTGCACAAATACATGTGTATACGCATGAATATGCTAGGGCGAATACTTCAAAATAAGGGCTTTAAATACTATGACATTAAACTTCACACAAAATGTGAAGTTCAAGGGGTTATATACCTACTGGCTCGGAAAAATTAAGGGTTTTTATTGATTTTTTTCAGGTATTTAATCACAACTTTATTCGAACGACCTAAAAAATATCAAATAGTATATATTTTGATGTGTTTGTGATCTTTTTTTTTATTGCATAATTCGGAAAATTGTGAAAACCATGGCCCTTGCCCCGAAACGTCTTTTTTTCTATCGTTTTTGGTGACCACGATTTCTTGAAAACCAATTTACCGATCAATCTAAGAATTTTAGGTATTGTTCCTAATTACAAACGCATCAAAACATATACTAGTTGATATTTTGTAGGTCGTTCGAATAAAGTTGTGATTACATACAAAAATCAATAAAAACCCTTAATTTTCCAGAGCCACAAGGTATATAACCCCTTAATGTCACTTTATGTCACGACCCCTCTTTCTATTTAAAAAGTTGATATCTCAACTCGTTCAAAAGTTAAAAGGGGTGACTTTTAGACCGCACTGTATACCTCGAGTTGATTTTAGAAAGATAAAAATATGTAAATAGTTATTTATGTACCAAGGGTAAGTAGATGTTTATGCCCTGAGGGCGACGAGTTTACAAACTCGAGGGCCTCTGGCCTCTGCAAATAAAGGAAAGCTTGTCCAAATGGAATTTTATGCTTATATGTTTAAGTCCCATGAATAAAAGTAGTTATTATAGTTATAGATGTATTTGCCCACGTTTCGACTATATTCGATTTATTCGTTTCATCATCAGCATAAAATAAGAAATTTGAAAAAATTTTGGAAAATGAAAATGTCAAATTGTCTGTACCAAAAGTCAAAATAAAAATTTTCTACGAAGTAGGAAGTAGATGCTCTCAACCTTCCATTTAAGAACACAATATTCTCATCGGTTCTACCGCTTAATATTGTTAAAATAAATAATAATAAATAATAATAAAACTGTTTTTTGTGTATTTAGCCCGCGGGGGCCATAAAATGCACTTTATGCCCGTACGGGCATAATGTACACTATTATGTAGTTGGTAACTAAGCAATAAAAACACAACAATGAACTACGATGACATAATAGTTATTTATATACCAAGGGACTAAACTGGCTGTTTTAGTCCTGCTGCAGGAGTGTTTGGAAGGGACTAAAACAGCCACGTTTGGTCCTTAGGTATATACATTATTTTTTGCACGACATAAAACTAAAATTAAAAACCATGCGTCTAAAATCGGGTGTTTTATTTTCGTAATTTAATCAAGATGCCTGTGAATTGCGAAAAGTCAGTTTCACGGCTATCGCGATTTCAATTGTTTTTTAATATGGTTGACACAAACTTCAGTACGAACAAATGGACGAAGACAATAAATTTTAAGTAATTTAAACAATGTTATTTTTAAAGGTTTTCTTTGTTAAAATTAAATAAATTCGTTTGAATCGCTAATTTATTGCAAAACATTACCGAACCTAATTTATTTACCAGTAAAGCACATAGTATGTGTACTATTTTAATATTATTTTAATATTATCAAGGTTGCCCTGATTTTTTCCCTTGGGAGAAAAAAGTTTAGTCCCGAAAATGAAAGCGTAAAATTAAGTTTTACTCTTGGTCGTGCAAGAAATAAATTATTGCTTTGTTTGACGTTCCTATGGATGCTGATTATAAAGTCACAGGCACCATAGATCTCCAAATTCTACAAATTTATTTATCGCTGAAATAATGTTGCTAAAATATTTATTGCTGAACAAAAGTAAGCGTATTTATCGCAGTAAACTAAATGACGTTGGTTAACAGGCCGAAAATTATATTTTAACTGGTTCTTATCCTAAAATTTTCTTTATCCGTAAAAATTAGCGTTGAAATACATCTAAATTTACAATCACGGTGCTTTTTTGGGCAGCTCGTTTAGCATTTATTTTTTTTAATAAAAAACGAAGCGCTTGGTGGATTTTTTTAATTTTCGCTGAAAATCATATAAATGGACGGTACTATCGAATGGTAAAGGAATTTCATGGTTTCCAAATAAACAAAAAATACCTCAAAAAAGCACCGTGACAATATTATATACAGTGCGGTCCAAAAGTCACCCCCCCCCCCTTTAACTTTTGAACGAGTAGAGATATCGACTTCAAATTTAGAACTCTTAAATAAGTCAACTTAAACTATCTTTTAGCATATATTTTATATTTTTAGCTCTTAAAATGTGGACAGGGGGGCATGGGAGACATTTTTTTAAATGGAAAGGGGGGTCGTGTGATACATTATTTTAAAGCTTATAAAATTCTCTATTTAAACTAACATTTTTAATTTTTTTAAAAATGTTTTTTAAGGTTTTGATTTTTCAATTTTTTGTGCTAAAACATTCGATTTTTTAAGTTTTTTTGTTATAAATTATTTATGTCAACTAAAATTAGTTTAAAAGTATAATTAACATTTTTTAGGATTAAATTAGGCATTTTTAAAAAATTATTTGTTAGGAATTTTGACATTAATACCCATTTTCAACCCCATTTTAAACCCATTTTTTTTTAATTTAAAAATATGGAGTTAAATTAAGAATTTTATAAGCTTTAAAATGATGTATTACACGACCCCCCTTTCCATTTAAAAAAATGTGCCCCCATGCCCCCCTGCCCACATATTAAGAGCTGTTGTATTAAATATATGCTAAAAGATAGTTTAAGTTGTCTTATTTAAAAGTTCCAAATTTGATGTCGATATCTCAACTGGTTCAAAAGTTAAGAGGGGGGGGGGGGTGACTTTTGGACCGCTCTGTATAATAAATTTCAATAAATTATTTTTGCTTAAATTATTTAATTGAAAATTGGTGTATCCTAGATAAACGTCACTTTCATGCATGAACATTTATTTTCAATATAAAATATTTTTGGTTTAAGGCCTATCCAGAAGCTTGAATAGGAACATAAAACATAAGAATCCGATGCCGTGATTGGCTTACAAAATACATGGCGGCACATCAAGCCAATCACGGCTTCGCATTGTTATGTATTATGTTGTTATGCGAGCCTGTGGATATGCCCTTAAATGCTTATCTAATGGATAAAGTGAATGACCTCTGTATCTATTTTCGAAGAAAAAGTTGAAGGTTCAATCGAGGGTTTAATAAAAGTATTTGATTATACATATTTCGAAATGTTTATGTTTCAGTTTGATCAACAATTCCTTTTTGACAAGAAAGGTCAGTGATTTAACCGTGAATTTTTATTATTTTTGTTTGTCAGTGGCGGACGAAAAATGAAATACTGACGATTTTTTTTTTAGTTATCAGTTCGGGTTTTCGAAAGAAAATCGGGGCCTGGGGGTAGTAACTTAAGCTGCCCTACTACGCTAGAAAGCAGTAACTCCACTTGTCGCATAGCAACGTTTTCACGTCAACTCTAATGTAATATTTTGAAAACGCTGCTATGCGAAAATTGAAGTGCTTTTTAGCGTAGTAGGGCAGTACGGCCCCTGACAAAATTTTTGTTCTTTCCCCTCCGGGCCCCTTGAATTATTTTTCCCTCCAACTATTTTTTTTTTTTTCATCTCATTTTTTATGACTAAAAAAAAGCTTAATACCCCCACCCGGCCCCAGAAAAATCCGAACCCCCCAATTTTTACCACCTACAAAAATTTTATGACTAAAAAAAAGGTCATCACCCCTAGAGAATTCCGGAACCCATTTTTTTACCTTGTGAAAAATTTTGATGACTAAAATAAAAGTAATCGCCCCCACCCGGTCCCCCCTTAGAGACTAAACAAAAGATTCATGGTTTCGATTAAGATCCGAGCCCCCTTAGAAACTCCGAGCCCAGGGATAAACACCCCCGACCCCCCCTCGACGGGCCTGCATAAACTAGACAAAGCAACAACCAATCGAGTGACCCTAATTTTTTTAGGGCAGCTATTTCATCCTACAAGTAATCTTACGGGGAGATCCCCAATTTAAAGTTTTACCCCTAGTCCAATACCTTCAAAATCCACGTAAAAAAATATTTTTTTAAGTCTGTGAAAATTATAAATTAACTACGATTTCATTTATAATTTTTTTATGTAAATTAATTTATTTTAGGCGGGGCGCCTAGCGGCGTCACAGTGATCAGTCCGCCAATACAGGGATATTCAGAAATAGGGTAATTAATTTTAAGGAGTGGTCCTACATCAGAAAATATGACAAAACGTTCCTATAAACAAATGTCTAAAATGCGTCATAAGGGAGCTAAGCCCCGAACTAATTTTTGGTTTTTAACATTTTAGTGTTTAATTTTTCGTCCTCGAACCGTAAAATTTCACCTTCAAATGAATTTTTCTCGAAAACGGTTAATCCTACAGTATTAGAACAGGAGTACCTTTTTTATTTATTTTTACCTGAGAAATCATGCCCATATAAATAAACTTACAAAAAAGTTACACAGAAAAAAGTTTGGGACACGCCCCTGGTTAAAATAAGTACATGAAAATAACATACGAAGATGAACCTTATTAAGATTAGTTTACATTGAAAACCTTATTGCTGTATCTCAAAAGGTCCCTGAGTTATTAAATAAAAACCAATTTTTTTAGCCACTCTCAAAGAGACTTAGCTCCCTTACGACGCATTTTTGGACATGTTTATAGGAACTATTTTCATATTTTCCTTTGTAGAATTACCCCTTAAAATTAATTACCCTATTTCTAAATAACCCTGTATAGTCAATGACCATTAGTGACTAAAATAGTTAATATTTAAAGTAAAAGATTTTTCAAAAAAAATCTTGAAGTGCATATTTAAAGGGCATGTCCAATTCAATTAGAAATCTAGGTTGATTAGGGACATCCGGGAGTATAAAATATCCAATAAATAAGAATTATATGAAAATCATTAGAAAATATTTCTCAATTTTCAGTAAAGTAAAACGAGGTTATTTAAATAATCAATCTTGATATGTCAATCAGTTCAAGAAATACTTACATTTGAATAAAACAAGTCGTGAAGATATGTAATGCTACGCATTCCATTACATATTATTCACAGTAAATGGTACCATAGTATATTGCAGTTTCTCAAATATTTTCAAAAAAAAAAAAAAATTCTCAAGGAATCTTTTTTTGAAAAACAAAAAATTAAAAAAAAAAATATTTAAAAAAAAATTGTGAAAAAAAATTTCAACATTTTTCATTTTTTTTATTTGCTTTTTGCGAAAAAAAAAATAAAAAAAAATTGAAAATGATAGTCTTTATATTTTTAAAAAGTTTAACCCCCATAACTTTTTTGTTTTTGGGGGGATTACTTTGAAAATAGGGATCTTCCCCTCATAGAACTTGATTTCTCCTAAAAATTTTAAGTCGATCGGATTATTCGTTCTTGAGTTATCGTGTCTACAAAAAACGTGACATCAGACGGACATTTTCAAAGTTTCTTATTTTTTCATGAAATGCATTTGTATCCAAGAATTTTTTGTCTTTCTTTGGTCTGTTTCATCAAGCAAGATAGTAAATTAAAAATCGCACAGTAAATATTTTTACAACAGGTTTGAATAGTATATGTTAGTGTATAGAATATAGTTATGTTTTATAAAATAAACTACGCAGTATATTCGCACATCTAATATTCGAATCTGTTTTGAAAATATTCACTGTGCGATTTTTAATTTACTTTGTTGAAAAAATAGACCATAGTTATTGTCTATACTTGAAAGATTGTCTATACTTTTAGTTATTATAAATGCTTTACAATTTTCAAACATATTTTTTTCATTTGTTAACTTTTATGTAATTTTTTTACTTCAAAAATTTTTGCACCTACCTGGAATTTTGAAAAGTCGGCGCCTATCATAATTACATTACATTACATGTTTGTTTAACCTCGTACTATTCTACTTAATTAAGCATCCCCTAAGTCCCGGACTTGTGTGGGCTAGTAGTAGAGGGAACCACCGGCTTATACTGACTTTTGAACCAGTTTCACTTAGCGCCTTCGCCAAATTTAAATTATTAATTAACTGAAAAAGGCAAATCGGCGCCAGTGAGAATCGAACTCACGCTAGTTGGCTAGTAGACTTGTCATGTACATACGCGGTAGACCACTACACGAATCCTCCCATTACAATACTGCCCCCATATTATAGGGTCCATAAGAAGGCCCATAAGTCATCAAATGTTTTGGCCCAAACATTTTTGCATTTTAAAAATTTTAATATGATATGATGATCAGTCATCGGCGAATTTCCAGTGCTCGCATAGGCACCGCATCGATTCTAGCGTTGACGCGAGGTTTTAAATATTTACATTTTTATTTCTTTTTATCTTGATTTTTGTTAATGATTCCATTTGAACTCTTAAAAGATAAAAATCGAATATCGTTTTTTTCTTCGAAAAACACCGATATATATACATATTTATAGTTAATATGTATAGTCAATATTGTTGTGTGTAACAAATTAGTCGTCAAAAGTCCAAACGAAAATTTGAATTTTAATGTTTGCATCTTTGAAATGAATAAAAATATTGGGTATACATGAAGTTTTTATTCGTGCCTGGATTCGACATGGGGTTCTAATGAATTTTTGATCGAGAAAATTACTCTAAATGTCATTAAAAACTAGTTCACCACTAGCGAAACATTTTTCGTTTTTCTCAACTTTCAACTCATCGTTATCGACTATTATGGTCTGTTTCATTAAGCAAGAGAGTAAATTAAAAATCGCACAATAAATATTTTTACAACAGGTTTGAATAGTATATGTTTGTGTATAGAATATACAGCCTGTTCCAGAACTCGCGTACCGAAATTTGAGGGTATATTAAAAACCCTCTGGAAAATATGAAAAAAATTTCAAAAAAAATCCATCTTCGTTCAATTCAAAAATAAGAACGCTTTAAGTGGACCAATACTGTTGCTGATTATAAATTACCATTAAAGGTTGAATTTGTAGCTATGGAAGCAAATTTAATTATTATTCTGTAGGTTGACATGGTGATTAATGTGACATAAATATTTATTAATGTCATAAAAAAATATCAGAACTTTCATGATGTTTACTTCAGAAGAGTATTGCGAAATGCTAATTTTATATGGCGAGTGTTGCCGGAGTGCTTCAGCTACATCTGTAGAATATTCTATTCGTTTTCCCAATAGAGAACATCCTAGCAGAAATGTTATTTTAAGATTGGTGCAAAGGGCAAGAAATTCTGGAAATTTAACTCCAAACAAAAAAGAGATTGGAGGCGCTCCGCGAACTGCAAGAACTGTTGATAATGAAGCTGTCATTCAGGCATTTGAAGAAGAACCTGAAACAAGGCTTAGTATCGTGGCTAGAAATCTTGATATGTCTAAGACCTCTGTTCAACGAATTCTAAAAGATGAAAAAATGCATCCCTTTCATTACACTCGAGTACAATGCTTGACACCGGAGGACTATCCTTTACGAGTCGAATTTTGCACATGGCTGTTGCAGAAACATCAAGAAAATTTTTCCTATGTTCATTACATTGAAATAAATAAATAAAATTCAGTTATTGTATTTTTATTTTATTAATTTGTATTAAGAATTTATAGCCAGTAAATCAATTAAAAGATCTGAGTTTCTAATAAAAAAAACACTACATTCAGCGCGCTGAATGGAGTTGCAGCGGCAGTTTGTTGCTCCCGTCTAAGACGGGTATCATAAAACCACCGCCAGATGGAGTGACCCTATAAAAATAGAATATTTGATAGCCTCTGTCGGTTTTGTCAAAATATAATAACCTAAAAAGATTCTAAAGTTGAAAGTCTTAAACAATGCACGAGTCAACCATTAAAATGCAACCATAGTTACTATTAAGTAGGGAAAAACTAATTTTTAGGTAATTTAACATCAGCAACAGGATTGGTCAGATTAAATAGCTTCCTTTTTAATTAGTATTGAAGATGGATTTTTTTTTAATTTTTTTCATATTTTCCAGAGGGTTTTTAATATACCCTCAAATTTCGGTACGCGAGTTCTGGAACAGGCTGTAGTTATGTTTTATAAAATAAACTACGCAGTATATTCGCACATCCAATATTCGAATATGTTTTGAAAATATTCACTGTGCGATTTTTAATTTACTCTCTTGCTTGATGAAACAGACCATAGTTTTCGAGATATAGGCATTTTAATAAATGCTGATATATTTTGACATTTTTAATTGATGTCAAATTTTGACACTAGCAAAATTTCAATCTTAGGTAAAATAATTTTTTTATGTTTTTAAACAAATTTATATCTGATGGGCTCGTCAACAACAACCCTATAAAGCTAGAAAGAAATGGTCAAAAAATATAGAAAAAGTAACGAATCCGTACAAAACGAAAACAAGAAAATTGCTGAAAGACTTAAATTTTTACGATTAGTTTAAAATACATTTCCATCCGTCTAGAAAAGGTACCCGTTTCACATTTTTTTTAATTGAGTACTTTTTTGATATAAAGTAAGTGAGACTGAAGAAGTTCGCTCATAAGTGCCTCACCTCATTTTTTATCAGTTTTTTTTTTGGAGGTGTCTTGTTATCTATTGCCTGTGCCCTATAGGGTGGCATCGCAATTGTACGTTTTTGACACACATAATGGCAATTAAGGTTTCATTTGGTTTGGACTTTAGAAGTCCTAGTATCATTGAACTCAGAGTTTAGTGACCACCAAAACAATGAAAAAAAATTGGGTTGGTTCTAAAGAGTAAAAGGGGAGTAGGTTTTGATAAGATAATAAGAAGTCCTATTTAATATTCTTTTTTTATAATTTTTTTGAAATAACATTGCGTGGGACAGCTGAGATATATTTAATCATAGTTGATAATATACTTATAAATATTTGTTGGAGACCCCACATGCTACCACTTGGGGCAAGGTCATACTTTTTATTTTGGTCCAGTCATTTAAATTAATTAATCACAAACAAATTTAGAATATAATGTTGTATAATTTGTTGCCACTGAATGTCTACAGCTTGATTTTTTTCTGAAAAGTAACATTATTTTACAAATTTCATTTTTTGCCTGATAATTCTTTTTACCCAGCTCCTATGAGATGTTGACTGTACACATTTTAAGTTACGACGCGCTGTTCGCTGATATTCTTGTTGAATTCCTTTAAAGAGTGAGCGCATTTTCATATGGACGTACGGTGTATCTTACTTCAACCAACGTTTAGCGCTTGATTCGTGATACGCCGTAGTAATAAAAGAGATAGATAATATTAGGTTTGTCCGTGATAATTCCTACCGTTCGCATGCTTAAAATGACACTACTATATTTGTTTTGATAGATACGGCGGGTGACATGGGTTATATACACTGATAAAAAGGATTTATTTGGATATGGCCAATTAAATTATTTGGTTGTGAGAAACAAATTTTATTTGAGTCAAATAAATATTTAGTTCATGTAAACAAATATTTTAATTTCAAAATGATTTATTAATGGGAACAAAATAGTTTATTTGACAGAAATAAAATTTATTTGTCACAAATAAAATTTATTTGTCACAAATAAAATTTATTTGTCACAACCAAATAATTTAATTGACCATATCCAACCAAATATTTAGTTGAGACAAATAAACTGTTTTATCAGTGTAAAAGTCCATGTTTCGCATATTTGGTTTGGTTATCAGGGATTTATAAAGAGCAAAAATAAAAAAACTCGTTTAATTTTTATAAAAAAGGTATCGAGAGATGCGTCTTGGTCCCATGAAAAATAGTTGTTATAGTTATAGCTGTATTTGTACATTTTTCGACTATATTAGTTGTATTAATCAGCGTAAAATAAAAATGTTTAGATATATTCGTCAAAATATCTTCAAAAAAATCAAGGATTTTTTGAAAAACTGTTAATTTCATGATGCAAGAATGTAAATTATACTTTTAACCTAATTTTAAAACATATAAATAAAAATTTCGAAAAAAAGCTTAAACAGCCGCTTTTAGAAAGAAAAAATAAATATCATCTCTTTTATTTTTTTTATATAAATAAAATATGGTCGAATAGAGAATTTTATTTGGTTTAAAAAAAATCCCCATATGCTTCTATCCACATTTAATAGCTAAAAAAATCAGATAAATGTCAAAAACTAGCTTAAGTTGTCTTATTGACATTTTCCAAAATAAAGTTGACCTCATTTAATTTAGAACTTAAGACTGATGAGGGAAGGTGACTTTTGTACCACCCAGTATATAATTTTATACATAATTCTTGTTATGACAGATCCCTAAATTGTTAGGCCCAAATACAAATATTGCATTTTGAAATAACTATAAGCAAATGTTAGGATTCTTTCAAGACCACATTATGGTGTGCCTTCAGTAATTTATTAAATTAACTTTTACTCCTGCGACTGTTTCTCTGTTGCTATAAAAAATATAACAAATGCAATGTTACAAAGTTCAAGAAATATATTAAAATTCAATAACTGAAGGCAAATTAAACAATTTTGAAATTAGTACCACTATTTAGTTTCGTTGGCGGTATTTTGTGCCCAAGTCAATCTTAATTGTCAATACAGTTTATAGATCATCGTATAATAATTGTATAATCGAATGTGGTAGTTTTTATCCAAATAATTATACATCATACTTGTTTAAAAACCTTCACTTATAAATTAACTAAATAATATCAAAAATTTACAACTCGTGATTATGGAATCAAGATAAACATTGTGAAAATATAATAAACATTTATGAACGCACAAAAATAAACTATAATATAGTTTTAACCTAATTTTGTATAAAAATATTAGCAAATTAAATGTTAAGACAAAATACCAGAGATCCACTATCCTTGTCACAATAAAGTTACCAACAAATCCTATTTTTTTACATTCTAAAAATTTAAATTTGACTTTTATTTTAAGGCTCATATCTACAGCTACACTGATCACACGGTACGACAGAAAAAAAACTTCTGGCATCAGACCAACTTTTTTTTAACTAATTTTGAGTCGTGGATTTCGAATCTGTAATCAGATTTTTCGGGTCACGTCAGGATTTTTTTCTATATGCACTTAAATTTGTCAATTTACTCTAGTTTACAAGTTTTTTTTTGTTTGTTTTCTGGGGTAATTTGATACGGAAAAAAATCAGAGGAAAACAGGTTTTAAAAACATATTATAGTATTTACAATATAATTCGGAACCGCTTTAAGCTAAAAATTGGTGTGAAAAAAGGCAGGTCAGTAAATCAGCTAGTTCAAACTATTTTTGTGTTAAATGGGGTGAACAGGGGGAAAATTAGTATTTTTTTTGCGATAGGTAATTATTTAATTAAGTAAAAAAAATATTTCACTTACAAAAAAAAATGTTTTTGCAAACCCTTTTATTTATTTATATTTTAATACAAAAGTATAGTTCCAACAAAAACAAAAGTCAAGGTTTGTATACAATATTTGTACATCAATTCTATTTTTTAGCTCTTTTTATTTGCCTACTCTACTGGGTTACATCTGTGTCATGTTTAAGAACCCAGCAATATTCTGCCAGCATATGCGTTCTTGTCTTTTGTTTTTATAACTTATAAATTGACTTAAAACCCTTGGTTAATGCCACAAATACTTGCTCCAATGCCAGAGTTTTAGGGAAAAAACTCCTTATAAAATAGTGTAAATTAGAAAATTTAAGTGCCAGAAACTTTTTTCTTCGCCCCATTTAATACAAAAATAGTTTGATCTAGCTGATTTACTAACCTGCCACGTTTTCATACCAAGTTTTAGCTTAAAGCGGTTCCGAATTATTTTGCAAATACTATATGTTTTTAAAACCTGTTTAATTTTTTTTTCATTCTAAATTTTTTCCGTATCAAATTACCCCAGAAAACAAACAAAAAAAACTGATAAACTAGAGTAAATTGACAACTTTAAGTGCATATAGAAAAAACTCCTGAAGTGACCCGAAAAATCTGATTACACATTCGAAATCTGCGACCCAAAATTAGTTACAAAAAGTTGGTCCGATGCCAGAAATTTTTTTGCTATCGTACCGTGTCATTATTATGAGTATTATTTGAGATTATCATAAATCCGTCATTGACTAGTAATCGTCACGATGTTGCCTATTGCCAAAACTAATTTTCTATTGACTGCATGCAACCAATTTATAACAAGAAGTAGAAGAAGAAATAAACGTATTTTTACACCATTAAAAGAACCGCTGTTCTAATAATTAAACTATTTATTGTGACAAGTACAGTGGTGGCATTAAATATCGGGACAAACAATTTTTCATAGATTATAGTGGGTCTTGTGTCATATTTTAGAAAACATCAAAATATGTCAATTGTTTGTTTATTTTTTGCTGTTATACGAGTAGTTTGTAAAAAAAGTGTTTTTTATCTTTATTTTAATTTAAAATAAGTTAGCTTATTGTGGAAATTAAAGAGAAAAAATGCTCAGTCGTCCTTAGTATTAGGAGATATGGATGAGGTTCAATTTTACTGAAAACAGTTCAAGAAATAGATCTGTTTCTTAAGAAATGTTTTATTGAGAATACATTAGGTTCTTATATCAAACCGAAAAACGATCCTCAGTGGTCAAAATCTACAATGGTTGGTGACGCAATTTTTAATTATATAAAAAAAAAACGAAAAAACAAGGTGCAGTTGCCGTATACTAGGATTTTTTTTTCGTTTACCTCAGTGAGGCTCTTCAGTAATGCTCAAATCCATTTGCAGTAGAAAATTTATAAAACCTTGTGAGTTTTTAGCTGTACTGAAGAGAAAAATGAATATTAAACACATATTCTTTACCCGTATAGTACAATTTTGATCCACAGAATATCAATTTTTTATTATTTAAATAATTACAACAGTTGTATAAAATTTAATAAATCAATAAATATTAATTTATTAATTTAATATTTTTTGACAGTAAACTTCAACTAAATACTTCAGTTAGGTCGAAACGAAGTAACCTAGTTTTAAATTTTTAAAATAATCCCATGTTAATCCATGAAAAAAATATAAAAATGACACGAATTTTTTTGAGGATGTCCCGATATTTAATGCCACAACTGTACCAGAGTAAAAAATTCCATTAAATAATAGATTTTTTTTTAACTGACACTTTTTTAATAATGGCTAAGTTGACGGACAAGCATTTGTAAAGCCACACTCAGTATATTATTTACTTGGAAATATTTACATTAATAAATTCCTAATGTTTGGACTATTCGAAACTATATTTATTTCTTTATCTAAAAATAAATTTTGGCAAAATAAATAGTGGATAGCGATTTTATCTGCAAAATTAAAAAAGGATCACATGTTTTTTATGCTAAACTTTCTGGAAATTTTTAAACGAAGTTACTTAAAAAACGTTTTGAATAAAGTGGTTACCATGATTGTATCAGTATGTAGGGGGTAGGTGGGTGAACCTCATCCACGCTCGAGTTGGGAAAAGTCACTGTCGAAGTGGTAAATAGTTGGGAAAATTGTGTGGCAGAGTTGAAAAATTGGTAAAATAATTTCGAAGATTTATTGGTAGAGTTAATAAATTGGTTTGGACCTTTTTTTTTACTTTTTGGTCAGTAAATTTATTAATTGGGAAAATTGGAGTGTGGTACAGTTGGTAATTTTGTTGGAGGCGTGGACCTTACTTTTAGTCATCAAAATTTTGCGTCAGGGGTGAAGCTTCGGAGGGGAGGACCTTTTTTGTTAATCTTTAGTTGGGAAATATTTTTCCTGCCCCCCTTTCTTTTAAAAATGCCTCGGAGCACCGCTGGATAATATTGTTCCTACACACATAAATAATATCCTCGTCCAAAAAAAAAATAAATGGACATATTTTGTTTCATTAAAAACCATACTTGATAATTTTGTCTTATTATAACGTATAAGAAATATAACATAAGATTTTTCTTTTAAATTTAATAATATAAGATTGTCTCGTTTACATGCCCTCATGACACGTCATAACCAGAGCAGCGGTAACTACAAATGACATTGTAGTTAGTAACGCATTGTAATCGGCCATGCTATTTTACACAGATAGAAAAAATAATGTAAAAATTGTCACCAACGTTAAGTAATGTAAGTTTTCCAGAACATTTTCTGTATAATTTCGTAATAAGTTACGTGAAATAAAATTTTACGAAACATATTCTGTAAAAAAATACGTGAAATAAAATGTTACGGAACATATTCTGTAACCATTTATGTGAAATAAAATTTTTAGTAACATATTCTGTAACTATTACACATCTTAACGATTTCGAAGTGTAAAAGTTTACAAATAAAATTACGTTTTATATACCGGATTTTTTTTTGTAAAATTATACATTCCATACCTTAAAATTAGATGTATACCGTAATTTAATTTTCCCATTTTCCCTTTTTTACCCACGTGAGAAAATTTTAAACTAAGATTAGGTTACATACTTACCATAAGCGCATACCACTAAGTTAACCCCCCTCTGTTTCACCCACTAAGAATTAACGCAGAGAGCTGAAATTTGGCACACATGCTTATATATAATGACGTACAATTTTATATCAAAATATGGGGTTTTACACATTATTATAGACTAACTAAAAAATTTGAAAATAAAATAATATAAAAAAAACAAGTTTTTAAAGTTAAAACCCTTCTATTTGTTACATATTACGTATAACTAAAAAGTAGAAAACAAGACATTTACACCAACTTACAAAAACGAGATTTTTAAAAGAAGCGTTTTGGAAATTTTGCCAAAAATCAAAAAAAATTAAAATTTCCAAAACCCTTCTTTTAAAAAATTCGTTAGTATAAATGTCTTGTTTTCTGCTATTTCGTCATACCTAATTCTATTAGGGTTTTTTAGACCTGTTTTATATTATTTCATTTAATATGGTAATATTGCAGTAGAAAATACATGATTTAAACAACAAAAATAAACTCTAGGATGTTTGTAGAAGTTATTATTAATAATTAATTGACACGTTACAAAATTATGAAAATGTGAGAAAGGTGAAATGAATAATAAAATTACAAGTTTCGAATGATTGAATTTAATAAATTATAATGTTTGTTAATCGTTCTCTATAATTATGAATCATTATCATAATTTATGATTATAAAATAGTTACAGTTGTATTCAGTAAGGCCGCACACTTCTATTTAAACTTGATGGTAATAATATACATTTTTATATGATATTAAGTATACCAGGAAATCCAAGCTATAATAAAAATATTAATTATAAAAAAAATAGTTTTATAATCAATAAGAATATTATTAGTTGGAGAATATACTAGCGTCCTACTGCTCTAGAAAATAGTTATTTATTTAGTAGGTAAAGTAAAGTAAAATTAACCTGCTTGGCTGACGCCTCGCAGGTTAATTTTCTCATGGGCAATATCGGTTTACCCATGAGTGCCATACAAGGTTTTATCCAATAAATAGCTTAGGAATTCATATTTTTATTAAAAATTTTAATGACATTTACAAGAAAATAATTTGACAAGTGACAGTTGAGTGGGTAAAATAAATAATTATCCAGTCAATAAAGTAAAAGCCACGCGGGGGTTATTGTTGAGTTTATCTATTTAAAATAAAGCTGGTAATTGTCTTATTATCTGTATGTATTGGATAAATAATTTTTTGCACGACCAAGACTAAAACTTAATTTTACGCTTTCATTTGCGGGACTAGACTTGCCGTTTTTCTTCCTAGGGAAAAACCCTACTTATCGTATCAAAATATTTCTTTATCGGGAGCGTACAAATTGGTGGCGCCATCTAATGTTGTACAATTTGTACCCTCCGATACAGAAATATTTTGATACGATAATTGTTTAACATTAGATGGCGCCAACAATTTGTACGCTCTCGATACAGAAATATTTTGTTACAAGTAGTACCTATTTTTAATATTTTCAACAATCGGTGCGAAAGCCACCGTACCAATATATGCCACTGATAATCGCAGAAAGCGTGAAATATCAGCTATACAGTGATCAGTAACTGCCCTGCCGAAATTTAAGAGGTGATTCTTCATCCAAAAATATGAAAAAAAGTTTCTATAAAGGGTGGTCCGGAATAGGGAGCTACGGCCCTTCGAATATGACATTGAAAGGGAACAAATAAGAGCATCCATATAATTTTAATGTTGCAGGTGATTCGTCATTTAAACTTGAGCAAAAAAGTATTCTTCACCAAAACACCTAATATTAATATTAAAAGAGTGATGTCCTTTTAAAAAGTAACGTTTTTGGTGGCACAAAATGTTACCTCCTCTTAATTGTATTTTTTTTTGAAAACGGTTGCTCCTACAGTATTGCACTATATGACATTTTTTTCTGTATTTTTACTCAAGAAATCTATATTTTTACAAAAAATTCAAAAAAACTACACATAAAAAAGTTTGGGGCAAAAATGTATTAAGCCTCACATATTTTGTCCGTCTCTGGATAAATTCAAAAAAATAAATTAACATAAACTTGTTGCCCTTATTAATACTAGTATACATGCAAAAGCTCGTCACTCTGGCTTAAACAGTACCAGAGTTATTAATTAAAAACCTTATTTTTATTACAATTTTAAAGGACCGTAGCTCCCTTGAGGCTCTATCCGGACCAAATTTTATAGGAACTTTTTTTTTATATTTTTGCCAGTTATTGATCACCCTGTATGTCATTTTGATAGGGATTTTCTCGCTGATTGTAAAAATTCTGTAGTAGAGCAGTGCAATTTGTTTATAGATAAAATAGTAGTTTGTGATACAGAGCGGAAAGTTGAGTTTTTAGGGCGATTACGGAGATTATCACCCGAGCTCAGAGAGCGAGGTTGGCAACCGTAATCGCCCTAATAACACAACTTTTCGCTCTTGCATCATGCACTATGTTTTATTCAATTGTAATATCTTAATAAATTTGTAATTTTGATAACAAATACGTTTGAGTTCAAATATCATCAGGTTTAGTATTAACCAACCAATCAACGTCGACTATTTTACTTTTCGCACTAGTGGGAAAAATCAAACACAAATTTATCATACAAAAAGTGGTGCTTTTAGATACAATCGAATAAAAATAAATTGTTTGATCTTCGAACAAATTAGATTAGGCTTTTGTAATCCTGATGAAGGCGAAACGTCAGCAATTATAATAATAATTATACAGAGTGAGTTTTTAACTTGAAACGACCAAATATCTCGAATACTGTGTATTTTAGAAAAAAAAAATGTAGGACAAAAGTTGTTTATTTTAATGTGGGAAACAAAATAGAGTATTTATTTTTTACGCATATTTACGTTTTCAAGGTCATTTTAAGACTTGAGTCTGGCAGAAACTGCATTCGTTATTATGGTCCCATTCTATATAATATCATATCATATCATTGCTAAAAGTATGTTTTTTGAGGTTATGTTGAAAATGAACTTTCAAATTTCTACCTCAGAGTCGGAACAAAATACATAGGAATTGGCTAGTCAAGTTCATCGGAGATCCATTTTTTTTAAATTTTTTATGGCTGTGTTATCTCTGCAACTAAAAGTTTGATTAAGAAGGAGTTTTTTACAACAGATTTATTTTTTTTTGAGGGGAATTAAATGGCCGTGAAAAAATATATGTTTCTATTTAAAAAACAAAGTTGACCTTGAAATGACCCTGTAAATATCCGTAAAAAATAATACACTGTTTTATTTCCCCCATTAAAATAAATAACTTTTGTATTACATTTTTTTTCCAAAACGCATAGTATTCGAGATATTTGACTGTTTCAAGTTAAAAAAGTCACCATGTATAGCCAGTCACTCGCGTAATCAAGACGAATATTTTGACGAATCATTCGGTAAAATAGCAGTCTTACATACTAGTATAGGTACTCACCGAATTTACTCATCGAGTATTAGTAATATATTATATTATCAAATTATATTAGTGTCCTTCGATTATACAATTAATAAACAAATATCGGAACTAGGACTTTAAATAAACACACTTAGTTTTATGCACTAGCGACGTTTCGTCTTTAATTAAGACTTTATCAAGCTAAAAGAGACCTTATGTAATAACAAAAAAAGGTATTTAACTTTTTATGTTTTGTTGTAATAAAATAAAAGTAAGTAAAAAGTAGCCTTTTTTATTTTATTTTTTTAAAGTTATATACCTTTTTTTGTGCTATTACATAAGGTCTTTTTCTCTCTTTTAGCTTGATAAAATCTTAATTAAGGACGAAACGTCGCTAGTACATAAAACTTAGTGTTTTTATTTAAAGTCCTAGTCCCGATATTTGTTTCTTAATTATTATATTATTCACAAATTAAAAAGTCCAAACCACAGCCCTTTTTTCGTGATCCTAATTCTGGCGGGCGTCCATATATTTGCATATATGGCACTGCTTTACATTAAAGGCATTATCATTATAAATGCGCATAAACATGCCGATCATCATCTGTAAAACGTGTTTGTTGTCAGTTATGCTTGTAAAGTATAAATAATGTTTAAATTAAATTTTCAATTTATAATATACCAGGTTCAAGTTGTCAACATGTGAATGCACGAATACAAAGATAAAAATAATATAATCCAAATGAATATCATTTAAGCCAGGTGAATGTTACCTTTATATCAGGGGCTTGGTCCCAAGAGGGGGATGTCACATTTTTTGGAAATTTAGCATTTCATGCATGAAATGCTAAATCCACATGTGAATTTAGCATGCGGACGGTATTTAAAATTATTTTCTAGCTCTCCTGATTTTTTTAATTTTTGGACGACCACCCTTTTGGAACCAGCCCCCTGATATACAGGCAACTACATATTTTCTTATACATAGTACCTGATATAATTTTAATACTAAAAGCCAGAAGATTTATTTTAATTGTTATTTTCTGTATCAAACTGTAAAACAACTATTGTGACATACTGCACTGTTAGGTGCACAATTGAGCTATAAATTAACGAAATTCTATCATATAAATACCAGACTCTTTCTTTAAGATTAAAACGTACTTTTACTTAACAGTTTTTTACGAAGTAATATGTTTTCCTTTTAACGTTTCATATAAAATAAACCAAATTAAAATCAAATAAATAATTTGATTAAAAAAAAAACACCCGACTGATCAACTAAAAAGTATAAAACTGCCTTCATATTATTAAAACATTTGTATATTTTAATTGAGTGAAGATTTCTATCATTATTATGATATTAAATATTGGCCTCCGACTGCGACGGTTACTATCTAATTTTATTTCACATTATTCTTGTTTTATACTTTTTAGTTAATCAGTCGGGTGTTTTTTTTTAATTAAATAATTTATTTTAAACTTTTTAAACGTTTTTTTTTGTTAAATAAACCGTTTATAAACGGTTTTATTTTACGCTGATAAATATAGTTAATATAGTCGAAACATGTACAAGTACAGCTATAATAACTATAATAACTATTATTCATGGGACAAAGACGCATCTCTCGATACCTTTTTTATAAAAACTGAACGAGTTTTTTTTCTGCTCTTTATAAATCCCTGATAATAACAGCCCAAATAGGCGAAACATGGACTTTTACATAACCCATGTCACCCGCGGTATCAAGACAAATTGTTTGACACCTCAGTTGTCAAATTCGAATTAGGCGTTTAGGCTGTAGATCAAATTCCTTATTTTATGCTGATGGTAAAATGAATAAATCGAATATAGTCGAAACGTGGTCAAATACATCTGTATCTATAATAACTATTTTTATTCATGGAACCGAGACGCATCGTTTGATACCTCATTTATAAAAATCGGATGAGTTTTTCATTTTAGCTCTTTATAAATCCCTGATGAAGTCCAAATAGACGAAACATGAATTTTTATAAAAAAACCTGTGAAGACGAATCGTTCGACACCTCAATTGTCAAATTCTGTCAAGGCGTTTAGGCTGTAGAGTGGTACATACATACATACATACACACATAATACATAGATTTTAAACACATGACCTCCCTTTCTTGGTCAATCGGGTAATAAAAAAGGAAAAATATTGAGAAATCAAATTATATTATTTTAATTTTGTTTTCTTATATTATCTTAAGACAAAATTTTAACGTATTGAATATTTTAACAAAATGTTTAGGTACTATACACTGTATAGTAGGTATTCCAAACAGATTTGCATTGTTTTGCATATTTCAAATGCATATCTGCAATTTAAATTTAATAGCCCCCCTAAGTCCCCCCTCGCTAAGCCTACGTATCCACGTATGGATATTTTTAGGTATAGCAAAATTTAACACAGTCCAGAGTTAGATGTTCGTATAGGGGATTTTGCATAAACATTTTAATCTGCTATAAATCCCTATACCTTGAAAACCCGGCTGGAGCGAAAGGGGTTAATGAAAAAAAATTTTAATAATATTAAATATGTGATATGTCAGCCAGTGTCACCATGTATCGCAAAAAGAAAAGAAAAAGCATCTGGTTATTTATGCATAGCCCCATGAGGGAAAGTACTGTTGGCAGCAGTATTTAAAATGTTAGGAAAAATATCAATTGTATTTCAAGTAAATATAGCCTTGTGGGTGAGCCAGCTATTTACGAATGTATTTATATTTGTTAATAATAAATTAAATAGGTGTGGCTCAGTGGACAAATAAAACTCACTTTTTAGCCAATTTCCCAAACCTTACTTGGCTTTAATTAACTGTTATTGATTTAGTATTATTGAATTGATTAGGATGTATTCTTAATTAATACTGTCAGGTTCTTTTCATTAAGGATTAATTTATCCAAATCGTTTAATGATAATATTCTCATAATGACACAGGCACACGAAAAAAAAAGGTCCACCGGACGAAACAAACATTTCTACGTTTTTGGGGTCGCTGAATGAGAATCGGGGTTGGTTTGACTCGGTAAGATCGCATTTCGTTAATAATTTCAAAAAAAACTGATGAAGTGCGATCTGACCGAATCAAACTAACCCCAGATTCAGATTCAGCGACCCCAAAAACGTATAAAAATGTTTGTCAGGTCTGGTGGACAAGACCTTTTATTTGTGTGCCTGTGTAATCTATTATTTTATTAAATTTTTATCAGCGATAATAAAACATACCGTCAAATCAGATCCGTAAACAAATCTGCTCACATCTTACAAATTTTATTCTGTCAAAACTAAAAAATGGGGATAAAACTAGAGTATAATATAAAGATTAAATTGTAAAACTTATATAATTCAAAAGGAGGGTATCGCATTTTGGGCTAAATCGCCTGCAACGATAAGACTTACAAGCTTATAAAGAGATATAAAATAAATACTTAGCCAAAATTTCAGCCCTTTTTACATCCCGGAATATACTTTAATTTATTATTTTAATTAAGAATTTGACATCTGTCAATGTACGATTTGGCAACATTGCACGAAACTTCAAGTGTCAAATGTCATCTCGTCAAAATAAAAATAACTTTGCACTACTACAGTGGGGCCAAAGGAAAGGTACTGTGTTGTGTTCACTGCTCTTGACTATAATATTAAAATATTTTTTAGTGTTTTATTAGTTTTCACGGATTCAATATGTAATTAGGCTGGACTTATGTGACTAGTTTCTTATGTTTCAGTACGATTATGGAGTTATTTTTGAGGTATTTATTCTATAATAACGTTGTGAGCAAACCAGCAGTTTCTACGATAACCCAAAACATGTAGTTCCATGGGACAGTGTTACCCAAGACAAGTAATTTAATGTTAAAACATGTTAAATTAATTTATTCCCAACTTTTAATATTAATTAAATATATTTATTTAAAAATAAATATATTTAATTAATATTGTAGTGTTTTTATTATACATTCTACCTAAATGTAGGTATTTATGTTGGTTTTTAGATTAACAAAAAATATTGTTTTTTTTCAATATCATATCACATTTAGCGCAAGAATAATGCGATGTTGTCGGGTTTACGATAACAAATAATTCCTGAGTTTTTAATTTGTTTCTTTCATTTTGTTCTTTATTAACAAACAAACAGTTTTTTATCATTGCTTTTCATCATTTTGCAATTTTTTGAACAAAAGCATATTTTTCTTATTTAGCCCAAAACTCCTATTTAAAACGATACCCTTCTTTACTCTTTAAATTTACGATAACAAAGTAATTTAAAGTTTTATCCTAAAATTAAGTTTTAAAATTACATTTTAGTAATTTTAAATTTTTTAATTATTAAAACTTTTTATAAGTGCTGGAAACCGATCATAACCCAAAAAACACAAAAAAAAATTATGTGTTTCCTGTATTTAGTTTAAATCATTTAATAAAATGGATCATAAACGGTCACCGCCATACAGGAATCGCGTTCATTTTTCTTGTTTTGAATAGCAAAGTTTATATTAACACCTCCATTGATATGCCAATCGATATGCCTGGGACTGTCTCGTATATTCGGTCTACGGTATTACAAATATTCATATTGTAATATTTTTTTCTGTGTGTGTGTGACATTGTGGTAGGACGAACAAGTCAAGATGTTCGAAGCACACTATAACAAGCCGTAAAGTTATATGCTTCGCAGTGTATAGTATACTCCTTGCAGTTTCAAGTAGCTTTTTCCTCGTGAAGTTTTAAGTATTTTTTTTAATATTGATTAGCCTTTGCCTTTAAGGACCGCTAGCCAGGTTCAAGTTTATTATTTCAAATATACATTACAATTTATAATTATAGATAACACCATATACAACCATGCTCCAAGTGGGACTCGAACCCACAACCCCGGAATTCGTAGTCATACGCGCTATCCACTGCGCTGCCGGGGTCGGCAAGTAAAACTTAATTAAATTGTATTGACGAATACAGGATGATTCAGAAATAAGTTACAAAATTTTAAGGCACGATTCTAGGTCCAAAAATATGAAAAAAAGTCCCTATAAAGGTTGGTCCGGAAATGAGTCCTAAGGAAGTTACAACCCTCCTAAGGGTACATCTGAAAAGTAGTTTTTAATTAATATCTCTGGAACCTTATAAACACAGTAACGAGCTTTTGCACATACCTTAACATTGATAAAGGTTATCATTTTATGTAATTTTTATTTGGTAATTTTAACCAGTGACATGCAAAATGGGGGGCAATGCCACCTTTTTGCCCCAAACTTTTTTAACTGTAATTTTTTTGATATTTTATCAATAAAATAATAATTACTCATTAAAAATACATAAAAATGGTACTCTTTATGTAACACCACAGGGTCAACCGTTTTCGAGAAAATTGCAATTAAAAAGGCAATTTAACTTTCTGAGCATCAAAACGGAAACTAAAAAATGCACAAACAAAAATTCCAATATCGCTGGGTGATTCTAGATTAAAAACTATGAAAAAAAGCTATGGGTTCGAAAATCAGTTTTAAGTGCACTGCAGCCTCTTAAAGAATAACACTTTTTAAGGGACCGTAGCTCCCTTAAAAGCGATTTGTAGATATTTGTGTATGGGAACTTTTTTTATAATTTTTGATGTAGAATCGCCCTGCAGTATTGAAATTTTTATTGTTGCATTTTTTAGTACCTTTTTGATTTTTGAATTGCCTCTTTAATTGATATAGTTTAATAGTTTAATATTTTAATAGTTACAAATCGTGTTAATGTTTTCAGAGAAAACTTACACTTCAAATACAATAATAAGTAGTATAGTAATAGTAGACAATAATAATAAATTAACATATATCACATTTGGTTAAGACAATTAATTACATCATCAATTTTAAACAGACATTTAGATATTAAAAAAAATTTAATTTTTGATTTAAAAAGTTTTAGAGGAAGGGATTTTACCCTTGCGGGCAGCTGATTGAAGGAGGTGGGACCGTAGTAATTAATATCGTTTTTAGACCTATTGACTCTATGGTATGCAACAAGTATATTGTTACTACCTCGTGTTGGGTATGTATGAACATCACTATTTGTTGTGTAGTTTTGCAATTTTCTGGAAAACGGTTGGCCCTACGGTGTTACACAAAGTACCTTTTTTTATGTATTTTTAATTAAAGTAATATGCTATTGAGAAAATGTCAAAAAATCTACAGATAAAAAAGTTTAGGGCATATAAGTGACATTTTGCACATCCCTGGTTAAAATTATCAAATAAAAATTACATACAATGATAACGTTTATCAATTTTAGCACGTGCAAATATTCGTTACTGTGGTTTATGGGGTTCCAGAGATATTAAATAAAAACTACTTTTCAGATGTACTCTTAGGAGGGTCGTAGCTCCCTTAGGGCTTATTTCCGGACCAACCTTTATAGGAACTTTTTTTCATATTTTTGGACCTAGAATCGTCCCTTAAAATTGTGTAACTTATTTCTGAATCACCCGGTGGCGCCCTTAGTACTTTTTTGATTTCAAATGGATTTTTTCAAATTTAGTAAGTAAAGATTAACTCTTAATAAAAGTAATTTTTCTAAAAAAAATAATTTGATAGCATTTTTCCTTCTATTTTTCATTCTATTTTTTTAGAACCATTACTTTTATGTTTTTCGGAGATTTTTTAAAAATTTTTGGCACGTTTGATCTTTTTAATAAAAGTATTTTGTATTTTTTCCTGATCAGAGTTTGGACCCCCTTAACGTCCTTGTTTTGTGGGGAAACTCTTTAATTTCAGGACTTCTTATTCTTACCAAAATTGAATTTTCCTGAAAAAACTCGAACAGCTTTTTCATCGCGCGGACAAGTAAACGTAAAATAAGCACAGACGGACATTTTTAAAAGATTGTTTAGATTTGTATAAAATGCACAACATTTTTGATTTTGTACATTTTTGATTTTGTGCATTTTTTTAATTTTTTAATTAAAAAGTAAACGTTTACTACTCCTCAGCTGTAAAGTTGCGAGAACAATAATAATAATAATAATACTAATAATTATCTACTGTTGTTACAATTAAAACAAAAATTTTAAATTGCGTTGTTTTTCCATAAAGATGGCTATTAATAGATGCAATCATTAAATTATCACTATTAATTAAAAAATTAAAATTATTCCATTCGTTAAGAATAAAGCATAATTATAAACAATATCTTTATAAATAAACTAAATATTTATATAATTTATTTTTGTTCGAGATGAAAACAAAATGTAGTTACTACTTTATTTTAACTCTTACCCTATTATTATCATCACGATTATATTTGATGTAAACTGCAATTAAAGAAATTGTTTATTTAATATTTTCATTATCGGTATATTTATTGATATTTTTATTTTATTACAATTGCCGCTAAAACCGATTCGTCTGTAAAATCAAGTTCGTTTATTTACGTAATGAGTGCGAAAACTTATTCTTTGATAAGATGAGTTATTTTTTTTAGTTTATCATTAGAATATGATTTCTTAGGTAAAAATACATAAAAAGGTACTCTTGTTGTAATACCGTAGGATTAACCATTTTCTAGAATAATGCATTTAAATGTAAGATTTCAGGTTTCGCGGACCAAAAATTAATCACTAAAATGTTGAAAACCAACATTTTAAAAACTTTTTAAATATGTAAGTCCATAAATCAATCATAGTGAGTAACGGTGTCCTAAAAATACCTTTACAGCTTTATTACAAGCGATTTTTTGACACAAATCAATACGAACTTTTTTCTTAGTTTTTAATGCAGAATCACCCTACATCATTGAATTTCAGCTTTTTAACATTTTAGTTTTGGTCCTCGAAACATGAAATTTTACATCCAAATGGATTTTTCTCGAATACGGTTAATCCCAGGGAATTGCAAGTTCCTTTTTTAAGCATTTTTGCCTAAGGAATTATATTCTAATAAAAAAACTACAAAAAAGTTACGCATAAAGAAGTTTGATTAAAAAAAGTGATAATGCCTCGCACGCCCCTGGTTAAAATAACTACATGAAAGTAACATAGAATTATAGGCCTTCTTTAATATTTAATAATTAAGATTAGATCACATTCGTTGCTATAACTTCAAGAGTTTTTGAGGTTAAATAAAAACCGGATTCTTCAGCCCCTTTTGAAGGAGCGCAGCTCCGTTACGACCATTTTTGGATATTTTTTTACAAAAACCTTTTTTGATATTTTTTGATGTAGAATTACCCCTTAAAAGAAATTATGCTAACCCTGTATAAGATATAACGAAGTGCGCATACAACAGAAATGAAACCTAATTATCGCTATGAAGATTAGGCAGATTAATTAAAGTAACTTTTTGCGCTTAATAGTGTAAAAAAGCCTACTAAATTGAGTATTATGATATTCTTATGTATTTTTCGACGCTGAATCTGAATCCAGGGTCAGAAAAGACCCTAGACGTCTCGAATTCACCCCCGGACCCAAAAACTACCCTTAAAAGGGGTGAAAAATTGAGTTCGAATTGAAAATTTTTTTTAACCTCCAATTCGGCTTCAATTTGAACTCAATTTTTCACCCCTTTTAAGGGTAGTTTTTGGGTCCGGGGGTGAATTCCAGACGTCTAGGGTCTTTTCTGACCCCGGATTCAGATTCAGCGTCGAAAAATACATAGGAATATCATGGTCTGTCTCAAGGGTCTTGACCTTTTTTTTTGTGGGGTTGTGTTATGAATAAACAATCCTTTAATATTTCGCTAATATAATAATAATAATTTTCTTACTTTTTATTTAAGAGCCTCATATTTTGAGCTAAAACATTTATCATATGACATGAAGTTTTCTCGCACGATTTAAATTTTTTTATCATTTTGCATGTTTTCTTATCATTTTTTGGTTTTCTGCTTGAATCAGGTCACGTAGGGCATCTCAAGATGGTGGAAAGACGTCTAAAGAGAACATACCTTACATGCGGTACGTATATCGAAATTCAGTGCATGTCTTTTTTGTGCTTTTTTCATGTTTTACTAACCTTTACTTACCATCATCCTCTGCATCTCTTAATTTTTTAGAATTGTTGTATGTAGAATTTTTAGTAGGTATTTTAAATAATATTTAAAATACTGCCCAATAATATTATAATTTAAAAACCGTATTTTCTCTTACAGGTTTTGGCTAGTTTATGTATAATTGTAAGGTTGGTTTATCTAATATTTACCCCTAAACTAACTAAGAATTCGACCAATGAAATGTCAGATTTATTTGTACCACATTCATTTCATTGGTTAACCCTTTCGCTCCTGTTGGGACATATATGTCCCAGCAGATGTTTAAAAATCCTATAGCCAAAAAGAACATTTAAAATGCACAGAACAGGGACATTTTAGTATTTTATAGTCCAAAAACTAGATCAACTGATATCAATACTTAACTATAAGTTACTAATGGTATATTTTTGTATACCTTTAAAACACTATACAGTGCGGTCCAAAAGTCACCCCCCCTTTTAACTTTTAAACGAGTTGAGATATCGACTTCAAATTTAGAACTCTTAAATAAGACAACTTAAACTATCTTTAAGCATATATTTGATATTTTCACCTCTTAAAATGTGGACAGTGGGGCATGGGGGAAAGGGGGGCTGTGTGATACATCATTTTAAAGCTTATAAAATTCTCTATTTAAACTAACATTTTTAAATTTTTTAAAAATGGTGTTTAAGGTTTTGATTTTTCAATTTGTTGTGCTAAAACATTCGATTTTTTAAGTTTTTTTTTATAAATTTTTATTTATGTCAACTAAAATTAGTTTAAAAGTATAATTAACATTTTTTTATGATGAAATTAGGCATTTTTAAAAAATTATTTGTTTTTTTTTAGAGGAATTTTGACATTAATACCCATTTTCAACCCCATTTTAAACCCATTTTTTTTTTATTTAAAAATATGGAGTTAAATCGAGAATTTTATAAGCTTTAAAATGATGTATTACACGACCCCCCTTTCCATTTAAAAAAATGTGCCCCCATGCCCCCCTGCCCACATTTTAAGTGCTGAAAGTATTAAATATATGCTAAAAGATAGTTTAAGTTTTCTTATTTAAAAGTTCCAAATTTGAAGTGTTTATCTCAACTGGTTCAAAAGTTAAGAGGGGGGGGGGTGACTTTTGGACCGCTCTGTATGTGACCCTGCATAAAAAAACAGTTAGTGTGTCAAATTAACATATTTCTTTTTTTGTCGGATTCTTATGTACAAAAGTTTTTTACATAAGAATCCGAAATTTTATTTTTTTTTTGAATTTGACACACTAACTGGTTTTGTGCAGGGTCACATAATATTTTATATTGGCACAAACATATCCCACTTATTTTTTGTAAAAGAACATTAAAAAAAATCAATTGTTTCGTACTTTTGATAGCATTTTATTTTATATACACAAAAAAAAAATCCGAAATTCAAGGAAAACAAATCCGGAGCGAAAGGTTTAAAGTCTTAGTTAGTTTGGTGTAGGTAAACCAACAACTGAATCACTAAATTAAAAATTATTCAATGAAATTTCAGATTTATCTGTCATCTATTTATCATCTTTAATTTTATTGTTTAAATTCTTAATTAGTTAATTGAGTTATAATTATAAAAAAAACAGTCTTTAAACTTTTAAAGTTAAGTACATTAAGCAAGTGGAAGTACTAGGTGATATAAAATTACCCATTTGAATTTCTAAATTTAATTAATTTTTAATTAATTAAAAGTCTTGCATGTCTCTTGCATTGCAAGAAACTTGCTTATTGTACGACGGGTTAATTTTTAACAGGTAGTTAGATATTGTTACGTCAAAATTATTTATTTAATTAAGTAATCTATTTTTTTTTAATATTTTTGACTCGTAACCTAATGGTACTAATGTAATTATAACAGAATTAGAAAGGTGTTATAAATAAAATATGATAAATCAAATGTTTATTCATACTTGTATACAGTGTGTCAAATACTAATACTAAAAGTTGATTAGCTTTATTTGTTACCGTCAAGCTTGGGTACTCGTATTCATTAAAGGTTGGTTTAGACAAAAATTATTATTATTAATTAAGAATTTGAACCATGCAATTTTAGATTTATTTGTCAAGTTTTATTTTATTGGTTAATTTCCTATACTCCATTTAATGTGCTATTTAGTTTACGCGCTGTGACTTCCTATTCTCTCATTAAATGGAGTATAGTATAGTGTTTGTTAATTATTGGGTAAACCAACCATAAGGCCACTTTAAACAATAATTTAATTACCTGCAAATGTAATTTAAATTTTAACCAATCAAATTCAAGAAATGTTGTTAAAATTATCGAGGGTCGCGTTAGGAGCATAGTAAAAAATACGAGGAATTTGCTTTAAAACGGTGCCTCACGCTTTAAATTTGACTCAAAAAATTAAGCGACGCGGATATAAAAAGACAACCGTAATTCGGCCATTTGGTGTATCCAAAGGCTCGCATAACTATAAGACATAACGCATAAGCGAATAAAACGTATACCGATTACATGATTGGCTTGATGCGCCGTAATATGTCTTAAGGTACATCCAGACGCTAGCATAAGAAGCATAATACATGGCTTGATGTGTCGTCATGTATCTTGTGCGCGGGCTTATAAGAGCCTGTGGATATGCTCTTACACGCAAGCTTAAGCGTTATGTTTTATGGTTATGCGAGCCTGTGAATAGGGCTTTGACTGTAGTCGTTATTGTTTATGGTTTAATGTTTTTATTTAAATATTTCGGATCAAAGAGCATCAAATTTAAACACCGTTTTAACCTGGTCTTACACCACTCGCCAGGGCACATATTCTTGACATTCGGGGAGTAGAACGAGTCTTAGGTTGTGATCGTACTCTATTGGTTTCAACACTATGCGTCATATTCTAAGCGATGTTCTATCAGTGCTTCTACCCCCTGAAAGTCAAGAATACGTACCCAGGTATGTACAGCAACAGTATGTACTCACCTGATTAGGTGCGCACTTGCTTTGATCGACTATAATTCCTTGTCAATTGACCGGATATTTGTTGTACTTTGCGGCTGTTGTGGGACCGACTTCATTGTATTTTTTATTGTGGGCCTAATGAAAATGACTTAAGGCATATACACAGCCTCGCATAACACGCATAGTACATAAGAATGCGATGCCGCGATTGGCTTGATGTGCCGTCATGTATCTTGTAAGCCAATCACGGTATCGCATTCTTATGTACTATGCGTGTTATGCGAGGCTGTGGATATGCCTTTAAGGTCCTGATTATGGTTATATTTCGGTTAAGTTACATTATTATTGACTAAAGTAACCTTTAGTTACTTATGTATTATAATGTTCATTATGTATTTATTAAAATAAGTAATTTTTTGTTTTAGACCAATACGGAATTATTAGTAAATATTTAATTTCTATACTAACTAACTATATCCAATAGTCATTATCTATCCTACGTTTCGTGTCCTATACACACAGAAAAATGATAATTAAAAATAAGTACCAAATATTTAGATCAAGTCGCTCAAAAGTTCTTATATCCGCAAGCTAAGTACTTATATTATAATATAATATAATTATATGTTTTGCTTGGTTGAAGTTAAATACCTATCTTACTTAGACCAGTTTTAAAGAAACTTAAATAAAAGATGTTACCAAAGTAACAAGTAGATAACAAGTAGATAAGGTTGGTTTACCCAATACACTAAAAATTGTTTACTGTACTGCATACTAAACGTTTTTGCATATATGGAACCCAGGGGTGCTCCGAAGCGATTTTATTGTGGGGCGGACCAAATAGTTCCCAACTTAAAAATGCGAAATTTCCCAACTTCCAAAAAAATCTTTACCCTTGCAAAAAAAAGGTCCTCACCCCCAATTTTTTTACCCCTGCCAGAAATTTTGATGACTCACCTCTGAAAAAATACCCAACTGTACTACTACAATTTTCCCAGCTGTAATTCAATTTTCACAACTAGAGAATAAAGCTGTACCCCTGCCGGCATTTACTGACCAATTGTACTGTACCTCTTAATTTTACCAACTTTTCTACCAATTTCCGAAATCTTCCACTCAATTTACACAATTTTACCAACTCCTGCGTAGTTGGGCGGGTGGCGCAAATTTTTCTATTTTTTTTACTAACGCAAACTTTCCTCGGGGTAAGTAAAATTAAGTGCAACTTGGACTAAATATTTTTTTTTATTTTGCATTCCAAAATGCTTTAGACGCACCTAGCTTGGTGTTTGGAATCTAGATCCTAAACCAATACTATTTTTTGTAAAACGCTACTTTCATAGTTTTTAATGATTTTTTTTCTCAAATAAAAAATATTTATTAAATATAAATTACTAAGATCTATAACCTGCATATGTAAAAAATATAACAAAAAGTATAATTAAAAAAAAAATATATAAAAATAAATTTCTATTCTTGAAAAGTTGCCAAGCAAACTACCAAAATTTTCTAAAAACAAGTTACAAAAACGGAAAATTATTACCCTACTTTCCCCCCTTACGCGCTACACTGGATTTGACATTTTTATTGTATTGGTAGTCCCCTACAACATAGGAAACGACACCAAAAACATTTTTATACCTCAAAAAACAACCGATTTATAACCAAAAACCCTAGATATTTGATATTTTTCGGCTGAGTCCACTTTTTAGGCCGGTTCCGTCCGAAATCGTATCCGATTTTCAATTATTGTTTTTTTATCTCCGTATAACCCACCCCTACTTATATACAAAAACGCTCAGTATGCAGCACAGTAACTGATTCTCAATGTAATTAATACTAAACTAACTAAGAATTGAACCCATGAAATGTGACAAATAAATCTGAAATTCCATTAGTCAAACTCTTAGTTAGTTTATGGTTAATTCATGGGTAAACCAACCTATATTTAAAATACCATTTGGTATTTTTGAAAATAATTAATAAAGTAGTACTAATACTAATTTCTTGGAACTTGAAACTAATGTTATCAAATAGTTATATACTTACAAATATCTAACAAAAGTATCACAAATAGTCCACGGATATGAGTAAAAAAAAATACCCTGTTGGGGACAGTGACTCATACAGAGGTCTGTCAAGTTTTTCAGGTATTAGAGGTGTATAGAAACAAAACCTTTGTATTTGCTGCGGTGGATTTGGTGTGGTTTTTATGATATTAACAATTAAAGGTCAGAACATGTACATTTTTGCACATTTTTGCATACCAGTAAAAAAGTTTTGAGTTTTTTATCAACAATCAAAGTAACCATCTTGTAGGAAATTAAAAAACCTTTAAAATGGCTTTTTTTAAATGTCGATAGGATGATTTCTTGCTTAGAAAACTGCAAAAAACAAAGAACTAATAACTCTTCTTTCTAGAATACGCATACCGTTAAAATAAAGTATCGCCAACATCTCGGTTTGTTTGTAAACAAATAGTAGGTATATTCAGGCCTGAACAATAACAATTACCAGTAACTGTTATTGTTGTCTCTGTTAGAACAAAGAAGTGCGAGTAAGACTGACGAATGTTTATGTTGCCGACGTTTTTGTCAGTTTTTACGAATGAAATGCATATTCTAGAGAGAAGAGTTATTAGTTCCTTGGCAAAAAACGATAAAAATTTGCATATTATTCAATAAACAATAAATTTTGCAAACATCAACCTACGACTTTGTTATTGTGTAAAAAGTTGCGTATTAAAGTACTCAATTTGTGGTTAAAATTTCAGAACGATTCATTCAATAGTTTTTGCAAAATTGCAATTGTTTCTTCCAGATGTGTTTTTTTTGAAATAATATTATGCGTACAATAATTAAGATATAATAATTCTACGGGTATCTTATGAAACGGGAAGAGTTGTTTTATCAAAAGATATTATTAATTAAAAAAAAATAGATTTTTAGCATTGCAAAATCTCGTTACATAAACACTGTCATTTTTAGCATAAACAATTTGAATAATTTTGTTGCAATTACTTTTAGGAGAATGCTTTTTTCTTATTCGAAAAGCTGGCATTTTTTCCCTATATTAATAGGGCAAAGTTTGACACTTTTTTTAATTCACAGCTACTATATTTACATAAAAGTGAATAAAAATTTATAACAATATTTTATATATTAAAGTATAAATTACCCATTCCTATAACAATAACACAAGAAGTATTGATATTTTTCAAAAAAAAAAAAAATTGTAAAAATGTTTAAACAATTTTTTTTTGCAAAATATCAATATTTTTTGTTTAATTGTTATTGGCAAATATATGAATGGGCAATTTATACTTTAATATACAAAATATTGTTATAAATAATACATTTTTATTCAATTTTATGTAAACAAAGTAGCCGTGAATTAAAAAAAAGTGACTAACTTTGCCCCATATTAACCTAGAACAATCTTTTTTTTCTAAATTCGTGTAAAAATACCAGCTTTTCGAATATGAAAAAATCATTCTCCTAAAAGTAATTGCAACAAAGTTATTTAAATTGTTTATAAGGTATAAATGACAGTGTTTTTGTAACGAGATTTTGCAATGTTAAAATCGATTTTTTTTTTTAAATTAATAATTTCTTTTGATAAAACAACTCTTTGCCTTTCATAAGATACCTGAAGAATCATTATATCTTCACTATTGTACGCATAATATTATTGCAACAAAAATATCTCTGGGATAAACAATTGCAATTTTGCAAAAACTATTGAATGAATCATTCTGAAATTTTAACCACATATTGAGTACTATAAGACGCAACTTTCTACACAATAACAAAGTTGTAGGTTGATTTTTTCAAATTTATTTTTTATTGAATAATATGCAAATTTTGATCGTTTTTGCAGTTTTCTAAGCAAGAAATCATCCTATCGATATTTAAAAACGCCATTTTGAAGGTTTTTAATTTCCTACAAGTTGGTTACTTTGATTGGTCATAAAAAACTCAACTTTTTTTACTGGTATGCAAAAATGTGCAAAAATAGACATTTTCTGACCTTCAATTGTTAATATCTTAAAAACCACACCAAATCCACCGCAGAAAATACATAGGTTTTGGTTCTATACACCTGTATTACCTGAAAAACTTGACACACCTCTGGATGAGCCAGCGTCATGGCAAAAGTTTCATATCCCTGGACTAAAATACCTACTTTGTTTTGGATCCTTTTTCTCTGTGTTTAGTAGGAACTTTACTGTACTAAGGTTACCTTAGTTAAATATTAAATAGTTACTATACTTTAACAAGCTTTAAAAAACAAACTCCTAATAATACTAAGTCCCGCCTTAAAAATCTAAACCCATAACCTCAGTGTTAAAATAATGGTTTTTCTTTTGATTGTAGGAGCAAAAGTAGAAGTGTTGATCATGGAATCTCATCACCCTTCGACCTTGATGCCCTGCGATCCAAGGTGGACAACCAGTTGGAACGGAGCCTCGACAGAGGTAAGTGATCCTTTTTCTTTTGTTTGTTATATCAGTATGTCCAGAAGAAAAAGTTTTTCAATAACCCTAGTAACATTGAACTTGAACAAGTTTCTTGACCAGAATACTTGACAAAGTTCTTTGTAAAGAATTGGACAATTCTTGAGCAAGATAATTAATCAAGATTCTGTATCCAGACTTGGGCAAGACTTTAGCAAGATTCTGGAATCAGAGCGTTTAGCAATACTTTGTCAAGTCTGTTCGTCAAGTCTGTAGCAAGCAATTTGAAGATTTGAAGATTCTTGGTCAAGAATCTTGACCTACTCTAACAAGTACGATTTTTCTTGCTACATTCTTGCTCAAGACTTGTCCAAGAATCTTGACGAAGTATCTGTAGCAATTCTTTGACAATTCTTGAGCAAGAATCTGTCGACCGTATCTTGCGCCAGAATTGTCAAAATCTTGAATCAAGAATCTTGATCCAGACTTGCTCAAGACTTGACAAAAATTGTTACTAGGGAAGTCTTTTCTGGATGAGTCTGATTTGCGAGACGAGGCTTCGAATATGGCCATCTAAAATATATTGTTCGAACTAATATTATCATTCTTATTTATGACGTATCTTTATGTTATTCAAGCCTTGTGGCGATGTTTTGTTCACTGTGTCCCACATAAACATCTTTAAATATTTGGCAAATCGCTCCATCAGACGATTATTCGAAATTAAAATCTTATGCATGACAAATCGATAACTTTTCTTCTGGACATATATCCTGATATTCTTCTACCTCGACATTAAAAAGCGTGTCACATCACAAACATAAATTATTTTCTTGCCCATACGGAAAATAACGAGGCACGTTCTAAAAATATACAACAATAACTTCTTGTTAAGTCAAAAGAATCGGAACTAAGTGTACAATAAGGTGGGGCAATATGAACAGTACAAACACGAGTAACTTTTCATCTAAAGTTAAATTTAATCGTGTTCACCTACACCTGCAATTCTGGAAGAGGAGAGGATCCCCCCTCCCCGTCAATCTTGAAAAGTTGTATATTTCATTGATCCGAAACAAAAGTTGTATATTTTATGGATTTAAAAAAGTTGTATATTACAGGAATAATTCCTGAAGGATTCAGAAAAAAGTCGTATATTGCAGGGATTCAAAAAAGTTGTATATTTCACGAAAAGGTGAGGACCTTTTTTTTTAGTCATTAACTGTTTTCTCGAGGAAAAAAGTTGTATTTTTAGATTAAAAAAAGTTGTAATTTTTGATCTTCCCCCCCCCCAGTCTTATTCGCTACGGCCCTGGTCACTTCGTGTTTTTTACGACGATAATTTAGTCAAAATTCGAATACGTTTTAGGCATTTAATGTTATTTAGTCATTATTTATGTGGCTTGGTTCTAAAAGGGCCAATGTCAGCCTGTCAATAGCAGCGTTTTCTAAACATTACATCAGAGTTGACGTGAAAACGCTGCTATTGACAGTGACATTGGCCCTTTTAGAACCAAGCCACAAATTTGTGTACCTTTTAGAGACTTATCATACCCTCTCTTTTCCTTAAATATGTAAGATGACCGCCTCTGTTTAATACAAAGCGGTCCAAAAGTCACCCCCCCCCTCTTAACTTTTGAACCAGTTGAGATATCGACTTCAAATTTGGAACTTTTAAATAAGACAACTTAAGCTATCTTTTAGCATATATTTAATACTTTCAGCTCTTAAAATGTGGGCAGGGGGGCATGGGGGCACATTTTTTTTAATGGAAAGGGGGGTCATGTAATAAATCATTTTAAAGCTTATAAAATTCTCCATTAAACTCCATATTTTTAAATTTAAATAAAATTTTTTTTTGGGTTTAAAATGGGGTTGAAAATGGGTATTAATGTCAAAATTCCTCTAAAAAAAATAATTTTTTGAAAATGCCTAATTTCATCATAAAAAAAATGTTAATTATACTTTTAAACTAATTTTAGTTGACATAAATAAAAACTTATAAAAAAAAAAACTTAAAAAATCGAATGTTTTAGCACAAAAAATTGAAAAATCAAAACCTTAAAAAAACATTTTTAAAAAATTTAAAAATGTTAGTTTAAATAGAGAATTTTATAAGCTTTAAAATGATGTATCACACGACCCACCTTTCCATTTAAAAAAATGTCCCCCCATGCCCCCCTGTCCACATTTTAAGAGCTGAAAATATCAAATATATGCTAAAAGATAGTTTAAGTTGTCTTATTTAAGAGTTCTAAATTTCGATATCTCAACTAGTTCAAAAGTTAAAAGGGGAGGGGTGACTTTTGGACCGCACTGTATATAGGCAATGTAATTGCCAACAATACCTGATCATTTTCTGACAATGCCAAGTGCAACCGTCCTACTCCGCCTTGCCGTTTAGTTTTTCGCCTGCCTAAAAATCTTGATGTACACGTGTTGTTGCCACATTTATCGGTTTTTAGGCTTTACAATGTCTAATCGACGGTTAAATGTGTGTATATTTTTATGCTCGCTTACGACTATTCGCTATTTATGAGTATGAGGACCTTTATTTTGTTTTTTTTTTGTATACCTACATCTTGATCAGACAGTTTTAATTAATACCTTTTTTGGATCATTACTGTTAAGGTGCTACACGGTTTGTTAACTTTTATTTAAATTAAATTTTAATTTATTTTTACTTATTTGCAAATCACGAATACAAGGACCTCTCTTCCTGTGCTTTTGTTTACTACTTTCATTCATAAAAACGTACTGTACTGTATGTATGTATTATAGTTATTTGTGGTACTTCTCGGTAAAGTGACGCACTTGTGCATATATGAGAAACTGAGAATTGTATTTTTTCTCGATTGGCTCATTGAACTTTTATTTGTTTATAAAAAATATATATGGTTCATTTATTTTAAGAACTGAATTGTATTTTTTCCATTATAGTATATTGTATCTTATCTTATCTTATGTAATCCTAAGTGAGAAACTAATGTTCTTCCAGGATGAAAGAAGGCGAGGCAAAGACGAACCTGGCTATTTTTTGAGGCCTAAAAGTCAGTTTCTTGGCATGAATTTTTATATTTTATCCACAGCCGTGATTAATGGGCCTATAAACCACGGGTCTGTAAAAATAAACCGTTTAAACTTTAAAACGGCTGTGAATAAAGTATAGTATTCTACTCGCGTATAATAGCTATTTATTATTCAGGGGATACGCCTATCGGCTCGTCTCGTATAATTCACCTCCATTAATTAATAGCAATTATTATCACTCGTTAAAAAATAAACTATTATCATAATACACATTTTCTTCTGATTGGATGTGAACAATATTAATTAATCAATTTGACACTGAAAAATTATTGTTTGAGGCAACTAGATCAGTAGTTTGTATCTTTGGTTTGAATATTAGTAGTTAAATTAGGACCAGCTTTTTTTCTGGTTACTGTGACCAGAAACAAAACAGCTTTAAAGGATCTGGTAAACGCAAAAATGGCAGCAACCAGATCTGAATGCCGCTATCCATGTTTTAATCAAATTTTATACTAAACTTGCACGTTTTAAAGATACACAACCATAAACTGCTTCCATCTGCAAAATTGTACGTCACATGTTGGTTTTCGGAATTCGTCTAGCTACTGGTTCTTTAACCAGGGGCATTCCGACGATTTTGGGGGATGTGAGGGGTTAGATTTACCTCCGGCAGAAAAAATATAATGACTAAAAAAAAGGTACTCGTCCAAATCATCACATCTAAAAACTTTTCCGACTCCTCTCAAGTTTTTCGACTTGTCTGCTGAAATTTCCGAGTCATTTACTGCCTACTAGGCAGTGCCTAGTCATCCTGTCTTGGATATAAAATAGCTTTTGACAAGGTTTGTTTATGACAATAAATAAATTAATAAACTATTACTTTACGGACTTAAAAAAAAACATTATTGTTGCTGGGCGAATTAGCTAATAAAACATGAATTTTATCGACCAACTTATTATTTTTACATTCCGGAAACGAATTTTGTTGCAGGAAAACATAAATACACGTATTAAATTATTTAATCCGTAATAATATATGGACTTTCCTGTTTTTGTTTTATTGCCTGTATTTTATACCTACGTGACAAATTTAAATTAACTCGGTTTCTGTTTGTTAGTTTTTTTTGCAAAATACCAGATTCTTCGTCATACCTTTTTGTGAGAGGAATCATTATGACTTTGACAAAAACCAGGAAGTTAGTCGGTGCTTCGCATTTCTTAGTATTTTCTTTGTTGAAAGTAAGTAATTAAAACTTGAGTACCTAAAGCTGTAAGAACAATTTCATTTTTTTATTTTTATTTTAAATCTCTCTACCTACACATAGTTGACGAAAGAAAGTTTCTTCGAGAAACGGACGATGGATCCTTGTAGCGGACGGTCTGGACATTATAGAACCACTCACAGTGAAATCAAAGGTTTATATTTGGGAGATAATGGATTAAATTTCTTCAGGATGAACCAGACTTAAACCAGTCGCTGTTCCTCCACAACTAAATATTTATTTTAATACTATTTTTCACCTTGATTTCAAATTCGTTTGTAAAACTGAGCTATCGATTTGCATTACGAAAAAAAAAATTATTGCAGATTGAGAATTTTACTTTGTTGGGTGTTTTTGGTAAGACGTCAAATTTTTGATTATTTTTACACGAGGATTGGTGTAGTGGACTACCGCGTCGTACTTGACGAGTTTACTACCCAAATAGCGTGAGTTCGATTCTCACCGGCGCCGATTTGCCTTTTTCAGTTAATTAATAATTGAAGTTTGGCGAAGGCGTAAGTGAAGCGGACACTCCCTATAAATTGGTTCGAAAGTCAATTAAAGCCGGTGGTTCCCTCTACTACTAGCCCACACAAGTCCTGGACTTCGGGGATGCTTAATTAAGTAGAATAGTACGAGGTTAAACAAAAATTTAAATGTAATGTAATGATTATTTTTGCTTTTAAATGATTATTTAATACTTATATTAATATTAAATATCGTAAAATTAGATTTTTCTTATAACTTTTTAAGGAGCGCTGTTTATTTAAAGTTGTATTTAAGTTAATTGGACAAACATTGAGCTTAAGTCATGATAGGATCTAAAACATTTCCACTTTAGGGAACGTTAAAGTATTACGTAACGCTCCTAGGGGGGGGGGGTCATTTTTGAGTGTTACGCTCATGTTAATGATATAGGAAAATAGCGTTACAGGGGGGGTGGGGGTCCAAAATGATCAAAATTTTCGTTACGTAATACTTGAACGTTCCCTTACCGACAAAACTATCTAGAAAGTTTGTAAATTTACTCGTCTCAGAAATAGTCATTGTAATAAATAAGAGATGCCTTAATTTCTGATCATTTATTAAAATAAATGCGATGCATTTCGGTTTTTAAAAAACCATCTTCGGGCATATAACATCTATAAAAAGTAAACCCAAAACAAATAAACACCAGTAGAAAAAGATGATTTAAATGTAATCATCTTATTAATAATAACCATTAATTTAAATAAAAATAACACAATATGGGAAAACAAACGTTCCATTAAAATTTTGAGGTTATATGTTAAGCGCTGTTTACAGTAAGACGTGTCGGTAAAATAACAAATTATAGCGTTAGCGTTATTTTACCGACACGTCTTATTGTAAACAGCGCTTAACATATAACCTCAAAATTTTAATGTAACGTTTGTTTTCCCGTATTGTGTTATTTTTATTTAAATTAATGGTTATTATTAATAAGATGATTACATTTAAATCATCTTTTTGTACTGGTGTTTATTTGTTTTGGGTTTAAACCCTTTTAATTAGGTAAGCTCTATTTTCCACTTTTTATATTTTTTTGTAGTTTTTCTTATTATTTAAGCTTCTTTTATACTGTTTATAGATGTTATATGCCCGAAGATGGTTTTTTAAAAACCGAAATGCATCGCATTTATTTTAATAAATGATCAGAAATTAAGGCATCTCTTATTTAAACTCTCTAGAGTTTTAAACATTTTTTGCAATTTATAAAAATGTCAATATTTAATTGTGTAGGATCGGCGATTGGTTTAAGTCTGTTTCATCCTGAAGAAATGTTAAGCCATTATCTTCCAAATATGAAGCTTCGGGATTTCACTGTAAATGTCCAGACTGTCCGCTACAAGGATCCATCGTCTTTTTCTTTCGTCAATTTTGTTCATCTAAATTTTCCTCTGGGACTGTGCCTACTCTTGAAATGGTGATAAAGCAAGAGCATCGTTTTTTTTTAAACATGGTATTGTAATACCAACTTAATTTATTATTTCAGAAAAACTAAAATTTAATTAGTTTATTTTTAGAACAAAGTTACTCTAAACGTAAGTTATTGATTAAAATGTGCCTATTTTATTTCATTTTCAATAAAAGTTACTTTTTTTAGTAATTTAAGCATTTAAATACTAAAGATTGTTAACTCGAGAGAATAAGGTTACCGCAGTAACCCTACAAGGTAATTTAGATAGGTAATTAATAACATTATTGTCATATATAATTATACAAGAGGCTGAGAATTATGGGGATAAATTCGCTGTTTTCATGAAAATTTGCTGTCTGGAAATAATTACGACCGGGGCGCCCCGATAATTCGAAGAATCATGTGCAATTCGGAAGATTATTTTTTAACGATTTATAATATGTCAAACCAACTTTTTTTTATTGCAAATTGATATAATTTTTTTTATTACTTATCTTAATATTTTTACGGGCATATTCTTTGATTTGATTAATTTAATTACATTCTCAACTGCTAAACTAAAACTAAAATGATCAAAATTTGCGTTACGTAATACTTGAACGTTCCCCAAGCGGCTCATATATGAGCCACAACAAATTTTCAAATAGATCTACGTCTCATAAACTAGTCGACGATATTGCTGTATTAAATGTGTTCTACATCATTTTAAAGCTTATAAAATTCTCTATTTGCCCACGTTTTTTTTTAATTTTTCCGAAGCAATTTCGGGGGTTTAAAATAGAGTTAAAAAAATGCTAATTTTCGTCAACAATTCGTGGTAGCGAACGTTTTAATGTTCAAGATCACCGTGATCCGAAGAAAAAGTCAAATGTGCAGTCCTGACTTCAAGTGCATTTGTACTAATATAGATAAAGATACATAATATGTGACCCATGCTAAGACTATATATTTAGGTATTTTTATTTATCTTAATAATAAAATTAACATATCTATTTTTATTCAAAAAATATAAAAATAAAGCTACATCTAATTGAAAATTATTACAGCCGGTTTTTAAATAAACAGGTTCGTGTTTACGAAAAACAATGTACAGGAAACACTTCAGGAATGTGTTACCAGTTTAAGCGCCAAGTTTATATGGTTGGTTCGCTTACAAAGGGGACCAAGTCCATACTTTGAGTTACTTCCTCAAGATGATCGCTTAATGCCTTCACTTTTTAGTCGCGTATAGAGCCAAGTCAAAACAATTTTTAATAATTATAATTTTTTTTAAGTTAAAGTTATGTAAAACAATTTTTACTAATTAAAGATTGCGATTTCGTTTGGACTTTTTACTTAAAATTTCGATTTTCCCAACTTTTTATTTACCCTGGATTGAGATTTGCCAACTTTTTATACTCCATAATTTATTAATTAATACGTCAGTGAATTTTCTCAAGTCGAGAGTGGTTGAAGAAGGGTGGCGTCCCCCTCCCTACCCCCATTGCTTTATTCCTTCAAGGATGGTAGTCATTGTCCATGACACTTGGCCTGTAGACCTCTAAGCAGTCGATACGCAGAGACCTAAAAAAAAACAATTACATTAATCGTTTGGACTTTTTGGAACTGTACCAACACTTACTAACCAAGAGTTAACTATAGATTTAAAGGATTTTCGTTTTAGTTACCAACGTTTTGGTCATACGTTTGGCGTTTACCGGTTGATTTCGGCATGCTACTGTTACGTATGATTGAACCGATTGTTATTAAAATCTGTAATCTTGCCTTCAGAGCGGTTATAGCGTTTTAGTTCATACTACATCTCTTTTATAATATCTTGTATCCACGGCCGTGATTAATAGGCCTATTAATCACTGGTCTGTAAAAATGAACCGTTTAAATACATACTGTGTGCCTCTTAGACTAGTAGAGTTTATGTCATAGTGTTCCTTGATCCAAAAACCATAATACTACATATTTTGAACGTTCTGGTGAGCTTAGACCCCTAAAAAAGTATAGGGGTTTCGTAACCCCTAAACCGATTGAGCTGAAATTTTGCATAAATCATCCTTAGATGTATATATGTAAGATATTTTAAAAGATATTAACGCGATATATAAAAGGGTGTTCAACTTTCAGCCAGTGATAAAATGTTCTAACACCGAGTGAATTACGACTTTAAATGCGTTATATCTCCCAACCAACAGAAACTAAGGAAAAACTTTATTGAGCAATTTTATTGAATTTTTGGTGCTCTTTCAAATTCTGTGTGTTTCTAGTAGGTTTTAATCAAAAGTTATAGGGCAAAAACCAGTTTTTAGGGGCTTTTTAGGACCGTTTAAGGGTCGTCCGAATGTCGAAAATTGGTAGACTTTTTTTATTGGATTCCTTATCCCAAAATCTATAGGAAAAAATACTTTTTTTTGACTGAGTGATTTCGCAGTTTCCTTGATTTTTGCTGTTTAATGACTGTAATATAAGCTTTCATTTAAATCGCTTTTTAAATAAAAATGTTATATTTATTTAAATTTGAAAATTTATATTTTTTTTAAGTTTTCTTATTTAGGGTAGGTATTTAGGAGGGGGTTCATCCACCAATATCCCCATTTAAGAAGAGATTAAAATGCACCGTAAAAAACCCTCTCCAATCTTCCCGGACAACGTCTTTTTGGGAGTAATTCTTATGAATTTAACGCAGTATAATGTTTTTATTTACCAACCGATAATTAATAAAACCATTGAAAGCTTATTCTAAATTCGAAAAACAATTAAAAGCTTCTTTTAAAAACAGCAAATTTTTTTAAAAAACTTTTAAAAAATATTATATTTATGCCAGAATTTAAAAAAAAACGCAAATATTTGTTTACGAAAAAACAAAAAATATAATTTTTCAAATTTAAATACATATAACTTTTTTATTTAAAAAGCGATTTAAAATGGAACATCTTTGTTAATTACACTTTTTTTTCGAAAAATGCTTCCTTAAGCCAGAATCTTAATAAAAGCAAACACTCATTCAAGTAAAAAAAGAAAATCGATTTTCTCAAAATTCTCTCCCACGATTATTTTTTTTTGTTAGTTTTACTTAAAATTGATTACTAAATGTAAATTTATACAAATCTTTTTTGGAAACGAAAATTTTAATAATTTTTTTTAGACGAACTGTGATTGTCCAATTAAATTAACATTTTTGTCTATAGAAAACGAAGCAACAGATAGATTTTTTTAATTTTTTGTCCAAAAGACTCATATAATCAATTAATAAAAGAAAATCGTGGTTGCCAGATGATCCAAAAAAATACCCTAAAAATCCACCGTAATAATACTATTAATTGAAATTATATTGATGTGTTCTTGCGCCTTCGCCAAAATTGCAAATTTTTTAGTTAAAATTATTTCTATAAAATATATTGCCTTGGCATCAAAAAGGTAGGTTAATTCCTTATCGATTAATCGATTCGTGAGATCTACCCAATTTTAAAATTATAAAAATTAATCAAGTGCGATTAGACTTTTTTTCTTTTCATGCCCATATCTCGAGGAGCTCCAGTCGTAAAATACTTGACATTTTTTTTAGAAAATTTTTACATTTACTTTTTTGTATAACCTCGTACTATTCTACGTAATTAAGCATTAAGTAGAGGGAACCACCGGCTTTAATTAACTTTCGAACCAATTTATAGGGAGTGTCCGCTTCACTTACGCCTTCGCCAAATTTCAATAATTAATTGACTGAAAAAGGCAAATCGGCGCCGGTGAGAATCGAAAACGCTATTTGGGTGGTAAACTCGTCAAGTACGACGCGGTAGTCCACTACACCAATCCTCACATGAATTACTTGAGCTTTATTTTAGTTTCTTTTTATGAGATAAATACTATAGTAAGTAAAATACAGTTATTTTTGGCTCTTTTTGACCCTTTGGACTCCTTTACCCTTTACTAATGCATGTCCCTAGTTTTTTTTAAGTTAGTTTTACGCTAAACATCCATATTTTTTTTTTTTTTTGATTTTGATTTCTCACAGTTTTTAAAATACAGGTGGGGGCATACAAAAAATACTTTTTTTTTTGTTAATTTAATAAGCAAAAAATTATATACATGATGCGTAATGAAATATCTTTTTTTATTCGCTTGTATTCCAAAGCGAAATTTTTCGGTTAAAAATATTAAGTTAAAAGTGACACTTGCTAAGAGTTTGTCTTTTGTTTTATTTTGGGCTGCAGCCCGCCAAAGTACTTTTGCGGTCCCTTATGGAAAATTGTCAGATAACTGACGTAACCAAATTAAAACTAATTTTACTTATTATTTTTAGTTTTTTTTGTTAAAAATATATTTACAAGCAAATAAAAAATAGCGTATGATACACGGACGAGAAATAAACATTATTTCTCGTCCTTGGATCATAACATAGGTACTATTTTATATGATATCCAACTCGAAAGGGTTCTCTAAAATTTTCTTTTTGTTAAAATTTTATTTTTGTCCTTTTGGCAAAAATAAATCTAAAAAATATTATACCTGATTTAGATTCTCGCCAAGGCAATCTACGTATATGCCAAATTTCAGTTTTCTAGGTTATATCGTTTCTGAGATAAATGGCTGTGGCAGACGAACAGACGGACCAATGGACAACCGAACGATCCCATAAGGAATTCATTTTTCGTTTTTGAGTTACGGAACCCTAAAAATTCATATATTTTTGCATATTATTTGCAATACGTTCCGGTTCTTAATAAACTGGTGCATAAGTCATTAAAATCATTTAATGAGGCCTGAAAGAATTGCATCTGCTGTTGGAACTTTATTTATGTCTTTTTTAAAGCACTTTACAAGCCGATCAGTTATTAATTAATTGATTGTTGGAGATTTTGCTCGAGATAAGCACGTATTTATTTACATAATTATAACTTTTAATTAAAAAAAGCATCGAAGAAATTAATATGTTCAAGTGGAATTCCATTATCTTGACATTTTGTTGTATTTATCTGCAGATAACTAAATCCTTTAGGTGTTCTTGAATTACGGATGTCCTAAGTTAATCTAGATTTCCAATGGGACACTTTCCCGGGCGAGTCCATTATTTAAAACTTCCCCAAACTGTTTTAGGTAAAATTCAATGCTAAAAGTTTACCTTACAGCAAACAGATGTCACTACTATTAAAAACAAAAGTTCTAGCCTTTGTGAACAGATGGCTTTTTTAATAAACAGTTTTACTTTAATCTGAGTGTAACAATTTTAGTACTGAATACATATTATTACCTAATATGTTACATAATATAAAATTAAATTAGGGTTAAAATAAATAAGGTAAATATAAATAGTTTTTATTGCTTATATTGGCTACTCTGATTACTTTGTCTTTCTTACGTTGGCTAAACTGTTAAAAACTGTTATCACTGTAGAACTAATTTTGACGGTCTTTGTCGTCAAGAAACTATCATATTGTAATTTCACTGTAAAAACATTGAGCGAATTTCCCCGGAATTTTACTAAAGATGCTAAATTTACAGTAACAATAAAAGTAAAATTCCAGTGTAGGTAAAATAAGAATTCCGGTACGGTTGATGTGTAATTTTTCTTACTTTTACAGTGCAAAGCTAGTCTTATAGAGGTCATACATTAGACATGTTTCATGATATGCAATGAAATTTCAACCACTAGAAGCGTTTACATTTAAATGAAATAGATCGAGGGCCTTAGGCCCTAGGCCCCTAGGGGCGATTCGCTTTAAAAGTATACCTATAGGTGTAAATTTTTGTTAAAGTACTTCCGAAGTACTAAAAGTACTTCGAAAAATTTGGAAGTACTTGAAAGTATTTGGAGGCGAGGACCTTTTTTCATCATTTAAAAGGCATTAGCGTAGAAGAAGAAGTAAAAGACATGAGCTTCAAATAAAAACTCTGCTAATTTAGTACTTTTTGAGTTGACTGAAAAAATGACAGCTTTCAGGAAAATCCTGATATCTCCTAAACCAGAAGTAAAAATGTAATAAAATAAAAAAGAAAATATTCATTAAAACTGCGGCAATAAGAAAGACTTTAATAATTTGATAAACAGTTGCAGTGGCGTACCATGCAAATCCTAGAAGATGGGGTAAGAAACATAGTTGTACATTATTTGTTGCTGTTAATACGAAAAAAAAAATAATAATTATTCTTAAAACAAACAAAAGTAGAGAATGTTTAAGCTTCAAAACAAAAAAAAAATCAGTCAAATCCATTAATTAGTTTTCGAAATATTTGAATTTAAAAAATGTCAATTTTTTAGGTGTCCGGAATTCAATGTGCGGCAGTGTATTCCAACTAGATATAGGTGGGGGGCAATGAAAAAAAGATATTTGAAAGAGACAAACCTAAGATTTCTTAGTGAAATCTTGTAAGGAAAGTGAAATTTTTTTAATATTTAAAAAAAAATATATTTCGATGCCTAGGGGGTTACCCCCCATGCCACCTATGACCATGACTTTTATTAAGCAACTAGCCTAGATTATTTTAAATCCAAATTTATTTATTTTTAATACGCGTTTCCAATAATTTTTAAAAAAATATATGCATTTTACAAGAAAATGCTTTTTTTGCTCCTCTAGGAATTGTTTGATTTTGTCTGAAGCATTTTTTTATAGGGGAAAATAAAATGAGGGGGTAGCTCGTTTACATTTCAAATTTTCTCATTTTAAGAAGCACCCTAATGTACTGGCTGATATTTTAAAGGCTAGTAGTGGATGGTAACAGAACACTCGTCTTAGTTTTTCACCGGGTGATTTGCCTAAGGGGAGTCCGCTATCTTGAATTTTAGGTGTGGGTTGCTTAATATGCATCTTACGATGAAAATGCATATAACCAATTTCCAACAACTTTTGTTTGGTTAATTTTTTAATATATTAATAACTATCGAGTTATTTCAAAAATAGCCACGTTGGAGGTGAAATCGGTTTTTTTCATTTTTCAGCCAAATTATTCATAAAAGCAAAAAGCAAACTTGTGGCTCTTGAGATTCTCTATGTTTCATATGTTATAAATTTTCATAGGTACTTTGGTGCGGTTATGGAGGGCGCAACTTGACTTTCAGCGCCCATTGTAATCGTACCAAACTACTTAATAATATATAAAAATTATAGAAAAGTTTAAGAGCTACATGTTTGATCATAACCACTTTTTTCCTTCAATGAATAATTTGGCTGAAAACTTGAAAAAATCAATTTCACCCCCCCCCCCCCAACATGGCATTTTTGAATATTTATAACTCGATTGTTATTAATGGTATTAAAAACATGATTTAAACAAAAACTGTTGGTTATATGCATTTTTATCGTAAGATGCTTATTTAGCGAGATAACCACACTCACCCCTAAAATTCATGATAGTGGAGACACCCCTTACGCAAATCACCCGGTGTTCTGTTATTGTCCACTACGACCCTTTAAAATATCAGCCCGTGTTCATTTACTACTATTTAAGACAGGAATTTCTCGTAATTTGACTGGATTAACATTTATTTAGGTAGTGACTACAAAAAAATCTAATTGTTAAATTAGGCACATTTAACAATTTCTTATGTTTAACAAGATGGCGGCGATAATATACTACTAGAAAATACTAAATACAGTCGCAGCGTGATCTTTGTAAGGGACGGGTGTGACCGCTTTGGCGGATTTATTCCAGCATCAGAATCGCAATCATTGATATGCACAGGACTTGATTAATTTAATTTTTTATTTTATGTAATGTCGTGAAAGTGTTCGTTTAATTGTAAAGTTTTAAGTGAATCGTCATTATTAATATGTGATGTTAAACTTAAATTCAATGTATTTCGTTGTACACGTGGATATTTTTTTATGAAGTTCAAAGAGATAATTTTTTATCAGTTGGCGTCTGCGTAAACATCACTACAGAGTTGGTTTTGCGTAGACCGAAAATTATACTAGATCGAGCTGGCCAACTACCCAAAGGGAAAAACCATACTGGAATTGGATTGGATTGGAAATCCTAAATAATTGCTATAATTTAATTTAAAAAAATTAAACAGGTGGATGAAACATTCTATAATACACTGCATGTGAAAAGAAATTCTTACGTAATTAAAGTGTCTAGAATCTAGAGTCTAGATTACATATATTGATGATTCTTGGCTTTTGCATCCGCATTTTCATCTCAATACCTGGCAAATGTTAAAATGCACAAAATAAATTGGTCAAGTACGAGTAGAATCGCGCATTAAGGTTTCCTCGTGCGGATTCCGCACCTAGCTTTTTTTACTTCTTGTTTCGTGCCATATCTCCATATAGTCGTAGCTTAACCTCTTCAGGGACATAGGCACATATGTGTACGTTTAAAAATAAACTCCGCAAAATGAAAATCACCAAATTCCTTATTGCTCAGTGGCTCTAGCTGTTGCCATTTGCTTTGTTTCCAACCACAAGCGACATCCAATGGCCAAGATTCGCACATCTTTAGTTGTTTACTTGTTTTGACAATAAAAAGCATTTTTAACTTTTGCTACTAAATTGATTTAAACAAAAAATTCGTCCCTGAAGAGGTTAAAAATGAAAATGGAATTTTTTGTAGAGAATTATTCGGGCTTTCTTTTGGTGTAGATATTTTTTCCATACGATAATTAGTAACCAAGTTATCGATAAAATATATGGTTTTGATACTTTTTTTCCCCTTACTCCATCCTTATAATTATAATCTTTATTTACCCCACCCTTATAATTATAATTTTCCTTAAAAATGTTTGTCATCCATTTTTTTTTAGAATTTTAACACTCATAGTTACTGAAATAAAGTGGGAATACAAAAAATTACTTTTTTATATCGTATGCAATTTTTTTTAATTTTTAATATACCATATCGTTCCCTATCTCACGCAACGACGTAACTGACAGTATCGGTGAAAACAATTAACGTAAAACATACAAAAAAAACAAATTCTTAGACAAAAATTCTAAAACAAATAAGAATTTATTCAAATTAGTTTATAAATGGAAAAAATGACATAATTTGACGACAATGATTCAATTTGTAATAATAACTAAACTAGCATAAAGGTTTCTATAGAAAAACTGGTCCTCGCTCCTTCATCGCTCGTCCAATTATAATATTATATTGTGTTTCATTGCTAAGCGATTCCAATCGCACACATTTTATTTAATTCAACGGAACTAATAGACTTATTATTGTTTAACCTGTTTATATAATTTAAAATGTTAAAAAATATTACACAGTTTCACATAAATTATCAAGACATTGTCAGGGACAAAGCTTTTTTTTTAGGGATTTTTTTTTGGGCGCCAATTTATTTTTGGTGGGGGGTGCCAAGTTTTGCAGAAACCGTCAGGGACATTTATTTGTAGTTGGGAAATTTCATAATGGGAAGTTGTTGCTCCACCCCCCGATAAAATCTCGCTTCGGAGCACCACAGTCTGCAGATTATACTCAGTTAACTGTGAAATCAAGGAGTCTGAAACTGACACTTAACTGAGAATAATCTAAGTTCTTACTTGAATGGTAAGTAACGTTTGCTAGGCAAATTTTCTCAGTAGCAGTAAGTTTGTTGTACTGTGTGAATTCATATGGTTTAACAACTTAATAAATAATTGCATCAGTAACTATATATTACTAATAGGAGCACCTTCCCATATACGATATAAACGATAGAAAAAAAAAGGTTCCTCGACCCTGGGCTTGGCATTAAAAGATACTTATACGCGGCTTTGATTGTAGAATTAATTTCATTATGGAGCATGTAAAATATTTCAAAAGTATTGTACATACAACATTACTTAATATTTTTATGTGATTTTATTTAACTCTTCGTAAGTTAGGAATTATTTTAGCCTTTTGACCGCCCCGGGCAAACTTAAAAAATGACAATACTAAAAAAACATATTTCTATGTGTTATGGCAACAAATCGCAACTTTTTTTCCCTGCTCTGAAAGAAAGTTTTTCTAACTAATTCGAGGGAGTAGAATCCGAATCTGTCCACGTGGACGGTGAACGAGAACAATCAGGCTATCAAGCTTTCACTGGCGATCAGGTGCCGTGATGTTTTACATCTTATAGAATTTGAATAGCTACCCTGTCATGTCTTAGGTGTTATTGCAAGTCACTTTGGAACATAAAATCAATTTTCGAAAAAAAAAACAATGTGTTTTCAAAAAATATACACGGTGTATTTAAAATAGGGTCCGAAAATTTAAGTGATTCTATATCATAAAATATGAAAAAAAGTTCCTATAAACATATGTCTAAAAATGCGTCATAAGAGAGCTACACTCCTAAAAAAGGGGCTAAAAAAGTGGGTTTTTATTTAATGACTCATGAACCCTTTGAGATATAGCAACGAGATTTTTCACGTAAACTGATCTTAATAAAGCCCATCTTTGTATATTATTTTCATGTACTTATTTTAACCAGGGGGGCCTTATCAGTTTTTTGTCCCAAACTTTTTTCTGTGTAACTTTTTTGTATCATACATTTATTTTTTTGGAATATGATTCCTCAGGTAAAAATACATAAGAAAGGTACTTTTGTTGTAATACTGTAGGATTAACCGTTTTCGAGAAAAAATCATTTTAAATTTCACGCTTCGAGGACGAAAAATTAAATACTAAAATTTTGAAAGCCAAATTTAAAAAAAAAAACTAAGAAAAAACCTCATATACAGGTATTTACGAAAATCAAACCTATCGTCTCCTAAAAATGCATTTTTTTTAAAGATTTTTCGACATACATGTATAGAAACTTTTTTTCTTAGTTTTTGATATAGAATAACCCTTGAAAACTAGGTTGGCGTAGTCGGTGCGTAATATACTATTGTTTTTAAAATTACTGCTTGTAAAGCGTATATTGCAGAATGTGAAGCATTACATACCTCAAGGCTTACTTTTTATGAATTTAAAATGTGCTAGATACCTTAATAATCAATTATAATAACGATAACCGTATAAGGAAAGTCCTGTGTTACGCTTGAATTAAAATTTCTTTGAAAATTTTCCACTTGATAAGTTATAAATTGTACTATTAGGCAGGATCGTTATATAACAAAATGATACTAAGCGCTAAATTACAAATTATTTTATATTTTGACAAACATTTTTTTAGAGAGCCCTATTTAGTTGGGAGGAGCGCTTATGTGCAGCTCTTTATGCCGCGTTTTGCTAAACTGCACATGCGCACGCGTATGCGCTGACCGTTTTTCAATATGTTATTTTAAATAAAAATAAAAAACATTATTTTACAACAAAAAAAAAACACCAAAAAGACGCCAAACCAACGTTAACGTAAACCAAGGCCCCCTCATAAAAAAAAAGTCCAAACCAAGAAAAAAACAAAACGTTTGTTTTGGTTTTTTCCTGCACAGAGAGCTGCAGTTAGGCGCTTGTTGGGTACCATCTTTCATTACGAATCTCAAAAATATGTCAACAAAAAACTTGTATTTTTTTGTATCCTACCGAGTATCCTACCTTTATTTTAAAAAGTATACTTTGTCATATTATGACAGATAAAATTCTGAAAAATATTTGAATGATAAACGTAAAATAAACTTAAAAGAAAAACTATAAAGTTTAAAGGACAAAAATCATATTTTTATCGATAACTTGCCCACTAATTATGGCATAAAAAAAAAAATAACCAAAAGAAAGCTCAGATCATTCTCTAAAAAATATATGCATTTTTAAGCTATGACCAGAACTCTTGCAGATATGTGCACCAAAAGAAAAAAAAGCTAGGCACGGAATCCTCACGAATTTACTTACACTTGACCAATTTAATATTATCACAAAAATAAAAAGAAGAAGAAGAAGAAGAATAAGAAATATCACAAAAAAAAGTCTAATTTAATTATTAAATTAAGCGCATGCGGTAGGGTAGGATCACCGGTTTTAGCCAGTCAGAGTAGTTTTTTGGGTATAGCTAAGAAATAGGAGACTTTAGATCAAAATTATCGTTTAAATCCGATTTGAATGATAAAGGTTGGGACAATAAATATGTTAAATAAGTTTTAACTGTAGCAAAACAAATACAGCACCTATTTAAAATTTTGATTTTGAAAAAAATGTAATTTCTTATGACTTTTCTTAATAAACCGCCAGAAAAATAATTTTAAATATCTAATTCAGATAAAATTAAATTCGTAAAACATTTATATCAAATTAAAGGTAAGTCATTAAACAGTTACTTTATTAATATTTTAATACATATTTTGCAGAATTTATTCTTAAATTTGCATGGCGATAACTGGGACGCTAATATGCTTCTCTTTCTAGCTATAGCCACAGAATTGGCTAAAACTGGAACCTAAGTAGTACCAGTTATAGCCAATGTCAAAAAATATCAATATGTCAAAATTACTGTACTAATAATAAAGATTTTAGCGAAAACCACCTTTAAATATTAGCCAATAATACATTTAAATTAAAAAAAGGAGGAGTATTATACAAAATATAGTTGAGAACGGGCCATCAAAATGACTCAAATGATTCAAGACTAAAGCTGAAAACTAAACATGTCACAATGTGAAATTGTAACATGTAAAGTTTTTTGTAAAACTTATAGTGTCGAATATGGTATAAACTACCAGCTGGTTCAGATCCCAAAATGACTCTAAACAAATAAATAAAATTAATAAATATTTATAATTATCGGATAATTATCCAAGAAAAGATGTATGTAAGAAAAAATGTAATAAAAAACGAAATAATTTTAAATATTGATTAAGATTATTTTTCAAAAACTATAAATTTTAAATGTTCTAAAACTGTTACAAAAATATAATTAATTTATTTTTACTTAACATCTTTTTAGTTTTTTTTAATGGTGGCTATATCTGGTGAATTTTTATGGCTAAAACCGGTGCTTGGGTGGCTAAAACTAGAGAATTAGTATTATTTTGTTTGTTTTTTATTTTATAACATATCAGCTGAAGTTATATTGTTTAAACATTTATTTTATAGTAGAGATATATTGTAAGTTTCAGAAAAACCAAAACTTGCAACCTTAACATTATACTGGAACATAATAAAAAGAAATAAAAACAGAATTTTTCTTAAGGTGGCTATAACTGGGGTATCTACCCTAGCCTCTATTGTCAAACAACAATAAAATTTATACTTTAATTACTATATCCTTATTTATTGCTATTTAAACTGTGTCTTTCGTGTTAAAAACAAATTAAAAATATATTAAATTCAATAGTACTTATTGCAACTATTATAACAAAGTGACCGTGAAATTCATATTAGTAAATTAACCAAATAACAGTAATAATTGGTCATAAACCTTAACTTCCTTATTATTTTAATAAAAAATTAAACGACAGCAAATAAAAAAAATAGTCTAGTTTGTCAAAAATGTTGTGGAATGTGCTAATAAAATTTGTGTTACACCTACAGCAAATTATGGCCAGTATTAGAACCTGTTTTTTATAACCATTAATCGGAATAAATTCAGTTATGACTGATCAACGTTGAAAATAAACACAGAAACATAGGCTTACGGAATAATTTTGCCGAATTATGAGGGAAATTTTTATAAAGGTCACTAAATCGAAACATTTGACGACCAATTTGTTACACACAACAATATTGAATATACATATTAACTATAAATATGTAAATATATCGGTTTTTTTCGAAGAAAATAAAAATGTAAATATTTAAAACCTCGCGTCAACGATAGAATCGACGCGGCGCCTATGCGAGCACTGGAAATTGGCCGATGACTGTTTATAACATTATCACATTATATACAGGGTGATCAGTAACTGCCATGCTAAAACTTAAGAGGTGATTCTAAATCCAAAAATATGAAAAAAAGTTCCTATAAAGGTTGGTCCGGAAATGAGCCCTAAGGGAGCTACGGCCCTTTAAAATTGTAATAAAAAAGGGTTTTTAATTATTAACTCGGGTACCCTTTAAGCTAGAGCGATGAGCTTTTGCAAGTATACTAGTATTAATAAGAGCAATATGTTTATTTTAACTTATTTTTTTTAATTTACTTAGAGGCGACCCTAGACGGCTTAACACATTTTTGCGCCAAACTGTTTTATCTGTACTTTTTTTGGATTTTTTGTAAAAAAAATGGATTCCTTTCCACTGTAGAAGCAACCGTTTTCAAAAAAATGCAGCCAAAAACGTTACTTTTTAAAAGGCTATTACTCCTTTAATATTAAATTTAGGTGTTTTGGTGAAGAATACTTTTTTGCGCAGTTTTAAATGTAGAATCAACCTGCAGCATTAAAATTTTATTGATGCTTTTTTTTGTTTCGCATTTAATATCATCTTCGAAGGGCCGTAGCTCCCTTAGGGCTCATTTTCGGACCAACCTTTATAGAAACATTTTTTCTCTTAAATTTTGGAATTGCAGTTACTGCTTACCCTGTATAACAATGTATGTTTAAGGAAGTAGTCCAAACTATTGGGTGGAGTGATTTTGAACAGATGAAAATAGCCGCAAATATTAAATCAACTTATAATTAAACAGTCTAAAAAGAAATAATTTTTGAAAAAATGTAAATTTTTAACTTAAAAATTTATACTTTTTAAACGGAATAAAATTGCTCGAAACTGTCTAACATTACATCATTGCAATATAGAATTTTAATTGTTCCTATTTTTGAGGAGTTATCTGTACAGAGGAGGGCATACGCTATGCCGAAACTTCTCACCATCGCTACAAATTTTATGGACCTTTCCAGGTGGAACACAAGGTTGCATCGCGTTGTACCGGCCGCTTATCAATCGATGGTGGCGATAATAATAGATTTCTAGAGGGCTATAACAAATACCTAAATATTTACCCAATTTTAAAATTTAAATTCCAAAAGTACCAGATTTGTCACCAGATCATTTGCAAGTTACTAAAATTTACACATGGCACCAGTTACCACTAAAAGTGTAAAATGGGTTTTCAAAAGCACCAGATCTGGTGCGGCGCCTATGCGAGTACTGGAAATTCGCCGAGTACTGGTTATATTACTGTTTGTTATCTGTCCATATTTTATACCGGGTGTAACAAGACATGGTGCACCCCCTTTTTTTTTCTTTATTTTAAAAGTTAGAGATTTCAAATTTGGAACATCCTTTATTGCCATAAAACATCAAATTTTACCATAAAAAGCACATTTAAATCACTTCCGGTTTAACCGGAATCGCTAATAACGACTTACTTAGGTATTAATTATGCATAATCATCATGCATATTTATATATGATCATACCGGGACAAAATTCATACATGGTCAAAATCCAGACATGATCATACAAAATTTTGCATAATTATGCATAATCATCAAAGAACTTTTACCTAAAGAAGTAATTTCAGACCAATGTTTATGAATGTGTCATCTTTTTGTTTGTTTATTTACTAACAGAAACGCGATCAGCTTTGTGGTGTAAAATGTAGATGTCGCTAGTCGACTTTCAGGCTACCTAGTAGCGATGTTGCGTAGTTTCCACCTTATCATGAATTCAAATCATTATACTTAAATTAAAAATATAAAAAACCGTATTGTGTTTACTATAATTATGTTTAATAATATAGTATATTTAAATCTATTAAAATTAAACTACTAGTTCATATAAAACTCATACAGAACTAATGTTTCTTAAAATTTACAATAAAATATCCAAAGTATATGTTTCCAATCGGCAACACTGTACCCCTGTCAGTCATTTTATGACATTAGACTGTGAGTTTATACATTCTTTCTCTCTCTTTAGGCGTACTAAGTGTAAACAAAACTCCCCACCAGCCCCTCACCGTAGTTGGTTCACGCTTCAAACAAAGCATACGGTAGATTTCATCATGCTCCTTCTTGAGGTAAAAGTTCTTTGATAATTATGCAAAAAAAATCCCGGGTCTAAAAAATGAGTATACTTTGCATTGTGAATCATACATACCTTTACAGTTTGTTTGATCTTTTAATTTGTATCCTAGACAATTGTATTTCTAGAATTTATTTACGGTTTTAAATCAATAAAAATTACAATAACAATAACAATTATGTAATTAACTGTATTAAAACATTGGTTATCATAACACTTCCTAAAAATAGGGAGATATGATTTGTTTATCTTATAAAAATTTTCCATGTTTTTATAATACCTACTCCTCGCAGCTTCACATCAGGAGTATTAAATGTTAACTTTGAACTCGGGAAAGCCTTGTTGCTTTAACACAAAGGGCTCTTGAGTTATTAAATAAAAATCGAATTTTTAAAACCTCTTTACGAGTCGTTTTCGGACATATGTTTACACGAACTTTTTTTCATGTTTTTTTTATTTAGAGTTTACCCGTAAAAGGAAGTGCGTCAGTTCTGAGACACCCTGTAGCTTAATTGGAATTTAAAAATGAAAAAGTTTTTGAAAATAACATTATTCTGTATAAAGGCCTATCCAGAAATTGCATAAGAACATAAAACATAAGAATGCGATGCCGTAATTGGCTTATATATCTTTTAAGCCAATCACGGCATCGCATTCTTATATTTTATGTTCTTATGCAAGCTTCTGGATAGGCCTTTACCTAATTCTGCCGAAATGTTTTAAACAGCATTAATAGGTTTTATCAAGGGAAGCATTAAAATCATAAATTTTACTTCATATCATTTTGACAAGAGATTTTAAAAGTTGGGTTAGGCTTTT
>OY294046.1:27430798-27719251 GCA_958510825.1 Brachypterus glaber
ATAGGCTTACATCAAGGCCCGACGGGCGACGGGCGAAGCCGTGACGGGACTTCCTTATTGTTTTCATGAAGCCGCGACGGGCGAGGGGTGACTGGACTTCCTTATTGTTTTGAAGTATACCGCAACAGTGAACTTGATGCTTTTTAGTGTCTCGGTTCTTACGCGGACGAAGTCGCGGGTATATGCTAGTTTGTAGATATAGAAATAATTTTACATTACCACAGGACTACCAAATTTGTATAGTTGAATGATCAATGAAACAGAAGATATTATGAATGATGTATGTTGGTATAACTGGTAAAGTGAAATACTATATAATAGCCTATAGTAAAAAAATATTCCGGTATTAAACACATATTTTTATCCACGGCCGTGATTAATAGGTCTCCAAAAATAAATCGTTAAAACTTTTAAACAGCCATGGATAAAGAAAAATATTCTACTCACACATAATAGCTATAAATATTCGGGTAATAATGCCACTCGCCTGTCGGCTTGCGTCGCAAAATTCACGCTCGTTGATTAATATCAATTATTACAATTACGCTCATTAAATAATATACTATTGTTATAGGTTGCCGATAGAGACACTCTAACCTCCGTCGCAGCAAGATTCGACACCACACCCTCAGAACTGACCAAACTGAATAGGCTAGCCACACCGTATATTTTTCCCGGTCAACAATTATATGTGCCACTGAGAGATGTGCCTGAAAACGAATCTGAAGGATCTACTCCTGTAGAGGATTCGCATGATGACCTGCCTGCTGAAGAAAAAGGTAAATATCTACAAAAATAAGAGGCTGTTACTGAATATTTGCTATTTTTAGACCCACTTCCCCCCATTATCACCATTTCGTAAGTATAATTAAATCGGTCACTGGAAAAACAGTACTAGTCCAAAAATAGCCATTTTGAGATAAGATAGCCAATGTTTGCAAAATTTGTAGCTTTATTCATTCTTCTTGAGAACATTATCATTTACGCGACACTACGGCTGCGAGATCCATATATGTACAGCAGTCACTTGAAAAACAGTACTTGTTCTTAAATTTAATTAACACCTTACAAAAAAAAAAAAATTAAAAATATAAAAAATTATAGTTAAATAAATAATTTTATAAGCTTTAAAATGATGTAGCACACGACCCCCTTTCCATTAAAAAAAGTCCCCCCTCTCCCCCTGTCCACATTTTAAGAGCTGAAAATATTAAATATATGCGAAAAGATAGATTGGGTTGTCTTATTAAAATGTACCAAATTTGAAGTAGAAGTTGAATCTCAACTTGTTCAAAAGTTAAGAGGAGGCTTTTGTACTTTTGGACCGCACTGTATGTACGGGTATGTAATAAAACGTGTTATTTGCAATGCTTTTTATTATTTACTATCGTATAATTAAACCACCAAACAAATTTATTAAAGAAACAACGAAAAAAAAAATTCATTAGTAAAACAGTACATGTCCACGGTTTAAATTTTTCTGCAATTCATTAATTAATTGTTTTTCCCAACAAATTGCGCTTCTTATGTATCGGTCTAGTCAAACACTACAACTTACTAATGCATGCAAACACTGTATAATCAATATTTACGGAAATAAAAGTTTTTTTGTGTTTATCTCAATTTTGGACTAGTACTGTTTTTCCACTGACCTATTCAATTGGACTATTTACACGTCTGTACTTTAATGGCCAACATTATTAATTAGTTCTAGATGCAGCCTGCATCATGCAGGGGTGCTCCCATGGGGGGTGGAGGGGCGCTAACCATGCTTGAGTTGGGTAAATTCACTGGTCGAAATGGGAAATAGTTGGTAAAATTGTGTGACAGAGTTGGAAAATTGGTAGAATAGTTGGGAAAATTGATTGGCTTGGTCGAGTTGAGAAATTGATAAAGGCTAAGACTGTTTTTTGAATATTTGGTTAGTAAATTTATTAGTTGGTAAAATTGGAGTGGTAATTTTGTTAGAGGCGAGGACCTTTTTTTAGTCATTAAAATTTTCCGTCAGGGGTAAGCTTTTTTTTTAGAGTTGGAAAATTTCTTAATTTTAAGTTGGGAATTATTTGTCCTGCCCCCCTCCCCCTCGAAAAAAATGCCTCGGTGTACCCCTGCCTAGATAGGGATGAAAAAAGTTCACTGAGATTTGTTATATTTGAGTCAGAGAATTTCATGATTTTGGAAAACCTGAAAAAGTCGAAGAATTCAAAAGTTTAATACCCTGAAAGATGAAGTTTTTACATTGTCACTGCACAATCATATTTCTTCATAGCATTTTTAATTTATTGTTAGTATGACCATCCTCAAAGTCACTAGAGCGTGAAACAGTTTCTTGGCGCACGCTCCCAATTTGCGCACTATGGATAAATTAATAACAATAATACTTAAAAATAGGGCCGTAGCGAAGGCTTAAAGTTGTAGGGTTGAGAGACAAAAATTTCCAACTAAATAAAAATTTTGCCAATTTTATTAATTCGTCGGCAATCTTACGAAGTAACCTAACCCTCAAATTGCACATTTTTAGATTATGTACCATTTTTACGTAAACAGGAAATGTCTAACTTTTGCATAGAGTCACATATTTGTATTTTCACTCGTTTGTTTGCCAAAAAAGACAACTAGTCAAATTTAAATATCTCAAATAACGTAACCAACAAATGCACAAAAACAAAATTCACGAACAGGCCTAACTGTTCAAAGGTTAACGTGTTTAACGTTTTCTATAATGTTTATTTCTTTACTTTACGTGAAGCCTTGTTCAGTTTTTTAGATGACTGGGCACTTTTGGACATCAACATTGCAATGGCAAATTAAAAATTTAAGCACCTACCCCTAAAAAAAGGGTAGTTTACTTGACACGTGTTCATTTTTAGTTCCTCCAAGGAAAGTCTTACGGTAGTAAAAATTTTTTTAAAAACGATTTATTTTTTAATTTTTTTTTAGAGACCATTTCCTATGTTAGCTTATCAAAGACAATTTCCTGTGTTAGTTAATTAGCGATTAAGTTTGCACAAATAAGAGAATATTTAACTTGAGATTTAACTGTTTTGTTTATTATTTGGTTATGTATTACTGAGTTATTTTTGAGATAATTTTTGACATATTTTTGTCCCTCTGTAAAATGTGAAAACAAATAGGGATCATTCAACGGCGACTCGCGAAAAATTATCGCCTCTAAGTTTATAAGTAATAATTCATTATTACCCTTTTGAAAATAACGGGTCTGCGGGGGTATAAATGGTGCACAAGCCGGACTTGAGCGGGTAAATTTCATCCGCCAAAATCCGGTTTATGTACCATTTATACCCGCGGAGACCCGTCATTTTCAATAGTATTATTAATTACACTGCGCAACACTCAAAAATTTGTCAACGCCATTTTAGTTGCATCTGGCTATATTTGATGCCCTGATTTCGGAACCTTTTTCTGTTTTTCTGGATCAGCTCGGTTTTTTGGTATTTGTTTTTTTTGCCTATAGTTGTAGTAAAAAAATATTTAAGTTCTAATTAATTTCTGTTTTACGGTGGATTGGTTTTCTATTAATAGGGCTCTAACCCAAAAAAGCGGATTTCAAATATCTTTTTTAGATTTTAAGCTTTCACGGCCATTAAGATATAAAGAACTTTCACTTTCGGGTTTAGACCGTGTTAATGGATTTTCACTTTCCGACGTTTCGTCTCTTACTACTAGAGACATCTTCAGGGATTAATCTGAAACTAAGTTTCGAATCAACTTGTGTCACTATTTATGACGAGTTGTGGTTATTCACCCGTGACGAGGTTTTTCCTATCAAAGACTTCCATATTGCAGGTAAGTGGTAACCAGTGTCCCGATTGATATTGTTAGGATGCTTGATGATTTCTATCCATCAAGCATCCTAATAGGGTATATGCCGCCGCGGCGGCGCACACGCACACGTCAGATTCCGGTTGGGAGTTAAAATAATTTTTCCGTAACCATGTGTTATTATAAGCGATAATTTTTTATTTCGCAAGTTTTGTCCAATTTTGTCCAGTTTTTTCCAATTTTGTTCGGTTTTGTCCACCAGCCTGGACAATTTCAAAAAAGTGGAATTTTTCACAACCCTGGAAAAAAAGTAATCCGCTGTGAAAAGTATATTATGGAATGCGAAGCATTACATACGTTCACGGCTTTTTTAACTGTGTACCTGCACCTTTTTGGGATTTTATCAAATAATTTATTATTCATTTTGCAATAATCGATTAATTTTATAGGTTCCTGACTAAATATATTATAGCTTTTGATAAAAATTTTGTCATAAAACTATATGTAATTTTAAATTACTAATTTAGTAGGAACCTTATTGTTCCATTGTTCTAGTCACGATTATTTTCCCGGAAAAGAAAATATAAAAAAAAGAACTTTCACTTTCGGGTTTAGACCGTGTTAATGGATTTTCACTTTTCGATATTTCGTGTGTGAGTTTTAGAATAATCCCTGAAGATGTCTCTAGCAGTAAGAGACACGGTCTAAACCCGAAAGTGGATATGAAAGCTTAAATAAAAAAAAAGTTTTTCGGCATGTCCCGGTTTTTGTGCCTATTTTAAGCATCCCGCAAATGGTTGTTGCACGACATCATTTATCCTAAAAGTCACACTACAGATGGTATGTCAACAAAATATTTGGTTCGATATGGCCAATTTAATTATTTGGTTGTGACAAATAAATTTTATTTCTGTCAAATAAACTATTTTATTCCCATTAATAAATCATTTTAAAATTAAAATATTTGTTTACATGAACTAAATATTTATTTGAATCAAATAAAAATTGTTACTCACTACCAAATAATTAGTGCAGAGATATCAAGCTCATTTTTTATATAAGTTTTTTACATTATTCTACAGTATCATCACTATTAGCGTGCTGGCTTTTGCCACAAAAGTTTAAAAAATCATACTTCGAGTGGTAAATAAACAATTTTGAAAAAAATTGAGCGTTGAACTGACAGCACTGACTGTTTCAACCTTTTTGGTATTATTGCACAGAGATTAGCCCAATCATAATACCTATAATGATATACATATGTATATTGTCTAAAATGCCACGAATTATCTAATCATTATAATTTTAGATCTTTCACGGCCACATATTTTAGAATAAATATTTATTTCGTGTTTATATTGTGTTTATATTGTGTTTAAGGCATTATACTACCCGACGGCGTCGGCGTCGACGTTGGGCCGACGCGTCGTGACGTTGTGTCTTTTCTTACTAGGGACATCAAAACGAGAAAAATAACATATTAATTTAGTTTGTTTTATCACAAACAGAGAAAATATATAATATGAAGTAGTTTTTATGCTTGTGCTAGTACTTCTTTCAAGTATAAAAATACTTAATATAAAAATATTTAACTAATTTTAAAAATTTCAATCATTTGTTTCAAGTAATTAGTATTAGTCTCTTCTTACTAGGGACATCAAAACGAGAAAAATAACATTAATTTAGTTTTTCTTCAAGCGTACTAAAATTTTCATATTTTATAACTTAACACACTAGTTAGAAATGATCTATTTTTTACAGTAAAAAAATGGGTTAATTGTTGTACGCCGTAAAAAAAGTTATTTAGCAAAACTACCACTGGCGGCAGCACTCTTTGACTTTGATGAACCCATACTTCAAACTTGTTTATTATGTAAACAGGTGGTTGACTCGAGATTCTGTGCAAAAACCTTGTGTGAAATTGATTAAAAATGATTAAAGAAGAATATATGGTTTATACACCTACAAATCTCTCCGAAATTGTAAATGCTACATTAGACAAGTTACCATCGAAATCGCGAAAAGTGTACGATTTAGCCTACGAAAAAAAATTAAAATGAGCTAATGAAGGTTTAAGTTAAAAAGTAAAAAGTAAAAAAAAGCACTTTCCCTGTGAGTGAAACATACTATTTTTTCTTCAATCATCCAGGATGATTCATCCTATATATATTCATCCTATATATATTTTTTTAAATATTAATTTTTGAATTTAATTATTCAGTAATAAAGTATGTTTTTTTTATTAAAATAGGCCAATAAACCCCTTTTGAAATAAACTTAAACCTTCCTTAGCTCATTTAAAATTTTTTTCGTAGGCTAAATCGTACACTTTTCGCAATTTCACACAGAATCTCGAGTCAACAAATAAACAAACAAGTTTGAAGTATGGCTGTCATCAAAGTCAAAGAGTGCTGCCGCCAGTGTTGGTTTTGCTAACTAACTTTTTTTTACGGCGTACAACAATGAACTTATTTTTTAACTGTAAAAAAATAGATCACTTACAACAATGAACTCATTTTTTAACTGTAAAAAAATAGATCACTTCTAACTAGTGTGTTCAGTTATAAAATATGAATATTTTAGGATGCTTGAAGACAAATGTAATTATTTAAACCAAGCACTTTTACGTGGTTCAAGTTTTAACCTATGGGTCTATGTAAGATATGTATTCAATTTTAATCAAGCGGATTTACAAACTTTTGAGCCACTTGATATGAATATTTAATTTACTATTTAATATTACGAAATTGTTTTTAGTAATATTTTTAATTTTTCAGAGCTCCTCGACAATTTACGACCAGTCAGCCCGAAGCCTGGCCATGTTGAGCGGGTCAGAACCCCTTCGGTCAATCAGGGGAGCCTCAGTCTGGACCAGGAGGATCAAGAGTCCTTCGTTTTCCGGGAACGGTTCCTCAAAATCAACGTCCGTCACATCACAGATGGACAGGGAGTGGTGGGAGGTGTTCTTCTGGTCACTCCCAACGCAGTTATGTTTGATCCTAACGTATCTGACCCTCTGGTAAGAATAGATTATAATTATTAATTTTTTATTTACATTTACTATTGAAAAAGAAAAATACTAGATTTTGAGATAGTTACTCATTTCTCAAAAACGTTTTGCATTAAAAAATATACGAATTAACCAAAACATGTATCTCAAATGGAATTTGCCTACGGATTTTGCGGTTTCTGATAAGGTTTATTTATAAATCTAAAATGTTACCATTTAAAATAATAATAAGAAAAATTATACTAGCGTTTTGTATCATAGAAAGACTTTTTAGCCCAGAGATAATTTTTAATTAGGAATTTTTAAAGTAAAAATTACTTATATGAATATGTATTTAAATTTTTGAGGCAAAATCTAAAACAATCAGCTGAAATAATTTATACAATTGTTTACCTTGACAACCAATAAAATCAGTGAATTTATTTATTATTAACCGTTGCTAATCATTATTTGTTTATTGACGACGGTCAATAAAAAAAAAATTAGGACATTTTAGTACTTTACTAACTTTTTTTAACTTATTTGTCAAACTGACAGCTATGTCAAAATAATGTTTAGACTATATTTTTAACTGTTATTTGGAGTTACTAGCTTTTGGTAGTATACAAAATATTATACCGTGCGGTTAAAAAGTCACCCCTCTTAACTTTTAAACGAGTTGAGATATCGACTTAAAATTTGGAACTCATAAATTAGACAACTTAAACTATTTTTTCGTATATTTGGTATTTTCAGCTCCTAAAATGTGGGTGTATGGGGTACATTTTTTTAAATAGAAAGGGGGTCGTGTGGTACATTGTTTTAAAGTTTATCAAATTTCTAACCATACATTTTTATTTTTTTTTAAGGTTTTAATTTTTATTAATTTTTTTTGCTAAAAATGAGACTTTAAGATTTTTTTTTAATTTTAATTTATATTCATTAAAATTAGTTTAAAAGTATAATTTTCGTTTTTGCAACTTGAAATAATTTATTTTTCAAAAATTGTTTGATTTTTTAAAGAAATTGTGACGAAATTACCCGTTTTTAATCCTATTAATATTAAACACCAAAAAATGACCAAACAAATTTAAAAATAATTGGTCGAATAGAGAATTTTATAAAGTCCAAAATAAATGATGTATCGCAGGACCCCCTTTCCTATTAAAAAAAAAACCTACGCCCCCCTGCTCACATTTTAAGAGCTGAATATATCAAATATATGCAAACAGATAGTTTAAGTTGCCTTATTTTGACTTCCAAAGGCGATATCTAACTAGTTCAAAAGTTAAGAGGGAGGGGGATTAATTTTGGATCGCATAGTATGCACGACGTATACGAACTGTCTTAAGTGTTCTCGACTGATCTTTTCGTCTCAGCAAAAAACGATCGTACGATCGTACGACATTAGTCTCGAACACTAATAACTTAATTCGCATACTAGCTACATGATATTTATATGTTGGGTATTTCTTAATAATAGTATAAAAAAATACCTGAACATTATTTCCCTTCAAGGGCCAATCACATATAATAAATTTGATGAGGTGTCCTTCCAGGGCCCTAAACAACCCCTAGGGGTTTTTTATACTTGGAATGCACCTAAAGAAATTCGGCCTGCTGATGAAAAAAGTGTAAAACCCTAAAATTTTCTTTCGATGAATCCTGAGGGACAAAATATACAAAATTCTTATTATTTAAAATGGCGAAAGCGAAATCTGCACGGGCTTAATATTTAATATTAGCTTTTCTGTTAAAAAAGAGGCTACGGTTAACAAATTTTCTAATAAAATAGTCTGTTTACAAACGGTTCTGTTTAAAATTATAGTTCTAAAATGTTCATAACTTATTCACATGTAAGTAGTAATATTTTTGTATTTCTTTACTAAATAGAATCAGTATTTTAGCAAAACTCATACAATTTCTTATTAACTAATGTATTACCAATGCTGAATATCCCTTAGGGCTAATAATTGCTGATTTAAATCCTTGTTTTAAATCTTTTAAAATCTCTTGATGCAGTTTTAGGTAATTTGGTAGATCATTTATAATAATTTAATTCATACCTTATTATTAGCGAGGCTCTGATTTTACGAAATATCTTTTAGTTTAGAAAGAAATGAAAAGAAAAGCTATTTTTACCTAAAACAAATACCGTAATTTCACACAACTATAGTCCGGCCACACAACTATAGTCCAAGGCCCCCAGGGGGCAGGGGATAATTATTTTTAAATGTTTACAATTTCTTGTGAATGTTGGTGTATATGGGATATACAGCAACACGTTTTCAGTTTTTTTTTAAATACGCTGGTTATGGAATATAGGTGTGAAGCTGGACCATAGTTATGTGAATCTGGACTATTGTTGTGTGAAATTACGGTACTTAAGTTTAATTAGTAACCAAAGCAACAAAATATTATCAAAATGCGCCATTGATTAGCTCTGTACACGGGAAATATAAAATGACACCATTTTAAATTTAATTCATCTTCTTAAATAGCGTTTATTCGAAAATATTGAAAAAATTAATACTGTCATAAATTATTTTCTATTATTGTCAAACTTTCATGTCAAATAGAATAACAATTAAAATAAAAATTATTTTGTTTAAATTTTCCTTTTGATGACGCACTTCCGTCCGCCATTTTCGGTCAGAGATTTTGGGTATGTCAGTACTATCTTTTTGTAGTGTGTAGACTACCTACCCACCCTAACAAACCTGCCTATCCAGTGCTAGAATGTATACATACAGTGGGTTAGGCTAAATGTGACACCCAGGGTAATTGTGACATGTCCTGTTATAATTCTTCTAAACAAGTTTAAATAAAATTTTACGCGAAATATTTAATACTGTCAAAAACCTAATGCCAGGGTTGAATTGGATATAAACTAGTTTAGAAGAATTATAACAGGACATGTCACAATTGCCCTGGGTGTCACATTTAGCCTAACCCACTGTACGGGTCATGGTTGTGTTATACATATATTAAAAAAAAAAACGTCCTATCAAAGTAAATCTAGAAATAGAACAGTGTGCTCATAAGTTATAAAGCACACTGAACCGAAAAACTATTTGATAGAGGTATATAAATGTCTAATTGCCCACGTTTCTTTCAGATTATTGTAACATCATTTTTTAATACACGTTTTGTTTACAGGTTATTGAACACGGCCCAGAAGCGTATGGAGTTATAGCTCCCATGGAGTTTGTCGTGAATGCCGCTATCTATAATGATATAGCTCACATGAGGGTCGGGCATATGGAGACCAGTACCGGCGAAAAACCGGAAATTTACTACCCCAAAAGTGAGAAAGACCAAGATTCGTTGATGGTTAAAGATGAGACATTTCCTGAGCTAGGTAAGTTGGTTTTTATTGTGTTTTGCTTTTGTTTTGTAGGCTACGTGCTTTTTTAAATTGGGCAACTAACAACATTTCCAGAAAGTTAAATATAACATTTTTAACCTGCAGGCCTGCTAAGGAATATCCCTGTCGAATATTTGCTTTACATTTCTACCAGATACTGTGTATATGTAATACATACATATTATGTATCCAGACTGTGTGTGTTAGATACTATGGTTTGTTTCTTCAAGCAAGACAGTAAATTAAAAATCGCACAGTGAATATTTTCAAAACAGATACGAATATTGGATCTTTGAATATACTGTGTACTTTATTTTATAAAACATAACTATATTCTATACATAAACATATACTATTAAAACCTGTTGTTAAAATATGTTCTGTACGATTTTTAATTTACTATCTTGCTTGATAAAACAGACCATAGTACCTTTACTGTATTATCATCATTTATAGTTTGTTTGGTATATATTTAAGAGACAGGCTCAGTGCCTATGGCTCATTTATCTCATTTGGAGTTAGTTTGAATAGGGATTTGGGAGAGTGAGTCACAGCTCACTGATACTGGAGTTGCATCTGTCATGAAATGGAGAATGTGGCCAGGGGGGAGGGGGATGAGGAGGGATGGAGTGGGGAGGAGAGGGAAGTATACTGTATAATGTTATTTAGGTAGTATATGTCACTTAACAATAAGTAAGCTAGGTACTCACCCTACCTCTCTAAGAATCAGCACAATTTTGTTTACTAACATCTGGAATCTGACAGATTCCAGATACCACGGTACCATAAGAAATTCCATTATAGCAAATTTTACCTAGCGAGAGTCCTTAGCATGAAAGCAAATTAATGGTAAATGGTATTTAAAGTATTTATAATAATATTTTAAACAATTAGTTTGTCATTTTCATTTTTTTTTATTTTATAAGTAACGTACGTTACGTAGATCAGGCCTGTAATCCCATAAATATTTCAGCGGTGGTGGTTGGAGGTTTTCTAGGGATTCCGACTTTCGGGAGATACATATAAAACTAGTACTTTTGCATAAATTTTGTACTAAAATATTAATATAATTCATGGTGGCTGGGTTAAAAAATATATAATATGAAAATTTTTGAATATATTAACTTTTGATCTAGTTGAGATACCGACTTCAAATTTGCAACACTTAAATAATACAACTTATACTATCTTTTCGCATATATTTGATATTTTTTACTTTTAAAATGTGGGCAAAGGGCATAGGGGATTTTTTTAATAGAAAGGTGGGTCGTGTAATACCTACATCATTTTAAAGCAAAATAGATTCTCTATTTTACCATTTTTAAAGTTTTAAATGTTTTTTTTTAAGGCTTTGATTTTTCATTTGTTTTTGTTTAAAAGTGTGGGTTATGTAAATTTTTATTTATATCATTTAATACTATAAAAGTCTAATTTAAGTTTTTGCGTCATCATTATAAAAGAAGGTTCGATTTGGGTATTAACCTATAATAATGTGGTGTGGGTCTTATTACTTATAACCGAAATGTTAGCAGTAGATATTCCTTTGCAACGCGATGGCCTGAAGTAGATTACTAATCATTAGAATTAAATTAGTTGTAAATTACTAATTTGTTGGGTGCTGCAGTGTTTGTGTTAGATGATCAATGTTTGTCTGTAGTTACCGGTGATGATGCTGAGAGTGTGTGTTCGTGTACAGAGCGAGAAGGAGATGCCTTTCCTAAAGCCTTTGAACGGGAGTTGGTCACGCCCACAAATTTGGAGGATTCCGACGCCAGTTCGAGAGGAACCTTGGACGAGAGAAGAAAATCGATGTTGGATCATCATTGGGCTATACCATCTAGAGATAGGCAGTAAGTACCTTAAACTATACCTTATTTTTAATGGCACTTCTGGTTTACAGGACCCTGTAAATACAAAGGTCTATTTGTTTGTTAAAATGCGCTTATTAAACGTTTATTATACGTAAAAACGTAAATTTACACGTTTAATAAGCGGATATAATATCCGGGACATTTTAACAGAAAATAGACCTTTTTGTTTACTGGGAAGTTTTTTAACTGCTTTTTTTCATTTTTTCCTATCTAAGGCTTTTTCTTTCCAGTTTTCTTTAAGGGGTTGTTTTGATTTTTGACGCAAAACAGCGACGATTTTTGCATTTTTTAATAAAAAGTTCACAAAAAAATATTTTTTATTTTTTTTTGCCGTCATAAATAAATGTTTTGCACGCGCTGAAGTTGACACCTCAAACATAACATGGCAAACTGTTCCAGCGATAGCTCCGCCCCCATTGGTCTAAAACAAAAACCAAAAACAGTATTATTACAAAAAAATCCACGCGTATTTTAGTGAAAAAACAAAAAATGCTATTTTTCAGGCCAAAAACGGGTAAAGGGGGGGGGGTAAAATATAAATAACAAAAAAAAATTGTACATTAGCTAACTCGCCAACCTGATTTTCGACACTCGGCTGCGCCTCCTAAAAAAAAGCACCCTCGTGCACTAAAAACTAGACTCGCGTCCTCGGTGCGTAATATACTTACTATTATAGAAGACGAATTTGGTCAAAATATTTTAGGAGCGTACACATAATATGGTCTGCTTTTTCAAGCAAGATAGTAAATTAAAAATTGTACAGTAAATATTTTTACAACAGGTTTGAATAGTATTCATTCATACATACATACATACATACATATATGTTTTTGTATAGAAAAAAAAATATTTTTTATAAAATAAACTACGCAGTATATTTGCACATCCAATATTCGTATCTGTTTTAAAAATATTTACTGTACTGTACTGTATCAAACCTAATATAAATAAATAAATAAATATAAATAAATAAATTTTTAATGTGCTTGAAGAAACAGGCCATAGGAAGTATAAAAGAGCAAAATTCAGAACAACCCCTTAAGTCATTTTTAACAGCTCCTATCCATTTTTTGTCGCGGACGTTTAATTATATAAATTTTAAAATTTAATCATAATATTACTGTCCAATTTTACTCCAATTTTTATAGTGTAGCTAAAGAGTAGTCGAAAACGTCTTCCGAGCCGTACCGGGACTGGATACGATGCGACGCGAATTTTGCCAGCGTTCAAACGTGTTCCTTCACTAGCTTTTAATGAATGCTTTTTTCTGGATATTATCGTTACACTCCATCCATCACAGTCTTAATTTTAATATAAATTGAATTTTATCTAATAAAATTATCTATTTCTTCTAGATCTTCTGATACTGATGAAACATGTGTTTCTTCTAGATCTATTGATACCGATGAAATGCCCGCAATTTCTTCATCGATGATTCAGGATGAGCACATCGGCGAAGAGGAAGAAGAAGAAGAAACAGAACCAGTAGCTGAGGAAGATAATGAGGTTAAAGAAAGTTGCCATGATTCTGGAATAGATATTAGAGAAAATAGTTTACCCCCAGTGGTACCAGTTGCGCCAAAGAAGGTAAATATTCGAGAAAATATTCATCATTAAAATATAGATATGTAAAGAATCGTTTCAAATGTTTTACAGCGCCTGCTGTAGGACATTTGCAACGATTTCCACATTTTTAAGCAATGTAGTAGTAATAATGGTGGGAAGGTCAAGCCTGGCAATTGGTCCTTTTTGCCTACCCCTGTGTTAAGTTTTTTTACTCTAACGAGGATTTTTGTTGTTGTACCCCGGGACCTACAGTTTAGCGAGGAATCCGAACCTCGTTTTGTCGGCTTTTTTGGCTAAGTGAGCGGCTTTGATCCTTAAGGATCATTTTCGCTTGCAGCCTTAGTACAGATCCTGGTTGCTTGAAAGTCCTTAAAGTGAGCTCGGCCAACAGACCTGACAGCTACATTGCTGCTCCCTTTTGGTGCGCCCGGGTAGTATCACAGGTCCGAGTGCTATGCGGCATTATCCACTGCAAACCTTTTTTTTTAAGCAATACTTGTCCTGGTGAGAAAAACGACTTGACCTAACGTTAGAGGAATGTGCTTTAAATCTTAGATGCCTAACGTTAAGTTTAACGTTAGAATAACGTTTATCTAACCTTTTAAGGTTTTACCAAAAGTTAGATAAACGTTATTCTAAAGTTAGCCACCTAACGTTAGGAATTCTAGCGTCAGAAATCGGTATATTTATACATTAAAAACGCGTTAGAAAAAACGTTTATCCAATACATACAGATAATAAGACAATTACCAGCTTTATTTTATATAGATAAACTCAACAATAACCCCCGCGTGGCTTTTACTTTATTGAGTAGATAATTATTTATTTTACCCACTCAACTGTCACTTGTCAAATTATTTTCTTGTAAATGTCATTAAAATTTTTAATAAAAATATGAATTCCTAAGCTATTTATTGGATAAAACCTTGTATGGCACTCATGGGTAAACCGATATTGCCCTCTCGAAAATTAACCTGCTTGGCTGACGCCTCTCAGGTTAATTTTCTCATGGCAATATCTTACTTTACCCACTAGTACCATAAATAACTATTATTCAACGTTAAATTTCTACTAGGGTGGATATCTCCTCTTTTTACAAGGAAAGAATAACCATTTCAGCGGGCCAATCAAATGCCATAAATATTAAGTTTTTCGGTCTTTCTTGGAGGTTCTAAATTATCATCAACTATATCATCATCTATATCATCATCTACATCATCATCTAAATCATCATCTACATCCTGTTACATTTTGCTCAATATCCAAGTAATATTTTGTTAAATCACAATGATTTATTTTCAGCAATACAGTGATGCAGACATTGTATTGTCAAAAGATTGGGTACCACCAATCACGATTGCACCAACGAATGTCAGTATGACCAGCGAAATCGACAGTCCGGCTCGAAAAAAGACCAATTCGGTTTCGTTCAGTCTGGACTCGAGTTCCGAAGTGGAATCGGCCTTGCCGCCCTTGTCCACGAGCAGCTCCGATTCCAAAGATGACTATGAGAAGGCTGATACTAGAAAAAATAAGGTAAGATTTTCTGTCTTTTTAGAGAGAGGACCAAAAACGTCAAAGCAAAATTTAGACCACACCAGACCAAACGAAACCAAAACAACAAGCATTGGTAAGAAGGAGCCTGGATCTACCCATTAATAACATCGCGCTCTTTTTGACCCCCGGCATCCCTCCCAAATAACACTAGACAATAAGGTTTCTTGCCCTAATTGGAGTCATATGTTTTTTAACTAATTTTGGGTTAGACCGAATATGGCCTCAGAATATTTCTATTACCTAAGGTTTCTGAGAAAAATGAGATAAAAGTGGTAAAAAATCATTATTTTAGCCTTCTTTTGTTCTAAAATCATGGGAGATAAAAATATTCTGAGGACAAATTTAGATTCGGCGACTTAACGTTAGTTAAAAAATACCCAACAGTATATTAAAACTTTAAATTCATAGGTAGAATAAATAGGGATATTATGGAAAAAAATATTTAAAAAAAATAGATCCTTTGACAAAACTAAGTAGAGGTGGAGGGTAAGGAGAGGAGTACATAAGGGGACAACCTTATCGCCACGTACTCATGCTAAATATCGTAAAAAATTATCACTAGGGAGTCAAAAATGAACTAAAAATATTTTACGTAATACGGTTCTTATGTAATGAATTAACATTTTATGATGTAGAACCGTTAAAAAAACGACAAAAAATACGCAATATTGTTTTTTATAAATTGTTTTTAAATTGTCATAATTGCCTGTACTAAAATTTAAAAAAATTGACGTGCCGGATTTTTTTTAAGGTCAAATTCGGATTCTGCATCTTAATTAAATAAATCGTTTAAACTTTAAAACAGCCGTGGATAAAGTATAGTATTCTACTCGTGTATAATAGCTATTAATCATTCGGGTGATTAGGCCACTCGCCTATCGGCTCATTGATTAATAGCAAATATTATACACTCATTGAATAATATACTATTTTCTCACTACCAACTAGATAAGTTAACATTACTTAATCAAAAAGTCGACAGTAATGAAAAGTACTATATCGAGCACACTTACTGATAGATGAAATCAATACAAACTAAATACAGAAAAAACGATTTACCGCACAACGACACTAAGTGTGTTTACATTTACCGCAAGGGGACATCTAGACACAAGACTATTTCTAATTTTATAGAGTGATTCAATAAAAAAATAATTTTTTGAATTGTCACACATTTAAATGTCAAAAATATGATTACTAAAATAAGATTTTAACTCCTTGGTAGTGAGAAAAACGTAATGCGCTACTCAGCGCCGCTTCGGTCCACAAAATACGACCTCACACAGAAAAATTCACTTACCTCTACTAGGAGCGTAAATAACTATTTTGGGCTCGGGAAAAAAGTTTACACTGTGTGCTTTAATTTTATTTCTTTTTCATTTATTTACTTTTTACGAACACACTAAGCCCACATATGAAAACAAGGTTATTTTTGTAGTGGTTTAACTGTAAATCAGTTCAAAAATCACTGTTTCGATGTCACGGTGATTTTTTTAAAAACGGAACTACCAGTTCCGGTTCCGCCTAAGGAGCGGTGACAAAATCACCGACAATGATGTCTCTACTTAAAGTTCTAGATATTAATATAGAAATCTAGTTAGTACCTACTATTAGAAAAAAGCTGATGATCTATAAAATGTTAAATAGCAAACAAAAACAGTATTTTTTGCAACAATTCTAACATATACGTAGGCATATTTTACAGCAAATCCCGCGAGTGAAATTGGCGGAAACGTATGTCTCCAACGCCAAAAGAAATAGAAAAGAAGTTATGTTTTACTTTTTTTTTCATAGATGTTAAAAAGACTGTCATATCCACTTTCCTGGATGGAAACTCTTGGTGGAGATAAAGAAGAAGAGAAGCCTCCTAGTCAACCCCAATCTGCAGATTCTCACCATTCTTCTGTTTTCTCTAAAGTATTCTCGAGGTAAGTGAACCAACTTTTTTTTATTTTACAATGGGCCGTTTTTAACTTTTTCGTTACAGAATTAATTTTGTAGTGGGTGTTTCTAAGGTTACTCCATCTGGCGGCACGGTATTTCTGAGTAACCTTCCCTAAATAAATTGAGCCTGGTACTCAAAACCAGTTTAAATAAAAAAATATCTTAAATCATTGAAAAAATATGTATTTTTATGTCCATGTTGCAGGCTTTCTCGACCCTTGTTCATTACAGTAGTGAAAGGGTTAAAAATGATAACATTATACAGGGTGTTATTTAAGTACGTGGCCTAACTTTAAAGTTAGTGGCGCACTTTTTTTGTCAAAAATATTGGTTCAGGTGCCTTCCGGGACGGCACTGGACTTAATAATTTTAATCTAGTTAGGGCTAAATTAGCCCCTTAGTACCATAAATATCACTGCCAAATTTCAACAAAATCGGCTATTTAGGATATTTACGAAAAAACGATTTAAAAAAAAAGTTTGACACCCTGTATGTTGAAAACGAAGCATTACCGGACCCCTTGAGGTTTGGCCACTTACTTAAATAACACCCTGTATTTACTAACAACAAATTAACTAGTTCCAAGACTAAGCATTTGTAATAGAAAATGCAAAAGTATTCAACTTGAATTGGGTTCAAACATTAAAGGTTTTATTTAATGTAGCAATAAAGTTTTGTATATTAGGTTCTATCAATGCACAGACTTTTCTTTTTTAGTACTAATTTAATTTTAATTTAATAAAAAGCAATTATCCAGTTAAATATATTAATGAAAGTTTGAAATATTTTTCTTATATAGCCTTAAGAATATTAGAGATGTTACCGGCAATGTAAAAAATCCGGAAATGTGCCAAGTGTCGCTATTTTTGACAATCTGCAAAATGCCTGATGCAATAGTCAGTCTGAAGCTTGAACATCTATTCTGCCCTACTACGCTAGAAAGTAGTAACTCCATTTGTGGCATAGCAGTGTTTTCAAAATATTACATCAGAGTTGACGTCAAAACGTCGTTAGGCGACAAATGGAGTAACTGCTTTCTAGCGTAGTAGGGCAGTAGAAGGTAGAAGGTATCGTACAACAAAACATAAAAAAAACTAAGTTATAATTAACTTAATTTTTTTATGTTTTGTTGTAATACAAACTCTTGTTATTTATTTTTCCAGGGATTAGAAATGTGGCAAAGACTATTGCAAAATACTTTATTTTTAAGGCATTCAAATTACCTAGATATTATTAAAGATGATTGTTTGTTAAAATAATAATAATATAATAAAATGTTTGAAAGAAAGTGTCATTTTTTTGCGGTTGTAACACGAGTTACCATGTATTTAGCCAACAGATTTTTTTCTAACTTTTTAAAATCCTTTATAATTTAGGTGTTAAAGCATTCATTTCACTTAATAAACAATATCCTGATTTGAAATATTTCCTTGTTTTATTATGCCAAATTCATACAGTTTAATTCTTTACTTTTAAATGTTAAGCTTAATAAAATGTAACATATAACATTAAAAAACTTAGGTTAACATCCTTAATGACTACGAATAAAATAGTATACATATCTTCTTAATAATACTATACGTAACACCGAGTGAGTTATTTATGTCCACCCCCAAAATTAAGATTAATATTCATTTGATAAAAACGAAACTTTGATAATTTATATAATTTTACATTTGCTATAAAATGGCTGATTTTTTTTTTCACTTCCAGTTTCGCCGGAAGTGGCATAAATATGTTTTTTTGTATACATAGAATTTTTGGCTGAATTCAAAAATATAAAGAATTACAGGGTGTTCCTTTAAAAAACATATTTATGCCACTTTCAGCGAAACCGGAAGTGAAACAAAATAATTAAATCCGCCATTTTATAGCCAATGTAAAATGATATAAATCACCAAAGTTTCGTTTTTATCGAATGAAGATTACTCTTAATTTTGGGGGTGTACATAAAAAAAACTCACCCGGTATACTACTTTTGACGATATTAAACTTTGGATCATTGCTTTTCTTCGTAAACCATAACTTTCTATTAATGCTTCTGCAATAACCTAGTTCGCCAATACACTTGGTGGACTTCGGCACCGGTCTATTCAACAAAACCCCATCGGAGGAAAGCGGCGGCTCTTCAGGCGGGCCCCCGACCTCTGGCGGCAGCTTCGGCCCCCCTTTGACCGACTCCCCCCGCACGGACGGCTCTAACCAATCGGCGGGCAGCAGTTTCTTTCCCACGAGTATTATTAACACTGTGGGGGCCTCGGTTGGGGCCGTAGGAGCCTCTGTTGGAGCTATGGGGGCCCAAGTGGGGTCGTCAGTGAGTGCAATTGGCTCGCATGTTGGTTCATCAGTGAGCGCTGTCGGCTCGCAGGTTGCCTCTCAAGTGGGCGCAATGGGCGCCCAAGTTGGGGGCGCTGTGGGGGCTATGGGTGCTCAAGTTGGCGCTTCAGTCGGGGCAGTTGGGTATGTGTGTGTCTGTAAAATGCACGATGTGTTCTGTAAACAAGGTGTTTTTTAATTATGATAACTTACGCTATTTTCAACTCAATTTCGGTTATGTACATAATAATATTATTATCAATATCAATATTAATATTATCAAAAATGTATTCAAAACCAGCTATTAACTGATATTTTAATTAAATTATTTTAATTATTTTTAATTAGTTATTAAAATACCAATTAAAATATTTTTATCTCCAAAAACATATTATGTGAAGTCTAAAATAATAAATATTTTATTATAATATATTAATATAATTATAATTATATTTAAAACACCTTGTACAATTTTGGGAAATATTAATTATATGTTTTTTTATTGTTATTTAATATTTTATACTACCTAATTATATAATTTACAAAACAATTTAAATTAATATTTATATAATTTATGCTTCCCAAAATTATATTGATGTATTTTTATTAAACACACAAAAAGACACACTACTACACTGCTTTTAAACAGGCTAGCAAAAAATACTAACAATTGTAACACAGTTTTTTATTATTTCTTTTATTTTTCTTAGATATCTTAGATATAACATGTTATTTGCAATTTATACAGATTATTTTCCACTAACAATCAGGAAATAGTAATGTCTAAACTTTTATGCAGTGCATATACAGGGTGTTAAAAAAATAGTGTAAAATATTTAAAGAGCTAATAGTATCGACCAAAATAAGCAAAAAGTCTTAATAAACATATGTCTAAAAATGAGTCATAAGCTAGCTAAGCCCGTTTGAAAATGGCCGAAAAATACAGTTTTTATTGAATAAATGAGAAACCCCTTGATATATAGCAATGAGGTTTTTGAATGTGAACTAATTTTAATAAGGCCCATCTTTGTATGTTATTGTCATGTACGTATTTTAACGGGGAAGCCTCATCAGTTTTTCGTCCCAAACTTTTTTCTGTGTAACTTTTCTGTAATTTTATTTTTGGAATATGATTCCTCAGATCAAAATACATAAAAACGGTACTCTTGATGTAATACTGTAGGATTAACGGCTTTCAAGAAAAATGCATTTGAAGGTGAAATTACACGGTTCGAGGACGAAAAATTAAATACTAAAATGTTGAAAACCTAAATTTCAATGATGCAAGGTTAATGTACCTCAAAAACTAAGAAAAAAGTATCCTATACAGGTACTTCCAAAAATCAATCCTAAAGGAGCTATGGTCCCCTAAATATATATATATATATATATATATATATATATATATATATATATATATATATATATATAAAATCATTTTTTCTTAGTAATCCTTTTTATAACACTAACGAATTCTTTCAATTTAATTTTCAAAATTACCAGTGTTCATAATATCTTTTTTTTTATGAAGTCTTATATGTATGTCACAGTATGTCTCTTGTAACATATCAGGTAGTTACTTATGCATTTTATATTATATTTTATATATGTTTTTTTTTAATATTAAATATTGAATTTTGACAATATCCGATACTTGTAAAAGTCTGTGGAAATAAATATATCTTATCTTATCTTATCTTAAAATGCACCATTTTCAAAGGGCCAAAAAATTTTGGACTTTTTACTAATTAGGCCTTTCCGTTTCGCACACCCCTGGTAAAAATAAGTACATGACAATAACATAAGAAGATGGGACACATACAAAACCTCGTTACTAAATCTCAAAGGGTTCCTCAGTTATTAAATAAAAACCGAATTTTTTAGCCACTTTCAAAGGGGCTTAGCTTCCTTATGAATAATTTTTAGAAATATTTTTTGTTTATTTTGATCAATACTATTACCTCTTTAAATATTTTACACTCTTTTTTTAACACCCTGCATACATTTAAGCAGGAAATTATTGAAGTCAAGAACTTTTTGTATTGTATATTATTGATTTTATTCTTTACCTAGATATATTTTTCTTTCTTCCAAAAATCTGTATAAACTGGAAAATAAAAAAAACACAACTAATTATTCAACTAGTGTCTTAAAAGTGACTAATATGAATAAGATACGAGTTGAATGCAAAATTTTATCCAACATATATCTCTAATGAATTAAACAAATTCATATACACATATCGCCACTTTCTAGTTAGTCAAACAAGAAGTAAGTCAAACTATCTGGACTGCGTTTTGCAATAAAATGTTAACCCACATTATAAAATGACAGTAGATTGGTGAACATTTTACTTAATATCTTTTAAACTATTTGAAATAAAGTTTACAAATTTTGTAAAAACTATGATACAAGAACAATTAAAGCAAATGCTTAATTTTCACTGTTTTAATCAAATCGTTTAAAAGATATTAAGGAAGATGTTTAACCCCTTACTGTCATGTGGGTTAAGAGGCCTTTCTACCTTCAAATTTTAAAAATATATTTTTTTTTAAATATTTTTCTATATAGAAAGAAAAAAGATATTGTGAAATTTTGTAGGTATGTTTATTTATATTCAAAAAATACATTTTTTTTTTAATTTTTAAAGTGCCATTTTTTAGCCATAATTTTTTTTGAAACGAACATCAAAAAACGGTCTGAAAAAAAAACAAGATATTATAAAAAATGTTAAAAAAAATATTTTTCTTCAAGCGTATTAAAAAGTTCATATTTTATAACTGAACACACTAGTTAGAAGTGATCTATTTTTTACAGTAAAAAAATGAGTTCATTGTTGTACGCCGTAAAAAAAGTTAGTTAGCTAAACCACCACTGGCGGCAGCACTCTTTGACTTCAAACAGCCATACTTCAAACTTGTTTGTTTATTATGTAAACAGGTGGTTGACTCGATATTCTGTACAAAAACCTTGTGTGAAATTGATTAAAAATGATTGAAGAAGAATATATGGTTTATACACCTACAAATCTCTCCGAAATTTCAAATGCTACATTAGACAAGTTACCATCGAAATCGCGAAAATTGTACGATTTAGCCTACGAAAAAAAATTAAAATGCGTTAAGGAAGGTTTAAGTTTATTTCTAAAGGGTTTTATTGGCCTATCTTCATAAAAAAACATACTTTATTACTGAATAAATTAAATTAAAAAATTAATATTTAAAAAAAATATATAGGATGCTTGAAGAAAAAATAGTAAGTTTCACTCAGAGGAACGGTGCTTTTTTACTTGTATGTAGTTTCCGGATTCCGCTTCGCGTGGTCCGTAAATTCTACAGACCAGTAAAGAAAAGCTTCACTTTTCCTCTTAGTAAAACAATATACTATTTTAAAATCTGAAAAAAAAAACTGCAAAACACAATCCATCTAGCCTACTTATTTATTGCTCTTGGTCGGATACAGACCAACATTTTCGTCAGGAATACAAAAAAATGTTATTGAGGTCATAAGCACATTATTTATACTAAATGTAATTACGCCGTTATAAAAGTGTGTTGGATAAAAAAGTAATTGTATTTTATAATTTAAAATTTATATTTTTCAGACGTTCCTCTGTGGGTACCTTCATTAGACAACCGACTGAGGGAGGTTCCAAAAATAAAGTTCCACCTCCAAGATTGGATTACCGATCTATGGTATCTGTAGACGATATGCCTGAATTGTTTGTATCTTTTGACAGTAAGTACAACACAATACTTTTTCTACACTTAAATAATAGGTTAAAAATGTAGAAAAAAAAAATTACAAAAAATATTGTAAAAACCATGTTTTAATATAAATACCTACAGAATACACCACAAAATAAAATAACATTTGCACTGCATTAAATTAAACATTGGCTAATCATCTAGTGGAATTTCAAATATTTTAGAAATTTGCTTTAGGACTAAATTTTACGAGTAATTCTTAAATTACGTCACGTCTGTTTATTATATTTTTAAAATTCCCTCGTCACTTTTCTTTCTTCTACCCAATAAGGTTTACCTTACTCTTCCTCCCCTTTTGTCTCACTTCGTCAAGTTTGTCACTACTCCCTTTTCACTTACACACAGAAGAGAACTTTTTACCCGGGCCCTTAATTTTTTCCAAAACAACTGTCTCACGCAGGGCCGTAGCTAAGGCACTTGTGTGGTGGGGAGCCGAATTGACGCCCCATTAAAAAAAGCCCTAGAATAAATACATAAACTGTTTATTCTAAATTCCGACGGCGGGCCCCGGGGAATCTTCACCCCCTGAATACGACCCACATACGTGACATAATTTATGGATTTTCCCTTATAAAACATGCTGAAAAAATATTTCTGTATTTTTTTTTGGGTATGCTTTATAAAAATAAACAATTGGCTTTAGCATTTTAAAAATACTTAGTCTTTAAGAAATGTTATTTAATATAAAATGTGGTAAGTAATTAAGACTTAAAACCATCATGTATGCCCTAGTAGAAATTTAACCTTAGAATGACGTTTTTCTAATGTTAGAAAACTGTATAAAAGTACGTTATAAAATATGTGCAAATGTCCCGCTTTTTAACGTTAGAATCTAGTTACAAACGTTAATCTAACGTTAGATTTAAAAGTTAGAAATACGTTATGAGTACGTTTAATTTCTAACTTTCGGAGAGGGCGTGGCCAACTAGGAAATTTCTACCTGTATCATAAAATGGCAGCTGGAGACAAATTTATTCATATAAATAAATCCTAATACATTTTAGTAATCATAATATTTTTAAACATAATTTTGTTACATTTATTTATAAAATAGCCATCTTTTTAGGCGACCCTAAATATTTTTCGTGTAATATGCTGTTATACTTCGATAAATACGTTTACCTCTCAGAAAAACTTTATATTCAATTAGTTAATATTTATTTATACATTCAGAATCTTAAAATATTTTTTCAATTCTAGTACAGTGTTGCCAGACTTACTATAATTTTGACTTTTCAGGGATATTTTTTTTAAACTTATTATAGAAATAATAAATAATTATCAAACCTAGGCACATAGCTGTCTGAAATGAGTATTTTCTACTAAAGCTTACGTATTAATAATGGAAATTAAAAAAATATTTAAAGTTAGAATAAGGTGAGAAAAAGGTTAAAATTTAGTTAGGAAACTAACGTTAGATTTATGTATTTTATAACGTTTTTGTCAAAAGTTATTTTTAAGCTTAGATTTATATATTTTATAACGTTTTTGTCAAACGTTGGTTTTTAAGGTTAGATTAAGAACTCGAGATCTTAAAGCGGTTATTAGAAAAACAGTTACCTACTGGAAAAAAATTAAAAAGTTTTTTATTAATAATAATATTAATGTTATAAAAAGTTTTTATTTTTGTGGTCACAAAAAGTCCAAATGGTAACTCGAAAAAACTTTAAACCGATCCAAAGTTCTCGAGTGAGATTGTTTTTGGTATAAATTGGGGTGTGGTAAGGACTTCAAAGTGTGTAAAAACTTGTTTCAACAAAAATAACCATTTTTTAATTTTCCGAAAAAAAATCAAACTTTTTCAAAACTTTAAAATAAAAAAATATATATTTTTATATGAACTATACTGCCCTACTATGCTAGAAAACACTAACTCCATTCGTCGCATAGCAGATTTTTCAAAATATTATCATAGTTGACGTCAAAACGTCGCTAGGCGAAAAATGGAGTTACTGCTTTCTAGCGTATTCGGGCAGTATATGGGAATGCTTTCTTTTGCTGGCAGCAGTATTTTTTAATGAAATGTTGGCTGCAAATTTTTTTTCAATAACTGTAACATTTCGTGTTCATATTAAGATTGAAATATTCTAAAATAATGAGGTACATTTTTATCTAGGATGGTATAAAAAAGAAAAAAAAAATAAGTGTCTTATATAAACCAAAACACCTTATACATATTTTTTAAATAATTTTAAAATTATTTTTTATTTGAAAAAATCCCAGAAATAAAACTGAACTCTCGGAATAGAAAAGTGATCTGTGAGCTTAGTTTAGGATGTTTGGTTTAAAATAAGACCCTTTTAGTTCTGGTTTTTATTTAGGATATTTAGGTTTTCTTAACATTTTCGTCATTTAGTAACCAATCGTTGTCTATTTTTTTAACGCCGCAGTTCGATCCCCAAATTTTGGGTTAGATGCATTTGGTAGGTTTTGCATGCTTCTGCACTGCACGCACACATATTTTTCTCTCTATTTCATATTAACACTAAACACAAAACCTATACAAAACTACACTCCTTTTTCTGGTTTTAAATTTAAATATAATAACTTCATACGAATTTAAGAAATACAAAATAATAATTTTTTATTCAACACATTATAAATATACCGTTTATTGCGGCCAATTTAAATAAGTATCTTGGTTTGTTGTATCATTATAATAATAATAATTAATGGTTGATTATCCTGAATAACAATTACCTTCCCTTTTGATAAGTAAAGTAAGTTTATCTATTGTATTACTTTAACTTACTCAGGCTACGTTTATCAATGTGTGGTTAAAATTTATCTATCTATCTTATACTTAAACTCTCAGCTAAGACCAAATTCTGTTTTTTTTTTGGAGTTGCCATGGTAATTCTGTGTCATTTAAACTTAGCTGCACATTGATCGGATTGGGAAAAAAAAACATTTGAAACACAGCCACACAAAAAAGAAAAAAGGTCAAATACCCTTTTTGAAACTATTGTATTCCTATGTATTTTGAGGTACTGAATCCGAATTTGAGGTCAAAATAGCATATCTACGATTAGTTTTTGAGATAACCTCAAAAAACGTTATACTCGAAAATGTTTTTTGAGGTTATCTACAAAACTAATCACATTAGGTGGTGTTTCGACCTCAAATTCGGGTTCAGCACCTCAAACTACATCGGAATACAATGGTCTCCAAAAAAATTCTTGACGTTTTCTTTTTTGTGCCTACATGTTGGGCCAAAGAAACTAAAAAAAAGGTCAAAAGCTTTATTAAAGATCATTATATTCCTATGTATTTTGAGGCACTGAACCGGAATTTGAAGTCAAACCAGCACCACATCCAATTAGTTTTGGAGATAACCTCAAAAAAACGTTATTTTACATCGGCACTTAGTACTAGTAAGAGTGCCGATGTATTGAAATATTCGCCGAAAAGTCAAAATCTTTCACCATGTTTTTTCACATTTCTCGACGTTTTAGACCTTTCTGAGTCGAAATCAGTAAAAAAAAAATTTTCGTCCGTCTGTCTGTAAACTCGATAACTCCATTTCTAAATAAGATATCGACAAGCGGTTTTTTGCATATTGTTCCTTATTATATTTTGAAGTTCTGATTAGATTTTTGGGGTAAACGATTGGGGGTAAGGAGGTAAGAATGGGGCAAAACTCCTATTTTTTGCGTTTTTTTTTTTGTTATAATTATGGTAATTATGGTAGTCTTTATTGAAAATAAGCATGAATTGATTTGAAGAGATATTTGGTAATGATCAGAAATCCTGATAAAAAATTTGTTGTGATCCACTACTAAAATGTTCTTGTTAAATTATTATTTGTTAAAATTAATGGAGCACAAGCATAAAGCTTATTTGGGGCTCTCCATGACTATGTGTAACTTTTCTAAAATAAATAATAATAATAATTAAGGCAATTATTATTGTATTTTATTAATTTAGTACTTATATGAAAGAATTTTAAATAGGTCAAAAAATGTCACAAATAATTTTTTTCTAAAATGCATTGTTTTCGAGATATTGGAGTTTAAAGCAGTAAAAGTTTTTTTTAAGCATATCTCACTTATTTATAACCCGATTTTAAAAAATAATATTTTAAATGAAAGCTGTTTTTAAGCCCTATAAAAATGCTATATACAGTTTTTTGCTAGAATGTAACGTTTTGGAGAATTTTAAATTGGTCACAACTAATTTTTTTATAAAATGCATTGTTTTCGAGATATTGGAGTTTAAAGCAGTAAAAGTTTTTTTAGCATATCTCATTTCTAACCCGATTTCAAAAAATTATATTTTAAATGAAAGCTGTTTTTAAGCCCTATAAAAAATACTGTAAACAGTTTTTTGCTAGAATATAACGTTTTAGAGATACAGACTTTCAAACTTTAATAAATTATGCAGATGTATTATTGGTTGCCTATAATTATATTTTAAATGAAAGCTGTTTTTAAGCCCTATAAAAAATACTGTAAACAGTTTTTTGCTAGAATATAACGTTTTAGAGATACAGACTTTCAAACTTTAATAAATTATGCAGGTGTATTAATGGTTGCCTATTCTCGTGATCACACAACTTCAACTTCATATCATTTCAAATTAATTTAATCTAATGACTATACTCCTTTTGCGAATAAAGTCTAAAAACGTTTTCCTAATCAGCGTGCAGGTTTGACTCTTGGCAATGAAGAAAGCAGCCTAAAACTTTCAGTCTACCAATATCACTCTGTACGATGATTAGAAAATTGATTGATGGAATAATAAATTAGTGCCTAGTGCCGATGTTTTGACAAGGTGCTTTCAACTGTTCAGCTGGTTCGTACTTAAAAATTACGTTTTTTGAGGTTATCTCAAAAGCTAATCGTATAAGGTGCTATTTTAACCTTAAATTCGGATTCAGCACCTCAAAATACATAGATAGAAAATAGTTTCAAAAAGGGTATTTGGCCTTTGTTTTTTTGTGTGGCTATATAATCATCTGACATTTTAATTAGAGCACTGTATTGGAAGGTTTGTTAGGGTGGGTAGGTAGTCTACACAACCAAACTACCCACCTACCTAGTGCTCTAACAAACCTACCTATCTAATGCTCTAATTTTAATGTAATTGGTAAAAACTATCAAAAAATAATACTTTCTCATCAACATAAAAGCGGTATGAGTGAATTAATTCATATGGTAAGCACAAGCATCTAAGCTAGTCACGTTACTATCGTGAGCTCTCTCCCACTGTATGATTATGAACGGCATATTGGGAAGGACATATGATCACGTGGCACGCTTGTTTTTTTGTGTTTATCATATTGCTCACTTAAAAGGATTTTTTTTTGGCGGGTAGTATCTTAACTCACTACTGCAGTAACTATCTAGTTATTTATATAACGAAGTAAATAACATTAAATAAGATGAGCTAAAATAGCACGATTAATAAATCGACTGTATTTTTTAATTTCATATGAAAGTCTTATATACTGTGTTTTTTTAGTTTTGGACAGATAATTTAAAAGTCGACCATTATCTAATGATAAAAACTGTTTCTCAACATAGAGTTTAACATATCGTCGGCTTAGAGTGCTAACTTCACTTTTGGACAATTTAATACCGTTCAAAAGAGGGCACTTAGTTACACCATTTGCAAAAAACAGGCAACTAACTTTTTCCCAAATATAACTTATTCCATGTTGTTAGGTATGATTTAGGTATACCTAAAACCTGCCAACCTGCCTGGAAATATGTCTCAAAGGTAGAAAACCTTCCATCTCCTTTTAAATTCAATAAAAATAAGAACAAATTAATTTTTTATAGTTGATAGTTGTTAAAACGTCGAAGACACGCTAATAAAGCAACGAGATTTTTCATTTTGTTATACAATAATTATAGAAATAATTATAAGGTTTATTTCGTTTCCTGTAAAGTTTGGTCACAAGGAGTAAGCGGGTTAACACTCTAAGTCGACGATATTATTATTTGGGAAATTTTATTTGCCCATAAATTTTATTTGCCCATATAATCACATTTTTTGTTCTTGTAAATCTAAAAATCTGCCGTTTTTATGGTCGTAGGAAAAATTATTTAATACACTCACCGGAAAGTATTTTTCTTTTACTTGTGTGATTTCTGCGGCCTTGTGTTTCAATAAATCCACCCAGCGAAAATGTCACTTTTTAACGAAAAGTTTTAATACTGCTTATGTAATTTTACATTTGAAGGGCCCAGGGGAAAACCCCGGTAGTCCATTTTTGCGCGAAATGGGATGATAATGCCATCTTGTGGTTATTGAAGTGTACTTTCCGAATCAGCTATTATCGTTCGTGCAAAACCCCGTCATTCCTCTTAATTACATTTGACAATACGCGGACCTACCGGGGAAAAAGCACGAACGTGGCAGTTACCCCATCTCGTCTGTCATATTATGACTGAATTGAAAAACTTCAAAAAGCATTTAACTCAAAATCACCTTTTTGTGACTACCGGGGTTTTCCCTTGTACCCTTCATTTGGTTCTGTTCTAGATTAAAAACAATGCTATTTGTCTTTTGACGTTTTTGACTGAAATTTAAAATGGGTTGCCCATTATGAGTATTGTGTATTTTATTTTATATTTAAAACCTTCATTTAATATTTAAAAAACCTTTATTTAATATTTAAATAACCTTTTCAGAATTAATTCCAAGACCAGCTAGATCCTGTGAAGATCCGCCCTTGTATCTAAGGTTACGCATGGGCAAACCCATAGACAAACCTATTCCAAAATCCACACCATTAATGTCTTATGGTAAAAAGAAGATGAGACCTGAATACTGGTTCAGCGTTCCCAGAAATAGAGTCGACGAACTCTACAAGTTCGTGCAAGGATGGGTACCACATCTATATGGAGAACTTAATGAGGAACTTGTAAGTAATTTTTTTATTATTATTTTACTACTGGATTTTTTATGTTTTGCCGGAATGTAAAGTGTAAGACCGAGGTTGTGGGTTCTAATATCATCGTGTATAGGTCTTTAGCGCGTGACAATCGCTTGGCGACAACGGCTTGTTTTTACAATCTGAATGTATCTACAAAAAGTCACATAACCTCAAATAATATAAGGAGTTTTCTGATGCTATTTCAGTGTTGAGAGAGAAGATGCTAGCAAGTTAAATTTTTCATTTTGACATAGCCTATCAAGCGGCTAAATCGTAAGCTCCGTGCCGAGTTTGTTTGGTTTTTTTGTTGTTTGGCGTTTTTATTTTAATGGGGGTGTTGGTTTACGTTAACATTGGTTTTGCGTCTGTTTGGTGTTGTTTTTTTTTTGTAATCAACTGGTTTTTATATATTGAAAAGCCCTCTACGAATAGAAGTCCCCCCGCGGATAGATAAAGAAATCACGTTCTTGGTTATAAATTTGATATGGGAACTGTCCGCCAGTTTTTTGTGTTTTTGTCGATTTGCACGCGTATGTTGCATTTCTCGATAAAAAAGGTGAGTAAAAATTTGTAGAGAATTTAATTCTCTACAATATTTATATAGTCAGTCAATATTGTTGAAAATAATAATATTTATTGCCAATAACACAGAAAAAAAAAAACAAAAATTCATGTGCCAGAGACTATACTCCGTCCAGTTATGCAAGATAGTAAGGGACGCGGCCCGTTTTACACCACAAATCGCATAAATAGCATAATTATGAATAAATCATAGTGTATCACAAATTTAACAGATGTTGGTACTGTTTTCCTGGCAAGGGCCTATACAAAAAAACGTGCATAACAAACATAGTACATAAGAATGCGATGCCAGAATTGGATTGATGTGTCGTCATGTATCTTGTAATGGTTGTTATGCGAGCCTTTGGATAGGCCTTAAGTTGTAATTGTAACCTAAAAATTTGTGTTCAATATAATTTACGTATGTAGAATATGCTAATTTAGTGTGAGTGTATAAAGAATAAACCAAAAAAGTACCTTTTTCAATACCATACAAAATAACATTAAGTATAACCATTTTTTTATGTAGCTTTCTCTTCTTTTATTTGCTTTAACGACCGTCAATCATTGTCATAGAAAAAAATTGTCACAATATTTTATATGTTAAAAGGTACGAGTTTTTAACCAATTATGTAGCCTAAAAATCGCGGGAATTTTAAAGTACTATCTTGCATAATTGGACGGACTATAGACCAATGCATTTTTAAATTTTCGGGGTCGCTAAAACCGAATCTGATCTCAGAATTGCTTCATCGGGTTACATTTTTTTTCTACCCTTAAAAAACTTATATATTTAAGGAATTTAAGGGTAGAAAAAAATTGTGACCTGATAGAGCTCATGGTCCATAAGTCATGGAGGTCAGATTCGGTTTAAGCGACTCCAAACGAAAATATAAAAATGCGTTGGTCTAGTCTCTGGCACATGATTTTTTTGTGGCTGTGTTATTAATTTTTTTTTTCAACAATATTGACTATATAAAGATTGTAGAGAATGAAATTCCCTACAAGCTTGTCACTTACCTTTTTTATTGAGAAATGCAAAATACGCGTGCAAATCAACAAAAACACAAAATCCAAGATGGCGGACAGTTTCCATATAAAATTTATGGGCAAGGATTTCTTTATCTACTTCGCGGGGGACACTTAACTGCGTCAAAAGTTTTAACTTTTAATTTTTTTTTCATGAAAAAATCTAAAATGATTGGGCTATTATTAATTATAGTATAATAAAGCTGCAACTTCAAATGACATTATTTTAATAAACTGTCATGTAAAAAATATCGTCTATATGACAAGAATAATATCTATAAACTGTTGACAGAATTGTCCTCCCCATTACTTACCATTTCTACTACTAAAACTTGTATGTCGCTTTAAAAATGTTAAGCTATTCTGCAAAATAACGATAAAAATACTATACTTAAAATTAAAAACACATTTAAATTCCTTAACTATAAGTATCTAGTGAGATAGAATATGACCTTTCAAATATTTTTGGACATATTTATTTTCTATTTAAATAAAATTTGACTCGTTGTGTATATACTTACTATTTCTACTACTAAAACTTGTATGTCGTTTTAAAAATTTTAAGCTATTCTGCATAATAAGGATACAAATAGTATACTTAAAATTAAAAACGCATTTAAATTCCTTAACTATATTTATCTAGTGATATATATGATCCTTCAAATATTTTTGGACATATTTATTTTATATTTAAATAAAATTTGACTCGTTGTGTACTAAATCGAATAAAATAAAACCCTTGCGCTCATGCGATAAAGGAATAATCTTATTAGAAATTAAATAAATTGTCGTTTAAAAAAACTGATATTGAAATATTGCATTGTCTTTGATTTTACTTTGTCAATTATGCAGTGTCCTTGACCAAACCCAAGACCTTGATTTTGTGTTCAAAAATGAACCTAATTAAAAATAAATACTTTCCTCTAACTAAAAGTATTAACGCAATAAATTGTAAAAAAAACATAAAATATTATTATTAAAAATATTGTTTAAGAAAAAACTAAATTTTGACAAAAAAGAACCATGTATTATTTTACGCGTAGGCGTAAGAGTTAATGGTTTTAATCCCTTAACGCATTCTGATTTTAATCATAAATTGTTCCCACCTGGCAGCTTTGATTATGGTCCAAATCCGTTTTTGAGTTTAATAAAAACGGTTTAAAAATTTGATTTAATTAAATCGGTCATTTTGAAAAGGGGTCATCTCCAATTTTTTAACAATAGAGTTGGCCCCTTTTCAAAATGACCGGTTTAATTGCACCAGATGTTTGCATAAAAAAGCAAAATTTTGCAGTTTGTGGTTTTTGATCAGTAACTTGCATGCCAACATTTAAGAGCTGATTCTACACCCAAAAATATGAAAAAAGTTTCTATAAAGGTTGGTAAGGAAATGAGCCCTAAGGAAGCTACGGTCCTTCGAAGATGGATATATTGAATGGGGAAAAAACACAAATAAAATTTTAATGCGGTAGGGCGATTCTTCATTTAAACCTAAGCAAAAAAGTATTCTTCCCCAAAACACCTAAATTTAATATTAAAGGAGTAATAGCCTTTTGAAAAGTATCATTTTTGGCGGAATAAAAATGTTACTTTCCCTTAATTGCATTTTTTTAACGGTTGCTCCTACACTATAATTTTTTTTATGTATTTTTACTCACGGAATATATATTTTTACAAAAATTTCAAAAAAATACACATCAAAATTTTTGGGGCATAAATGTGTTAAGCCTCATATATTTTGTCTGTCTAGGCACGCCTCTGGATAAATTCAAAAACATAAATTAACATTGTCCTTATTAATACTACACTTCTGCTCAAAAATATCGGCCCACCTAAAAAAATACACATTTTCAAATGCTAATAACTCCAAAACTATTCAATAGATTTATTTGACCTTTTTTTATTTTAAAGCTTGAACTTTTAGCTCTTAATTACTGGAATAAAAATTATCAAAAATCTTTTTTTAAACCGGCAGCAATGAAAATTATACAGCTATGTTTTTTTACTGCTTCTTTCGATATGCGCACGGTTTGCCACTGCATATTTTTTTACAATTTAATTAATTGATTTTATAGGCCAATTAAATGGGAGTAATTTCTTTTTTAACTTTTTAATTTTCCTTTTCTCGTTTAGGAGATATACGGTTTTTTCTGAAAATAAACATTTTTGCAAATAACAAAAAAACTACACAGTGGATTTAATTGATTTATTTTTTAATTTGAAGCTTAAGTCCTTAACTTTTATTTATTTAATTTAAGTTTCTGGTGCAAACATGTTTAAACTGGGTTTACATTGCTTAAATAGTCATGTGTTTTTTACCCAATCTTTTTTGATGCAATTTAACCACAAACTCAAATGTTTCCATAAGTTTTAAAACTTATTCTAAAAGCCACACTTATTGTGACTGATTCCTTCTTTTATTTTTTATCATAAGTCTTCTCATTTAGGAGAAATTAAAGTTTTTCGGAAAAAGTGACTTTTTAATCAGTGGGCTAGTGCCACCCCTGTAAAACTGTATATGACGGAAAAGCGTCGATAGAATATAAAGATCTATTGCACTTCTATAACTTAAGCTTAAATAAATACATTTAATTAACACGTTTTCTGCGTTAGCAACTTTTTGGTTCCCAGCTCAGACTGCGTTTTGAGGCATATATGTCGAACGAACTTTGCACAGACTGTTTAAATCTCTAATGGTACTCCAAAAACAAGTTCTAACGTCTTTTTAAGGACTTTTTGCTTTTTAATTTTTTTTAAACAAAATATTTTATCAAATAAAATAACAATAAACAAATTTTAAATTTTATTAAAATTATTTAATAACAATTATAAACACAAAAAAACGTATTAGACGTGTATGTTTTTTTACAACAATGCTGTTTTTCGTTATTATTAGTTACATTACATTATGGTCAATAAAACATTCAATTTAATTTAACAAAACACTAAAACTAACCAACATTACACGGTTGAGGCTAGGTTATCAATGTGTATACACTATAGTTAAAATTTATCTACATAAATATTATAGACGTTATAGTCATATTTCCCAATGTTTTTCATACAGAATTAGGTTTTAAAAATGGTTTGAGGCAGCTGTATATCCCATGCCTGGCAGCATTTACTCCTATTCTTTTCAAAATAATAATTCCATTCCTTTTTTTGTACATTTTCCAATTTTTTTTTCACAAATATTCCATACCGTAGTTTAACACAACAATAGTTCAGAACCACACAATTATAGTCCAGCCACATATATTCCATAAGCAGTTTATTTTAAAAAATATGTATTATTTTTCCATCAAATTTGTTCCTATTTACCAGCACTTATTTCCAAGCCACCCATGAGGTAAAGTGATTAGCTCGTTTTTTTTATACTGGTTTCCCCATTAGGCCTAACCCACAAAAAACTTGCAAACTCAATAAGAATAATACAGAACACAATAACAGAATACTCAATAACAGAACACAATAACAGAATGCTCAATAACAACCATACAGAACACAATAAAAGAATAATCAATAACAAAACACAATTAGAGAATACACAATAACAGAATACTCAATAACAATAATTCAGGACACAAAATTTTGAAAAATGTGTTTTTATTGTAATTACTGCTCGTATTGAGATCTACTGATCTGTATTACTGGCATATTACATGAAACTATGCTATAGTTATATGTAATATGCCAGTTATACAGGTCGGTAGATCCTAATAAGAGCCGTAATTACACTAAAAACACATTTATCAAAATTTTGTGTTATAACACTGTTCTGTAACGGGTGCGATATGTCTAATATTAATATCTGGTATTTCCCCCCCTAGCCCTAAGTACATCCTGTACTCTATTACTCATAGAGAGAATTAAGTTTCTTATAGTATTCTGAGGTATATTTTCCCATTCTTCCTCGACTGCTATAATTAGTTCTGGAATTGTCGCTGGCGCTGGGTTCCTTGATCGAATTCTTCTTTTTAACTCATCCCAGAGATGTTCGATTGGGTTAAGATCGGGGCTATTAGCTGGCCACTCTAAGACGTCGATACCGACATCTCTTAAGTATCGTCTGACATTTGCTGCAGTATGCGGCTTTGCATTGTCTTGCATGTAAATAAAGTCATCGCCTATAAATCCGGCGTAAGGTACGACGTGCTTTTCCAAAATTTCTTCGACATACCTTTCCGCTGTAAGACTTCGCCTTTGCCGTCCACGTTCTTCCCTTATAATAAAAACGGGTTCAGTTTTAGCTTCCAATGATATACCTCTCCATATCATGCACGATCCACCACCATAACTAACTTTTTCTGCAATGCAGGTCTGTGCATAACGTTCTCCAGGACGTCGGTAGACACGCTGTCTTGCATCATTCCCAAATAGACATATCCTGGTTTCATCAGAAAACATAACCTTTGCCCATTGGTTTCTGTCCCAGTTTAAATGTCTTCTTGCAAACTGCAGCCTGGCACGACGATGGTTAGCAGTGAGTTTAGGTCCAGTTGCGGCCTTATAAGAGCAAAGGTTTCTTTCAAAAAGCCTTCGACCAATAGTGGACCTACTTACTGCTACACCTCTTGTTTCTTGAAGCCGTGATCTCAAATTAACTGAATTTAGACGACGATTCCGCAGGGAATTAAGCTCGATAAATCGGTCATCCCGAGCGGACGTGCACCTATGTCTGCCAGCTCCTTGGCGTCGACTAAAGGAACCGGTCTCCTCAAAACGTTGGAATACTCTTCTTACCGCTGCTCTCGTAATATTTAACTGTTGAGCAACATAACGCTGACTGTGCCCTTCTTGTAGCAGAGCTACAGCTTGGGCAGCTACTTCCGGACTTGTTTCCATTTAAATAATACAATTAAATAAAATTTTAACGAGTTAAAAAAGTATTGTCACATAAGTGACAAGTCTTGTCAATCATAAAAAAGTTAGTTACAGGGGTGGCACTAGCCCACCACTTAAAAAGTCCGTATTTACCAAAAAAACATAATTTATCCTAAATGAGAAGACTTATGATAAAAAATAAAAGACGGAATCAGTCACAATAAGTGTGGCTATTAGAATAAGTTTTAAAACTTATGGAAAGATTTGAGTTTGTGTTTAAATTGCAACAAAAAAGATCGAGTAAAAAAAACATGACTATTTAAGCAATGTAAACTCAGTTTAAACATGTTTCCAACAGAAACCTAAATTAAATAAATAAAAGTTTACGATTTAAGCTTCAAATTAAAAAAAAAATCAATTAAATCCATTGCGTAGTTTTTTTGTTACTTGCAAAAATGTAAATTTTTAGAAAAAACCTTATATCTCCTAAACGAGAAAAGGAAAATTAAAAAATTTAAAAAGAGATTACTTCCATTTAATTAGGCTATAAAATCAATTAATTAAATTGTAAAAAAATATGCAGTGGCGAACCATGCGCATATCGAAAGGTGCAGTAAAAAAACATAGCTGTGCACTTTTCATTGCTGCCGGTATAAAAAAAGTTGTTTGATAATTTTTATTCCAGTAAGTAAGAGCTAAAAGTTCAAGCTTCAAAATAAAAAAAAGATCGAATAAATCCATTAAATAGTTTTGGAGATATTTGCATTCAAAAATGTGTATTTTTTTAGGTGGGCCGATATTTTTGAGCAGAAGTGTAGTATACATGCAAATGTTCATCGCTCTAGCCTAAATTGTACCATATTTTTTAATTAAAAACCTTATTTTAATTACAATTTTAAAGGGCCGCAGCTCCCTTAGGTCTCATTTCCGGAGCAACCTTTATAGGAACTTTTTTTTTGCTGATCACCTTGTTTAATTACCAAATGTACAGCTATCCACACCACATAAAACGATGTTTAATAAAACACAAGCAGTTAAAGATAACAGTTCGTAAATTTTAATTTATTGCACAAAATTTTCTCATAAAAAAGTAAAATTTCGCAGGTTAATGTTATCGTTTTTGACTTGTGATCCTCCATAGTTTAAAATTTGTCCTTCGCTCGTCTCCTTTTTTATTCACTTTCGCCCAGCAGACAGCAGTAGGTACCACATTTTACATGAACACCATATGTAAAGCTGTTCAGACCACATAACATGTTGTTTATTAGTTAATACATGAGCAGTGCATGCGAGTTACAGCCAATTGTTTAAAGCTACAGTGTCTAGATAAAAGTGATTATTGCATGTATATTTGAAATAACTGGTGAGAATGAAAATAGGTGCGTTTATGAGACAATTAAATTGGTAATGCATGAGCAAATGATTTATAATTTTATATCATGAATTATTTTGGATGGTTTCGTGCCATAAGGATCCAAAATTATGCTGTCTACAAAATTACCTATAGTTTATAGTTAAATGTGAGTGTTCAGTGACCACTGGTCACGCGAAAACGGACCTGAAGGTAAAAAGAAATGATGTCTGGGTTTTTGGATGAATTGGACATTTCTAGGCCTATAAGTAAATTATTCCAAACATGTTTTTTTACTTTAGGTCCCTTTTCGCGGGATATGGGTCTTTACAGCGCAGTCCATTACCGCGACACCGTTACCTCGCCACTGTTACCTCGCATAGACTATTGCGCAAAAGCCATTACCGCGAAGAAAATTACCGCGTGGGGGTCAATACCGCGCATAGACTTTACCGCAAAAACCAATACCGCTCATAATTATTTTTTAGCAAAAAAAAAATATTTAATTTTAAATTTTTATTTTTTTTTATTTTGCAGAAAAACAAATCAACATTTTATTGTAACAAGAAAAATAGTTCAAAAATAAAACAAAATATATTTTTTTAGATTATTTACACAATATAGCTGCTAGGTCGGGGCTAGTTTCCTTTACAACTTTTCCGTTAGAAGTATGCAAACGCCCTTGTAGCAAAGAACATCGTAACTTACGCACTTCCAAAAAAATATATTTTAAACAGTCTTTTCGTTTATGTATATAATTTTTTTATATATAGCGTGGTCTTTATAATTAATCGATATAAATTTAATAGAAAAAAAAAACACAAAAAAAAAACAAAACTAAACACAGAATTGTAGGTACATTTAGTAAACTTAACAATAAAAATTAAAATAAAATATTCGCCCTCGGTTTATAGGAAGTGTCCGTTTCACTTATCGCCTTCGCCAAGTTTCAATTATTCATTAACTGCAAATCGGCGCCAGTGAGAATTGAACTCACGCTAGTTGGCTTGCTATGCATACGCGCTAGCCACTACATGGGTGGGTCTCAACACAGACATTTTTTTTTGTGGGCCTGCGTAATCTACAATAGATTCCTTATGTTTTTATACAACAATAATCTGTATTAAAAAAAAACAATAATTTAATCTTAATTAGCATAATATGATAATCATATTATAATAATATTTAAGATTCAATCTTCTAATAGACCACTGGATAGTTTGACTGTTTAAATTCTTTTTGAATACTACCATCCACCATTAACACTGTTGTGTAACTTATCCCATACACCAACCTATAAAATACGCCACTAAATTAAAGAATTATAGCCAACAATACCGTTAACCTTGTTTTCTATCAAAATTTTAATAACTGTTTTAGGAACAAAGTAAATAAGCTGAAGCTGACACCCTTTCTAGTCGGTTGGCAATATACATAATAAAATTATACATATTATGTATACATATTATGTATATTAATATTTTTAAATCGCTATATATCGGAAACTATTATTACTACGACAAAAATGATTTATGTAGGAGATTTAAAATGATTTTTAATTTTACAATTTTTTATCATATGATAAATAGTCAACCCCCGGCCCCCCGCCGCGAACAGTCAAAGGTGGCACGCGAAACGGCAAAGCAGGGCCCGCAAAGTAACTAGTTTTTAATTTCTTCTGTTTTTTTTTACCAGGCCCTTTGCTAAAAATCACATTTAATTATTTTTTACGGACTATTACTAAAAAATTAAAGCAAATGGGCCTTAATTTCTTAGGCGTTCCACGCAGGCGGAATTTTCTAAATTCATGGCAAAAACCCCTAACAAACTCTAATTTATACCAGGGTTTTTTGGGGCTGCTGAATACAAATTTAACATTCAAATTAATTTTTACAAAATGTCGGATCCAATATGGCTGACGCATATGTCAAAATTTGCAGATGTTAATCTAAAAACCATTGTATATGAGTTTCTGGGGGTCGTTAATTTTTACAAAACGGCGGATCCAACATGGCTGACACGTATGTCAAAATTTGCAGTTTTCACTAAAAATCTATTGTATGAGGGTTTTTGATGTCCCTGATTTAAAACCAGCATTAAATGTTTTTTTTTTATTTTGCGCGTTCCATTTGACCAACAGATAGTGCAGTATTCCAATTAAAAAAAATAAAAAGTAAATATATTTATTGTGAAAATAAAAAATATTATAGCAGCGCTCTGTCATAATTTTTTAACTAAAATAAATATAAAATAAATTAATTTTTAGGTATTTTTTGATTTCCTTGTGAAACCCATCTGATCCGAGTTTCTCTTGTGATGCTTTCACAATTTTTTTTCTCATTATATTAAGTATCTATTAAACCCAAAATTTCATTTAATTTCAAGCAAATTTACGGAACAACATTTATGACTTCCCTTTCTAAACTCAGTAAACGAAAACAATACTTTTTTGTGAGGAATTAATAGGTACATACCTACAAAATTTAAATCCATTGCTAAAAACTCCTTAAAAAAAGCAAAAACTTTGATATATCAAAAAAAAATTGATTTTTTAGGAAAAGCAACGTTTCAAAATTAGTTTCTTAAACCCCGATTTTTGAACTGGCATTGTCAGTTTCTTTTAATAGAAAAACGACTTTAGCACCATCAATTAGTACAGTTTATAGAAAGGCTATAAAACGATAGAGACAACTATTTGAAGCAATTTCGCTTTCGAGGCTTTTGGTCATGAATTTAGAAAATTCCGCCTGTGTGCGTTCCAAGGTTTTTGTCATGGCGCCACCTTATAATTAGGTCCCTTTATGACTTTAATAAATAAATAAATAAATAAAAGCACACCACCTTTGAAAATTGTCCGACTCATCTAAGGTTTGCCGACCAAACAAAACAAATATCCTCTTAGACTAAAACTTATGAAGAAAACAAAATGCCACCTGGGTCATTTGCTGGAAAATTTAATTTAATTTTTATAAAGCAGGCCCTTTTAATTCCTAATACAAAACTTATAAATAGCGAGGGGCCCGTAGTACGCTTCGGGTTGGGCCTGTTGCGGAACAGCGCCCCGAACCAGTCCGCCGCTGGCATTATAATTTGGAATATAACATTTTATCCTTTTTAGTGTCCATAACGAGGCAAGTTAAGACAAAAAACAAGCCGTGAAGATATGTAATGCTACGCATCCCATTATATATTATTCACAGTAAATAGTATATTGCATTTCCTAAATACTTAAAAAAAAATAATTTTCAAAAAAAATATTAAAAAAAATAATTTTCAAAAAAAAATAACAATATAATATATATATATATATATATATATATATATATATATATATATATATATAATATAAATTCTTTTTTTTTTGCGAAAAAGAAAAAAAATTTTTTTGAAAAAAAAAATTTAAAAAAAATATTTTTAAAAATTTTCAGTTTTTTTTGTATTTTTTTTTTTTGTAGAATTGATCCTTATAATAATTTTTCTTGAAAAAATTACGGAAATTTCTTTCAGCATTTATCGATTTTTTTAAAAGTTTAACCCCCCATAACTTTATTGTTTTTGGGGGGATTAGTTTGAAAAATAATAGGGATCTTCCCCTCATAGAACTTGACTTTTCCTGAATATTTTGAGTCGATCGGATAATTCGTTATCGTGTCTACAAAAATCGTGACATCGGACGGACAGACGGACATTTTCAAAGTTTATTATTTTTTCATGAAACACATTATTATCCAAGAATTTTTTGTCTATGACGTTTTTTTATGGCGATTTTGGAAAATTGCAAACTACCGTATAATATTATTCTAGCGCTGGCGCTGTAAATAATGTAAATAGTTTTGGTTCCTGAATAAGGTTTTGGAATTTTGTCAACGGTGCCTCCGTGGGTCGGATGCTACAACCTTGACTTAGAAAAATAAATAAATTATATAGAAACGCGCTCGTTCTTTACAATAGTCGTAATTATTTGTTATTGTGCATATTGTTAGCATAACAGGAAAATAGCGTAAAGATCTCCATACTCGGAGAGGCTTTTAAATGATCTGCACCGCCACGTTGCTAAAATATGTATGTGTATGAAGTGAAATTAATTACACTGCTCAACACTCAAAAATTTGCTGACACCATTTTAGTTGCATCTGGCTAAATTTGATGCGCTGATTTCGGAACCTTTTTACGTTTTTCTCGATCAGCTCGTTTTTTTGAGATATAACGCACAGTGTTTTTTTTTTGCTTATAGTTGAAGTTAAAAAAAATTAAGGTTTAATTAGTTTTTTTTTGTGGTGATTGGTTCTCTATTAATAGGGCTCTAAGCCAAAAAAAGCGGATTTCAAATATCTTTATTCGTTTGTTTTTCATAGGCTTTTAAATTCAAAAATTACATTTTTTCGTATTTTTTCGTTATATTTTCATGAAAATTTTATTTAAATACCAAAGATATGGCTCTGATTTTTATAGACAATACTAACATACATGTGAGGTTTATAAAAATATGATTATTTAATGTTATTTTAATGTTTTAAATCAAGGACAAAAAGCTTTTTTTTATTTTTCCTTTTTTTTTTTCATAATAAATGCTTTGCAAAAAATAAATAAAATATTTCAAAATTTTTGTTTTTTTTTCGATAACCTCCGGTAAAATCTCCGTCACTGGATTAAATCTAAAACTTTTCTTATTTTTATAAACCGCACATTTGTGTTAATATTGCGTATACAAATTAGAGTCGTATCTTCAATATTTATATAAAATTTTTATCAAAATATATCGAAAAAATGCGAAAGAAACTATTTTTTTGAATTTAGAAGCCTATTAAAAACAAATGAATAAATATATTTTAAATTCGCTTTTTTTTGGCTTAGAGCCCCACTAATAGAGAATCAATCCACGGCATTAAAAATAATTATACCTAAATTATTTTTTTTACTACAACTATAGGAAAAAACCACTGTGCGCTATATCTCAATAAAACGAGCTGATCGAGAAAAACGAAAAAAGGTTCCGAAATCAGCACATCAAATATACACAAACGCAACTAAAAGCTCCCCGGCAAATAAAAAAATCTATTTTTGTAGAGCAGTGTTATTTTAAATATTGAGATAGACTTGACCAGAGAGACTGTTTAGTACGAAAGCACTTCAGGAACTGAAAACTAAATGATTTTTTGACCACCAATTCATGACCCCCCTCTAATCTCCATTCAAACTAATCCATATTCAGATAAATGAGCCATAGGCACTTAGCCTGTCTCTTAAACAAACAAACTACTAATGATGATGATGATCTTTTAAACTTTAGGAATTTTATAATTATTAATTAATTTTTAAATTCCATAGTGAGGTAGTTTATTACCGCTCTAGTTCGCTAATGAGATACTTTTGATATTTAAATATTTATTTGTTGACACTAACGCGTCCTTATTAACCTTGTTACCACCATTTAGAATTAGAATCCATAGGCAAAGCCGGATCTACATTTCTTGCGCCTTACGTCAAAAATTATTTTGTGCTTTTTTGGCGCCTTTACTAAAATTTAAAACAAAAGAAATGTGCATGCACTAGAGTTAAAAGAAAACGATTTTTTAGAAAATTTAAGTCTTAAAAAATACAAAAATCCAAATAAACTTCTATGTCAAATTTCAGCCCAAAAAAAATTTTCAATTGCTAATTTTATTGTTTCGAGCTACAATTTGGCAGAGAATATTATTTTCGATTTAATAAAATTTTCAAACAAATTGGGTCGGACCCTAATTTCATTTCTTTTAATTGAAACTTGGCCTAGAATTTATTTTTTTTTATTTTTCACGACTTGAAATTTTCAAAATACAACGGCAGAATTCACATGCCTGCCATAATATTATTTTACTTGTAAATGACTAATATCGGTTTAAATGTGTAACAGTTTTGATATGTAGACTACTGGAGCTGTGTTATATATAAATTATTTGTATAAATTAAAACTCCGTGGTGTAAAATACCTCAGAAAAGGTCCCTAAACGAGTATAAATAAATACTAAATATATGAATTTAATTTTATGCATGATAATGCTTCTGTTTAAGTTGTCACGTTAATATTCTGGTTAATGTATGTGTTTTAAATGAACTAATTGAGACAGACTATAAAAAATTGAGGATGTCCAACAGAAGAACCAACCCATTCAGATAAATGACCAAGACATTAAGTGAGTTAACACGTTGGCTACCCGCCGTAATCTTTTAATCTAACCTGTATAAAATCTAATATGGAAAAATATTGAGATTTGCCGGTGACTCTCGTGGTAGCCAACGTGTTAATTTAACATTCTCTCCAAACTATACCCCCTACTAAGTAGTTGGTGGGAAAAGTCCTTTGCCCATAAAAACAAATTTTTGCTCTACAGAAATCTACGAAGCCCAACTCGGAATCAAGTCGCCCATAACAAGTCTTTCGTTAAAACCTCAGTCCTGCCAAAACAAACTACTCAGGATATGCCTCTCTCTGTTTAAATGGGGGGCTACGCCTAAGGCCACTAGATCTGTAGCGCAGCCACTAGGAAATAAATAAATAAAACTGAACTATAGAGTTTAGAGATTTAGTTTTTCTTCTGGACGTATATTGCAATTAGTTCATCATATCATCATATTTATAAATGATCAGCTGGTTTAATGTCTGTTTACAAACATACAAATTGTTGGAATTTAAAATAATATTTAATTAACAAAATTAACTGCAAATATTAACATTGTTCTGTGATGTCTGTTATTTGTTTTGATTGGTATGTTCAAATTATTGATATATTACTGGGCTGAGAAATTATTAATAAGAAATATATGCAAATATTAACATTGTGCTGTGATGTCTGTTATTTGTTTTAATTGGTATGTTTAAATTATTGATATATTACTGGGCTGAGAAATTATTAATAAGAAATATATGTAAATATTTATATAAAACCATCCAGTTTGTGTACACACATACACGGTTACAATGGACGATTTGTTGTTTTTGTTTTTATCTATATCCCAAATTTCAGTTAAATCAATCAAAAACTTATACATGTGAAATAAAGTCATATTATTATTAATGACGTCATAATTTCTTCATTTCTGGAGCGAAGTTTAGTTAAGGTCTTTCACAGGTTAGCAGGCCCGCGCTGGTTCGGTAAAAGGAGCGTGGGCTAAATGTAAACAGGAGCGCCATATTTTACCTTGCCAAGGAAAGTCGGTTAACCAGTTATTTTAATCTTTTTTTTGTTTTTCCCCGGGAATCGCACCTTTGACCGGTTCCCTTAATAGAGGCGCCAACTATTTAAGGTGTCTCGGGCTTAGCCCGAATCCCCGATCGGCCAGCCAAACAATAAAAAAGTGCAGTTATTAACGCCCGTAGAACATTTGCTTTTCACCCGTGAAACGAGGAACAAGTACTTTTGGTAGGAATTATGTAATCCGTTAATCGCGTTTAATTTTTAGCATCAAGTGTTTTAGTATTATTTATTTATTTATTTATTTATTTATTTATTTATTTGCTATCTTAGATATGCCCCGGATTCGATTTTATATGTTTTATAGTGATTGTATGGATGATGTGCAGAAAAATGACGAACATGTGATTATATTGGAGTAAGAAGGGAATTTTATGTTTTTTAATCATTTATAATGCTGATAAATTTTGATTTGGAAGCAACTAACACGTGCAGAAGTTTTTATACGTACAGAATTTTTTTATAAACTAGCGCATGCGCAAATATAATTACAAATTAGAAAAAACTGCCTTGTCAACAGCTAACACAAACAACAGTAAACACGAAAAGGGAAGAAAGAAAAGAAAAACAAAAGGTCTTACAGAAGACTGGAAATTTTCTATAATCAAAACAGGAGTGGGCATGGTGAAAAGCCAGACAAGAACCACTCTTGGAGAATTGAGTAACTAAGAGGTGTCTGGCTAATTATCTCACTGGGAAAAGGCCAAAAAAAAAAGGAAGAAAAAAGGAAGAACGCCCGTAGAAATAAAAATCTACTAACATTGGTCACACTAGCCAGGCCTGCAGGGTCTTAGGTCAGCTGCTGCTCTTAATACATAAACTATACTATACTATTCACAGCGCCTGCGCTAGAATAGTATTATACGGTAGTTCCGAATTTTACAAAATCGCCAAAAAAGTCCTAGACAAAAAATTCTTGAATACAAATGTGTTTCATGAAAAAATAAACTTTAAAAATATCCGTCTGTCACGTCCAATGTCACGTTTTTTGTAGACACGATAACTCAAGAACAAATAATCCGGTCGAATCCAAATTTTCAGGAAAAATTAAGTTCTATGAGGGGAAGGTCTCTATTGTTTTTTAAAGTATTTAATCTCCCTCAAAACAAAAAAGTTATGGGGAGTTTATTTTTTTTTTTTAAATAAAAAAACGATAATTTTCAAAATAATTTTATTCAAATATCTTTTTTAAAATAAATTTTATTTGAAACAATATGGAAAAGGCATTACGTGACATGTAGACCAAAGGGGGATCTAAAATTGCCAAAAAAAGAATCACGAGGTTAATAGATCGGTGGTGCCGCACTTGGATTTAACCTTTCCGCGTCTTATGATTAAACAAAAAAAAAAACAACTAATTTAACAATATACCTACAATATGCTAGCGATAATAATAACACAGGTTTTCCCCTTTGAAACCTAATTACTAATTTTTGTATCTATAGTAGTACTGGTTAACAAAAAAATATAGAAAAGGTTCTATCACATCATTTTTCCAAGAAATATAATTTTTAAGTTTTTCGAGTTCCCGGGAACATAACTTTAGTCCAACTTACTAATAACCCATTTTTTATTTCATACCTTATTTACGTATGTCCTAAGGATCATTTCAAGCCCAAAATTAAAATAATATACTGGGCTGTTTTTTTTTATTGACAAAAAAACCTCAAAATTTAGCTATTATTTTGAAATAACCTACCACCAAAAATACAACTTTAGTTAAATCATTAAACATAACGTAATATTATGGTTCTATAAGCCAATAATTCATATACCAAATTTCAAGTCAATCGGCTCACACACACTGCAGCACAGTGGTTCGAAAGTTTAAAAAACTGTGATTTCAATGTTTTTAATTCAGACGGTGTTTTTTTTTATTTAATGATTCCCCCTTTGAAAACTAATTACTGATTTTTGCAGCTATAGTACTGATTATCAAAAAAATGTAGAAAAAATTCCAACACATCAGTTTTCCGATAAATTTAATTTTTATTTTTTATAGTTGGTAACGTCGAATTTCTTTACAAATACTATATTTAACCATGAGAAAAAAACTGGCGTCATTTTTGAAATCAGCGCACCAAATTACATATAAAAATAACATTTTAATCCAAAGGGGGAAAAAGTTGAAATTTGTTGACCTGTGTAATTATAGAATCATATTATTCAACCAACCTCTTGGGTTTAAGAAGAGTAACTATGACAAAAATGCACACTTACCCTTATTCGTAAATTAGCAAAGATTGGACCTGGTAGAAAACACACAAAAAAATTTGACCTTAGAACAAAGTTTAAAAATTAAATCTTGTATAACAAAAAATTTTGATATGATAATGGCTTCATTTTTTAAATCAGCGCACCAAATTACATAAAAAAATAACATTTTAATCCAGGGAAAAAAAGTTGAAATTTGTTGACCTGTGAATCATATTATTCAAAAATACCCTCTTGGGTTTAAGATATATCGATATATATCCGATGCCAACTTGGTAATATTATAATATCTAAATATTCAATATTTAAAAATAAATGAATACAAGATCTATTTCATTCAAGTTTGAAATAAATACCTAAAGCTTTAGATTGATTTCATCCTTTATGTAATTTATTTTTCACAAATAGTCAGCGCATGCTTAGTGATTAAGTAATACTTACTAAGTATACTATATTTATACAATAAATATGCCTGCGCGTATGTGATCATTAATTTTCCTATCTTCTCCGACACTAATTAATAGTATATTATTCAGTGAGAGTATAATAATTAATAATAATCATTCGGGTGGTTAGGTCACTCGCCGTTCGGCTCGTGTCCCAAAATTCACCCTCATTGATTAATAGCTATTATACGCGAGTAGAATTCTATACTTTATCCACGGTTTTAAATTTTAAATGCTTTATAGACCCGTGATTAATAGGCATATTAATCACGGACGTGAATAAAATAATTTAATTAAATAATTTTAACTATTTGGAATATTTTTCACGAAGGGCTGGGTGAAAAAAACACCTTTAGAAAATGATATGGAAAAGATAATGATTTTTTACCTAAAAAAAGAGCAAAAAAAGTAAAAAAAAAAAAAATCTTATTATTAATTTTTAATAATAATATTTTATTATTATTTATTTTTTAATTATTTGGTTTTTTGAAAAAAGATAAAAAAAAATATATATATTTTTGAGTATTTGGGAATTTGAATAGTATAAAATGGAATGCGTAGCATTACATATCTTCACGGCTTGTTTTATACTATTAAAAAAAAAATTACCCCATCCAAAAATTTTGATGACTAAGAAAAAGTGCTCATCCTCAAAAAATATTTTTTAAGCCTGAAAAAATAAACATCGCCCGGCAAAGGGGCCGCAAAGAATAAGGGCCCCCAAAAGTGGGGCCCCGTGAGATTTTTCTCACTATCTCACCTGTTCAGTCCGACATTGTTAATATACATAAAATTGTAAATTTAACGCAATAAATTTTGAAATAAAAATACCTATTACACAAGTCAGAAAAAGACGGTATTTTCGAAATAAAACACGTTTATCCAATACATACAGATAATAAGGCAATTATATACCAGCTTTATTTTAAATAGATAAACTCAATAATAACCCCGGCGTGGCTTTGACTTTATTGAGTGGATAATTATTTATTTTACCCACTCATCTGTCACTTGTCAAATTATTTTCTTGTAAATTTCATTAAAATTTTTGATAAAAATATGAATTCCTAAGCTATTTATTGGATAAAACCTTGGATGGCACTCACGGGTAAACCGATATTGCCCTCTCGAAAATTAACCTGCTTGGCTGACGCCTCGTTTGGACTTTTAATTTTCTCATGGGCAATATCTTACTTTATCCACGTACCATAAATAAATATTCTCGGAGTTTTATAAAAAATGTGCGTTTCTACAGCCCCGGTTTCATTGGCAAATGATGACTATTCGAAGAGACGTATATTCTATTGTATGCATGTTTTACATTATCATTTCAAAGTACAAATTAAAAAATTAGTTTTATATAATTATAGCCATAACAATTATAAACAATTTTAATTTGTTTATGCTACTAAATATTTTATATTTTTATTGTTAAAATATACATAAAAAAGCATGCGATAAAGTTTTTATTTGCAGATTGCAATAATTGTTTTACATATCACCGCTTAACAGGTATACACAAATATTTAAATTTTAAGTTGATTTAGACTTTGATGTGTAACTAATTTAAATAAACAAGATTTGAGCAGCAAGTGTTATCTTAAAAAAATCACTTAGTGAGCTACCTTTATTTTGTAAGATAAGTAAAACATTTTAATTCCCAATGTAGTTATGCATATTCAGTGTATTTTTGAAAAACCTTTTTAAGTTATTAAGATAGCGATTTTTCCAACTTTTTACATGCCGGCAAACCAAAAAAAAGATCATCAACTCCATAATTTTCCAACTTTTCAGTGGATTTTCCAACTCGAAGGGGTCTCCAGGACATTTTGTAACCGGGATATTTTGTCGCCCGGATATCCGGTAACCTACTAACCTTGCCACAAAAAGACAAGAAGTTAGCAACGAACCCTACATGTTTTCGATATTTAAATTGGTCTCTTAGTATTAGGTTATGTCATGCTTGACAGTAATTTTGACGCAAAGAAAAAGTAAGGCTATCCTGTCTTAGATGTACATAACATCTTGACGGTGAGTTTCTCATTATATGAGAGGGTATATTATTTGAGGTTATGTATAAGAACCGTCATTTATTGACAATCGACGTTGTCTATTGCAAAAAAGAATAAAAACTGCTATTAAAATCATTGCATGCAGCTGATTTATTACTAGAAGTAGAAGAAGAAATAAACGTATATTTACATCATTAAAAAAACTGCTGTCTTACTTTTTTCTGCTGTTCTGTTTTATGTCACATTATAAAAACTTAATTTACACAACTGAAAAAATGTAAATCGGCTTACAGGTTTCTTTTTGTGTCCGAATTTTTTCACACTTATGTGTATGTTTTGTCGCCAAGGGAGTTTTATTTGGAATATTTTGGACCATGATATTTCGTCGCCGGGATATTTTAATTTTAAAAGTCGCATCTGTATTCAGCTCAGGATATTTTGGACCTTAACCCCCCCCCCCCCAAATTAAACTATAAAAGTAAAATTACTCATATATTACTACTACTACTACTACGCTAGAAAGTAGTAACTCCATTTGTCGCATAGCAGCCCTTTCAAAATATTACATCAGAGTTGACGTCAAAACGTCGCTAGACAAATAGAGTTACTGCTTCCTAGCGTAGGGGGCTCAAGTTCTATGAGGGGAAGTAATCCCCCAAAATCAAAAAAAGTTATGGGGGTTAAACAAAAAAAAAAAAATAATAAAAAAACATTTTCGAAAATTTGGACCTTTCAATTTTTTTTGGTTTTCGCTAAAAGAAAACTTAAAAAAAAATGAAAAATTTTGATATTTTTTTATTTCTTATTTAATTTTTTCAAAAATTTTCGCAAAACGAAATTTAAAAAAATTTTGAAAAATTATTTTAACCCTTTCGCTCCGGATTTGTTTTCTTTGAATTTCGGAAACTTTTTTTTGTGTATATAAAATAAAATGCTATCAAAAGTACGAAACAAGTGATTTTTTTTTTAAATCTTGTTTTACAAAAAACGAGTGGGACATGTTTGTCCCAATATAAAATATTATGTGACCCTGCACAAACAAATCCAGTTAGTGTTGCAAATTAAAAAAAAAATAATCAAAAATTTCGGATTCTTATGTAAAAAACTTTTCTACATAAGAATACGACAAAAAAAGAAATTCGTTAATTTGACACACTAACTGAGTTTCTTTGTGCAGGGTCACATATAGTGTTTTAAAGCTGATTATTAATATTGATATCACTTGATATCAAGCTTGGACTATAAAATACTAAAATATCCCTGTTAATGTTCTTTTTTCCTATAGGATTAGTTGAGAATCTGCTGTGACATACATATATATGTCCATACAGGAGCGAAAGGTATTTTTAAACATCTACTGGGACATATATGTCCCTACAGGAGTGAAGGGGTTAAGTTTTAAAAAAAAAATTCAAAAATGTTTCGTTTTTATTTTTAAAATAACATTTGTTTTGTTTTTTTTTGTGAAATAGTTATTTATGGTATTAGTGGGTAAAGTAAGATATTGCCCATGAGAAAATTAACCTGCGAGGCGTCAGCCAACCAGGTTAATTTTCGAGAGGGCAATATCGGTTTACCCATGAGTGCCATACAAGGTTTTATCCAATAAATAGCTTAGAAATTCATATTTTTATTAAAAATTTTAATGACATTTACAATAAAATAATTTGACAAGTGACAGTTGAGTGGGTAAAATAAATAATTATCCACTCAAAAAAGTAAAAGCCACGCGGGGGTTATTATTGAGTTTATCTATTTAAAATAAAGCTGGTAATTGTCTCATTATCTGTATGTATTGGATAAATATTTTTTTTATATTTGGGAAAATGCAATATACCATTTACTGTGAATAGTATACAATGGAATGCGTAGCATTACATATTATGTAAGATATTATCTTCACCGCTTGGTTTATTATTTTTAGGTGAAAGAACGTGGCTTCGTCTTGGTCGAAATGGACACTGAGTTATGGAGTGAAGAACCAACTCCATCCTCCAGTAGACATGGCAGCCAGGATGGGGAAATTGCCGAATTAACCAAAGAAAGTTGGGAGGTAAGATCCATAATAGTTTTTATACATATTTTTATTTATATTTTACTATAATACTAAAATTATTTTTGTCTTAGTTCTATGTATGACTAATATGAGCAATATAATCAAAAAGCCGTATTTGGAAATTAAAATATAATCATATTTATCCAAACAAATTACAGGGATCTGTGAGTTTACCCAATTTTTAAGACATTAACCAATCAATTTTCACTTTTTAAGGAACCTACCAATCATAGTTTTAAAACGTTACATCGGCACTTAGTACTAAGAGTACCGATGTATTGAAATCTTCGCCGAAAAGTCAAACCATGTTTCTTTCATATTTCTCGACGTGTTAGACCTTTCTGAGTCGAAATCAGTAAAAAAAAATTTGCGTTCGCCTGTCTGTCTGGGTGTAAACTCGATAACTACATTTCTAAAAAGATATCGACAAGAGGGTTTTTGCATATTGTTTCTTATCATATTTCGAAGAGCTGATTAGATTTTGGGGATAAACGATTGGGGGTAAGGGGGTAAGAATGGGGTAAAATTCCTATTTTTAGCGGTTTTTGGTTATAATTAAGTTAATTATTATTGTGTTTTATTAATTTAGCACTTATATGAAAGATTTTTTCCTAAAATACATTGTTTTCGAGATATTAGCGTTTAAAGCAGTAAAAAAAAACACATTTATTAACCGATTTCAAATGAAAGCTCTTTTTAAGCCCTGCAAAAATGAAATATACAGTTTTTGCTAGAATACAACGTTTTGGAGATACAGACTTTCAAACTTTAATAAATTATGCAACACGCAGATGTATTAATGGTTGCATAATCACACAACTTCCTATTTTATAACTTTTCAAATTAGTGCCGATAGTTTGACAAGGTGCTTGCAACTGTTTAGCTACTTTTAAGTTAGAAATTGTGGTTTCTTATAATTTATTTTGACGTTTCTTCAAAATTAAAATTGTGATTGGTGGATTCTTTAAAAACTGAAACAATATAAATTACAGTTCCATTATACATCATAATTATGATAATAATAATTATATAATTATTTAATATTAAACTAAGAAATAAACTTTAAAATTTTTGTCTATTCGTTATGTATTTATGCATATTCGGTGTATTTCTGAAAAACCTTTTTAAAGTTATTAAGATTTAGTGTATTCCTTATGACTTAAATTTATAATAAAATTATAGTAAATTTAAATAGTTTTAACACGTTAACTGCCGTTTGCATATATACTATGCACAGTAGTGGGGTCACGGACGCCGCGTGAATAATATATATGCACGGAAAAAAATTGTGGTTTAAATTTTTTATAGTTTTATTGCATAAATTATGGTAGTGAATATAAAATCAAGTAAAACTTGAAGGCACATAAATAACAATGGTATTCTTATAGTAACTCAGTATAAATAAATCTTACAAGTAAAAACCGCAAAAACCCTTTGGCGCAGTGAGCAAATATAACTTTTCCTTCCTGGCGGTTAACGTGTTAAATGCTCAAAAATAATAAAATAGGGATCAATTATGCGTCACGTGTTCCTAATTGGCTATAAAAATAAATTCAGTTTATAAATAATTTAAATTTTAAAAGTTCAGCTGGTTATGTTAAACCCTATTAATACTGTATAAGTACCCGCATAATAGATATGCAGTGCATAATAATAATAATTATTTTGAATTTTTTATGGATCATTTGTTTAAAATACAAAATTACAACTTAAGGCTTTTTGTTTTATAAGTGTACTTAAAATTTTAGAAATGAAGATGCAATATTCAATTTTTGACCTAGATATCTGCATTTTTTGACTATCGTGATAATTTTCATCAATTTCAATTTTGACGGTGGGTATCTTTCCTTGGGTACCCTGCAGGGACAACATGCTAGTGCTCTTAAAATTTTAAGTATTTAATAAACCACTTAAAAGCTATAACATGTTCTCTTAAAAAAATGCCCTTGTTGCTCCCTAATAACATTTGGTGTAACAAAATTTTGGTGTGCAGCTAATCAAGGCTCCCTACGTTAAAATCTACAGCATCATCAAGACGCAGACTATGTCAACAGATGGATGTGATGAGGTGACTTGATGGCATATAAAACAAACATGTGTGGCTGAATATCATATATCGAGAAAATCCGGGTTTTCATAGCAAAACTAAATATTTATATTTAATATGTTTTCATAATAAACATATTTGTGCTATAAATAAAATTAATAAAATATACTTTATCCTCTTCGGAACCGACCATGTCGCACTATGAGTACAAGACCACCATACAGACTGTATGATACAGTCGGTCAAGTAAGAGCGTGTCACGCATTGTTTATTTAAGAATTTATATACCTATACTATTTTTTTTACATTAAATCACAGTCAATGAATGGTAGATCAATGCAATTAATTTAGGAACTCGCGCAATGCCCATTGGCATCAATGATCGCCTGGTATCGTGGGGGCATAACTTAACGAGACTTTCCACATCTTCCTACGGCAAAGACCTATAAATTGTTCGAGTCTCGCGACGTCTGCTCTAACGTGTATACCTTTTTCCCGCGAAGCTTATGCTTGATGGGGTTTGCGTCGGGTGACTGGGACGGCCAATATCGATCGATGTTTTCCTTGGTCCACAAGAGTCATTTTTCTCTTTTTTACTCAACAAAGGTTTCTTTATTGCACTTCGCCACTTCAAATTGTGAGCCCGATTTTTTTCATGCAAATTATCCAGTATTTTTGCCTTTTGTCGCAGGGTTAATTGAGTATTCTGAGAAAACATGTTTAAAATTATTTTTCGTGCTTAGCTGACACTTTTCCTGTTGAGCCACGATCTAGTAAGTCGTCAACATTTTTCGTTTCCGAGTGTCATTCCTCTCACTTGTTGACAAATGTCCCCTTTCGAATGCGAATAGAGGAAGACAGCCTCGAACCGTGACGGGTACGCAGCACTCATTTTTTTAAAACGTGTTAGTTCACCAAAAATAAGCTTTAAAAATAGTCTCTATGTACAAATCATTGTGCGTCAGGAAGTAAACTATTACATCGAAAAAAAAAACTAGGGATCTCTCTTACTGACTACACGTTATAGGTGACACACTCTTACTTGTTATGGTGATATTGTACTAATAGTGCGATATATCTAATAGAATGTTTATGTTTTTTCAGTTTATTCTGGACTAAATAGGACATAACAAATACATAAAGTCAGATATTTAGATTTTTTTAAAATGAGGTATTACACTTGTTTGCCTGTAAAAGTCGTAGATTATTCTATGTCTATATGGGTATTATTAGGGTGACCCACGAAAATTTCAAATTGAAAAATTTGGCAGTCTCACCCCTTAAATTTGTTCATTGGGGTAAGAGTATTATCCTTGAATTTATCCAATTAAAAAAAAATATAGTAATTTTTATGTGGGGTCATATTAGGCTACACGCACAATATTTTAAGACAATGAAAAAAAAATTTTGTGCCTGTCGAACTTAAAAGGGCACAGCTCCGCCAATTTGAAAGAAAACTTTCTGATTTTTTTTTAGATTTTCCATTTAGTATCCCTTTATACCGTGTCGTCTTAAAAAGATTTAAATAAAAAATCCTCCTACCATAAAAAAGCTTAAGAAACATATCTTTTTAAAAAATGGCTGTGAGCGACCTCTAGATTTTTTCAAAAATTTTGAAAAAATTCAGGGGGGATACTCTTACCCCAGTAAACAAAATTAAGGGGTGATACCTCCAAATTTTTCAATTTAAAATTTTGGTGGGTCACCCTAATGGGTATACTCTACTATACCTATGAAGCCCTTTTCCAGCTCTCCCTTGGCCTGCCTCTTTTCCTAGTTCCTATTCTGCTTGCGTGTAGCATACATTTTGTCGTTCTGTTGTTTAGTAGTCGTTGAAAATTCAACTTGAATGTGTCCTAACCATCTAATTCTGAAAGGTCTTATTTGTGTTATATAACATCTTCTTTCTTAATAGTTATACCATCTTAATTTCCTCATTGGCTCTTCTTCTCCACTCTACATTTTTCTTTATTTCTCCATATAATATAATAATATAATAATAATATGTCCTGCTCCTCTTTGTTTAGAATCCACGTTACACACGCGTAGGTCACGGATTTTATTTTTATTTATCCAAAGTTACAAATACCATTTTATGAATTTTGGTCCTACAAAAATATTTTTTCAAAATTTAAAAATGCATTCCAACTTTTTTTCCGAAAAATATGAATTTAATCAAACTCATTCATTATATCCGTATACATTATTTTTGGTACAACATTACTTTTGTATTTATAACAATTAAAGTATGTTTTAAAATGTTCTAATGGTAATTGTCTCGATTTATGATATTCGTCCATATAGCACTACACTGCCACTCACACAATCACATTGATGTTGTCTTCTTTTCCCTGTACAGTTACTCTTAAAAACTGGAAAATTTTTGATTTAATTTTTTTATCAAATATTATATGCAAGGTTGTTTCAAAACACTACAAGTAACCTTATAACTTGCTGTGGAGTAAAGATTTTTTAAACAAAAATTTAAAACGTTATAATTTATGGAAAATAACGTTTTTTTAACTTTAATGTATAAAGTTACACGACGTGTAATACACGTAGTAACTAGTAGTTTTTTTTGTTATTGACTATTTCACAAGTACAAATAAAAATGATAATTATAATTTGTACTAGTGCAATTCAAGTTGTGAATTTTTTTATGAAATAATATATCAAAATATCCTTTGTGCAACTTGAATTATCAGAAAACTAACTTCTAGCATATCAAAAACATTTTGTTTAAAGAAAGTTTTACTTGTGCATTTCATGCAATCAAACAATTTTCAAGCAAAATGCCTTTGATACTTAAACAAAATTATTATCATTGTATTAAGGATATTACTGTTGATAAATTATCAATTTTTGAAACATCCTGTATATATTAATCCGTATGTCAATGTAACTTCCAGGTGCGAAAGCCTGTCAAAACTATACAAAAACGTCAAAAAAATGTAAAATTTAAAATAATATTATGGTACAAAAAACTTGGCACCATGCAAATCAAAATTAAGGTATGCTAGTCTATATTTATATTTAATGTGCACAGTAGCGCGATATTTGTTTATTTTCAATTATAAAACTTAATTTTCTAGTGACGAATCTTGGAAGTTGCATACACAGATTATCTTTTAGGATAAAAACGGGACTCGCCGATTTTATTAATAGAATTTATAACTTATTTCGTCTAAAAACAATCTACACACTAGTAGTGGCTTATTTAGAATAAACTGTATGTTACGTGTTAGCTTAGTTTTAGATGTTGATGTCCCATAGAGTGAGTATTAGAATTTTTTTGGAATTACAACGTGCTTAAAAAAAGCGTAACTGAAAATTTTCAAACCGTTTGCAGAAATTACAATATTGCGTTGGCACCTTCTTTTTTAATTTTTAATGCATGCACCTCTTTCTATGTTTTTTTTTTTAAACTGTTCGTGTTACAAGTGCATTTATTATTATTATTTATTTATTTATATTTTTTTCTATTTGTAAGGAACATTAAATAAAATGAGCTACTTAAATCAATAGTAGGCCGCAAGTTATTTTTACAAAGTAAAGTCATATATCAATAGTAGCCCACACGATAACTTAACAACGATAACAAAGTCATCTCTTATTCTCATTCGTAAAAATATTAATATGTAAAACTCGTTGCTGTAGCTCAAAGAGTTTCTGTAATATTAAATAGACTTTATTTGGACTCGCCCTTAGTACTTATTTTCAGATAACGTTTATATAAACTTTTTTACACATTTTTGATGCAGAATTTATTATTTTCTGAATAACCCTGTATAATGTAAGAAATGTAGGTAAAAAAATATTTTAAAGCAATTTTCGTAAATTTATGGGTAAATTAATGTTAAATCCTAATTTTAAGTACTTACTTTATTAATTTGGATTATTGGGTAAAAGTTTGTGCTATTTTTGGGAAACCCGTACAGGTAGACCAGATGACAAAAACTTTGAAATGGAAAAATTAAAACAAGATTTTTTTTTACAATTTTTTTTTATAATGTGCTTGATAAGGAGGGGGAGAGTACCAAAAAAAACTGTTTTTTGGGTTTTCCTGGCTTATCGTTAACTTTTTGTTAAAAATAAATATATAACAAACTAAAGACAAATAGTTTCCTATATTTTTTTTGTCAGATTAATACTTATCGAAATAATGGCTGTCTAAGTTCGAGCATTTATAGCTTTACTCCTTTTCGGGGGGTCTCGCTACATAACATTATCCTTAAATTTCACTTAAGCTTAAGCCCTTTTTGAGAAATTCGATGTTCAAATATTTTTATATTTTTTTAGTGTATGGTTAATTTAGTTATACTATATAGATATATCTAGAGTTTATTTTTTCAGTTTGGCAAAAAAAAAATAAAAAAAATGAAACATGTAGAACTTTTTTTTAATTTTTTTAGAATTTTTTTTTTCAATTTTTTTTCGTTTTTCGCAAAAAGAAAATTTAATAAAAAATTAAAAAATAAATAATTTTTTTTATTTTTAGTATTTGGGAAATAATGGAATGCGTAGCATTACATATCTTCACGGCTTGTTTTATTTAACTTATCATTTTAATAAGGTCTGCCATTATAATCTATTCACATTTATTTGTTTTTAATATTAAATAGCCAAATACTGCAATTTTTACAAATTTATGATGGTTGAAAAAATTTAAAGCTCGTTTTAATTTCAAAACTATTCAATAAATTTTTAAAATCAATTCTATTTCCCAAATTGGGAATCCCAAGTAAAGCTGCCAAAAATCTGTATAAATATTGTAAATATCCACCTGCAAACCTTTTTACAGTCTTGAATATTATGGTATGTTATAGGTACATTGTGTAATTTAATTTAAAATATAGCTGTCCTACATTTAAATACAAAGAATAACGCGCACTTAGAAAATTACATCATCACTATCGATTTGTATTTTAGACAAGGATGAGTATATAAACATGCTCTGGGGGAAGGGTAGTAAGTACATTAAAAGCCACCCCATGCTTAGTTTGTAAACATGGAACCGCGCGTTAGTTCTCTTTCAGTATTCAATGGGTTAGTTAACAGTGGTGCTCTCTTTTATTAAACTATTATTTTAAGTGAAAATTAATAGTTGAATGTGCAATAAGTAAACAAATTCATTTAAACAATGATTACTAAATTATTAAAAAAGTATTTCAGTAAAGACAAGGTAAATATTGTTATTAATACGAAATAAAGTATTAAAGGTGCATTATTGTCTATTTAGGATCATCAGTGTCTCATTTAAATTAAAAAGTTTCCAATGAAAACATCCTTAGGGGCCCTAAAAAATTACAAGTTCGAATTTAAAATATTCGGATTTCAAAATTTTTGAGGGGAGGCAGATACTAAACTAAAAATGGTGCACCTAATATTATTTATATAAATCGTACCTGGGGGCTGGGTTTTGCTACATACAAAAATTAAGTTGGTCTGCGACGCGCAATTTTTGGTAGGGCTGTTTTTAGTTTAAACCAGGCACACTGTTTTATTATTATTATTATTATTATTATTATTATTATTATTATTATTAAGCTAAAATAAATACACTGCCCAGTAAAAGAGCTTTCCCATTTAACACCTCCGCGCGTAAATGGATTTTTTGTTATTAGATTTACTTTTAGCAACCTTAAAAATATACCAGTTTTCACGAAAACTGCAGGGGGTGCAGTTAGAACTTTTTTTTATCAGATTCTCTTTCTGCAACCTTAAAAATCCCAATACACAAATTTTCACAAAAACTACCCCCCACCCCTCAGGGGGTGAAATTAATTTATTACAAGATTCAGTTTTAGCGACCTCAAAAACCTCAATATATAAATTTTCAAGAAAACTACCCCCTACCCCTCAGGGGATGGAGTAAGATTTTCAAAATTTTCTAAAAACAATGTATTTTTCCCAATTTGCCCCCCTTGCCTTACCCCAATGTTCACCAAAAACAATCTCGAGCTAGAAATTTTGGTAACATACCCGTATTTCAAATTTTAAGTCTCTAGATTAAAGCGTTCTTAAGTTATCGTGCCCACAAGATATCCCGGACAGACCGATCGACCGACCGACCAACAATTTTTGCTTGAAATTGATTTATATAGACATAAAACGTTATAAAACGAGAAAATACGCAAAAAAAAAATTTGAAGATTTGTGCACGAATACAAGGCTTTCCGAAATCTTGAAAATTTTCAAAATGGGAAAGCAAAATAAATACAGTGGTATTTTTATTCAAAATATATATTTTTTAAATTAACCAGGATAAGAATGTCACTGCTTACATAATACTGATACATAATATATTTGAAATATATTTACCTATATTACATTTATCAATTATAATATTATTGACATCATAATGTTGACTGAACATAGAAACACAAACTTCAATCTTGTCCAATTATATAAATATATGTATGTTTTATCTATGTGACATAGGTCACGATTTAAGCTATGAGGTAGTAGGGTGACCCACCAAAATTTTAAATTGAAACATTTCGAGGTTATCACTTTATATCATGCCGTGTCAAAAAGATTAAAAAAAATCAGTCGGCCTTAAAAAGCTCAAGAAACATAATTTTTTTTTAAATGGCTGTGAGCGACCCCTAGATTTTTTTTCAAAAATTCTCAAAAGTCAGCGATGATATTTTTACCCCAATGAACAAATTTAAGGGGTGAGACCTCCAAATTTTTCAATTTAAATTTTTGGTGGGTCACCCTATATAAACTATAATGTATATCAGGTGGGCCATCTATAGGATATTTTTCATTATTACTAAAATACCATTTTTTTATAGCGATCCTTATTTTTTTTTCAAAGGGATATTTTTTACAATAAGTATGAATAATTTCAATACTACTTTTAACGTTTAAAATGTGGCGGCCCATACAAGTTTTTAGTTTTGAATGGATTTTTCAAAATTGTTATGGATACATATTAACCCATTAAGGACTACCGTCTAAATATTCATACAGATTTACAGATTTTTGTAAGGAGTATTTTAAAATGCATGTAGTTTCGAATGTATTTATTTATGGCTTAGCATATGCAAAAATTATGGTTTTTTATTTCTAGCGAGTAAATAGTTTACAATTTACTACTAATCTCGTTTAACAAGCGAAATCGTAAAAAAAAAATATTTTTTTTAGTAAAAATTACTTATCTGGGCTAATAATAGTAATATATAATTCAATAAATTCATGGGTAACTTCTTAATGGGTTAAAATTTACTTTTTCAGAAAATTTTAAGTTCACAATCAATGAACAAATACTGCACTCTATTGATTTCATTTTTTCTAGATAAATTCTCAAACGCATGTACAATAGGGTGGTCGCGAAAATTCAAATTGAATGCTAACGAATGCTACCTACACAAAAATTTGTTGCCCTTTATGGTAATATGAATTATCCAAATTTTGAAGCCAAGTGGTCCTAAAGTTTTTAAACTTACCCATTTTACGAGCTTCTTTAATTTTAAATATATAAATTAGCAGATTTTGAAATCTTAAACTTTTATCAACTAAAATTTTTGCCTAATTTGTGACTATTACTTACGTAAAATTTAAGGTGGATCACAAGTGGTTTAGAGAACCTCAAACCTCAAAAATTCTATAATTTTACTAGTTTTTTTATCCATTTTCTACCCTTGTATCCACAAGGTGTAAAAATGTTAACGGGCCCTAGTTTGAAATTGTAGACCTATACATGTATATTATATATGCAAAATTTTATTTAACTTGAATTTCTAGTTAGTTTGTTACTATGTTAGTTTATTCGTTAGTTTGTTTCTTAAGCAGGACACTTTAGGTTAATGATAGAAAGCTGAAATTTGGTATAGTTATTTATGTTCGAAGATAATACAATATAATAAAATAAAATAATTCCCCAACCCCCCCCCCCCCCTTGTTAGGGGAGGCATACCTCTTTTTCAATTCTTACCAATATGTTTGTGAAAATTTTGTACTGAAGGTTTTTGCACTCACTGAACTGAATATAATATTTAAAAATGCCCCCCACCCCCTAGGGGCAATTTAAATATTTATAAAGAGTCGTTTAAAAAATATATTCTATTTTTTTATACCTAAACTGGATTCTCGTTAAGCAATATCACTTTCAGATTTCTAGTTTATATACATTATAATGTATAATTATATACCAGGTGACACAAGAAGTATTGCCTACTAATTATCTCTCTTTTCTTTCATAACAAGTCGATATTTGCATTAAAGATGGAGCCACAGGAGCCATTTTTCATAAAAACAACATGGCTGTGGGAACGTTCAAGTATTACGTATCGCAAATTTTGATCATTTGGAGATAATTCGTAGGCAATACTTCTTGTGTTAGCCGGTATATAATTATACATTATACATTATAATGTATATAAACTAGAAATCTGAAAGTGATAAGTGCTTAACGAGAATCCAGTTTAGGTATAAAAAAATAGAATATATTTTTTAAACGACTCTTTATAAATATTTAAATTGCCTCTAGGGGGTGGGGACATTTTTTAAAATATTATATTTAGTTCTAGTGAGTACTACCTTCAGTACAAAATTTACACATATTGGTAAGAATTGAAAAAGAGGTATACCTCCCCTAACAAGGGGGGTGGGTTGGGGGAATTATTTAATTTTATTATATTTTATTATCTTCGAAGATAAAAAAATGACTATACCAAATTTCAGCTTTCTATCATTAACCTAAGGTGTCCTGCTTAACAAACAAACAAACTAACAAACTAGAAATTCAAGTTAAATAAAAACTTAAAAAAATAAAACATGAACAAGAGCAAAAAAAAAACAAAAATATTTGTATTTCTTAAACTCTCATATATATTTGTTTAATTTTAAAGTAAAAAAAAAATTAAAATCGTCCATTTTTAAACATTTAGGGCTCTTGCGCGACCTCCTAACTTTTTCCGATTCTCCTAAAATTTTGCATATATAATATACATGTATAGGTCTACAATTTCAGACTAGGGCCCGTTAACATTTTTACACCTTGTGGATACAAGGGTAGAAAATGGATAAAAAAAGCTAGTACAATTATGGATTTTTTGAGGTTTAAGGTTCTTGTGCCAACTGTAAACGACTTGTGATCCACCTTAAATTTTACATAAGCAATAGTCACAAATTAGGCAACAATTTTAGTTGATAAAAGTTTAAGATTTCAAAATCTGCTAATTTATAAATTTAAAATTAAAGAAGCTCGTAAAATGGGTAAGTTTAAAAACTTTAGGACCACTGTGCGGTGCCTTAACGTATTTCGATTAACTTCAAATTTTGGATAATTAATATTACCATAAAGAGCAACAAATTTTTGTGTAGGTAGCATTCGTATATTCAATTTGAATTTTCGCGACCACCCTAATGTACAATACAATCCATGAATTTATTTTTTAAATACCTAATTTCAATCTAAGCAATGGAATTTCCCCAGATTTCAATACAACAAAGTTATTTACCATTAAACTTTCGGCACTTAGTAAACTATATAAATCACTTCAAAAAAAATGTAGGGAACAATAAAAGATAAATCCATTCGTTAATTTGTTTTTAAGTGCCTCCCTATCGTCCATCATTTAACACTTGGAAAAACAAGTTAAGGCCAAAAAACTATGTGCTTGCGTCATTGAAAAGGCATTTTATACTCTTTAATTGACAGGTTAATAATTATTAACTAATTATTTATTAATTAATTATAATTAACAGGTTATGGGCCAAGACGGACACTATGCTTTTGTCCCCTGGGCTATGGCGGTTACCGGAGTCCGCCCTAGCAGACAGCGGCTCTATTCCTGACCATTCGCAAAATATTTTGCATATGCAGTTTCTACGATACAACCAATCACATATTAGCTATTATTGTAACAGCATATGTAAAATAATCTGCAAATGGTCAAGAATGTAGGTCCAGGTTTTTGTCAGATTCAAGGTGGTACCGTGTAGAATCAAATCAAAAATTGAAATCGCCCACAAAGCCGTTTTAAATAAAGTCATTCTTCTTCTTCAAGTTTTTCCTGACATCGCAATACGGAGTTTTTTTCTATGACACACCCTATAGCATAGGTACTACCCATGATACTCAATATAATCACATTCACACGCCTACTTTGTTAATGTCCAAAATAACACGACCGTAATTTTGGACGTTAACCAAGTAGTCGTGTGAATGGTCGTGACTATATTGAGTTTCATGGGTAGTACCTATGCTATAGGGTGTGTCAAAAAAAAACTCCGTATTGCGATGTCAGGAAAAACTTGAAGAAGAAGAAGAATGGCTTTATTTAAGAAAGGCTTTCGTGAGCGATTTCATTTTTTGTCAAAAATTGTTTGGAAATGTCCCAAAAACAAACTAAAACAAAAAAATCCGGGGTGGTTTGACTTCTCATTTAATTTTTTTAAGGCTAGCCCTGGTCAACAATCACTGGTATAAATTTTATTTTATTATATTAAGTTATATTAAGCTGTATATAACCATATACAGAACACTTTAGTTAATAATATTTAAACGTTTTTGAAAAACATGCTTTATTCTTTGTATTTTAATGCAAGCCCAATATTAGCGAAGTCTTTAGACATGTAGACCCAATTTTGTCAGTACGATTACTTAAGAACTATATGACCTACAAACTTTAAATTTAGAAGATTGCTTATCTGGTAAAAACAAGGAACTAGAGGACTTTTTCCTCCTCTAGTTCATTGGGTAAAAATCCATGTTTAAAAAAGTTTTTAGCTCAGATAGTTTTTAAGTATGATTAACTGAGAAGATACTACTCATATATCTAAAACTTTTTCCCTCCTCTCCTCTTAACTTTTGGAGATATCGACTTTAAATTTGGAACACCCAATAAAGCAACCCAAACTATCTTTTTGCATATGTTACGGGCAAAGACGATAATTCGGCAATTGCCAACAATGTCCGGCCACTGATGACAATAATAAATAGACATTATCGACAAAAAATTTGAAGTTAGGTTAAAAAACTAACCAAACAGGCGCAAAACCAACGTTAATGTAAAAAAAAACACCAAACCAGCCAAAAACCAAACCACAATAATGTCAAATTTATTATTCTCGGCCATTGTTGTCAATGCCCATTATCGTCTTTGACCGTAACATATATTTGACATTTTCAGCGTTTAAAATATGGACAGGGGGTCGTGGGGTTTTTTAAACGGAAAGGGGGGTCGTGTGATACATAATTCTAAAGCTTATAAAATTCTTTATTAGACTGTACATTTATATTTTTTTAGACATTTTTCGGGGGGTTGAAAATGGTCATTTTTGTCAAAATTTCTTTAAAAAAAATTAATCAGTTTCTGAAAAATTATAAATTTCATGATGAAAAAACTAATCTTAAATGATATAAATAAAAATTTATGAATTGAAAATCTAAATCGCAATAAAAAAAATAAAACCTCAATAAACATGTTTAAAAAATTAAAAAATATATGTTCAAAAAGAGAATTTTATTTATTTAAAATAATGTATACAACGACCCCTCTTTCCATTAAAAATATCTCCCTATCCCCCTTTTAAAAGCTAAAATTATCAAATATGTATATAGCCTATTAGGCTTAGTAAGTTGTCATATTTAAGTGTTTCAATTTTGAAGTTTCTCTAAATTCGTTCAAAAGTTAAAAGGGTGGGGGGCGGGTGACTATTGGACCGCACTGTATGTAAATGTATGATGTAGTTTCATAGGTAGAAAACAACTCACCACCTTAACCTAATTCTTTCTTTTTCTTCGTAGGTTTTGCCTATGTCTGAAGAGTATAGGCGGGCCTTCTACTCTTCGTCTGCGCCTTCACTGGACATCGAACTCCAGCCTCCAGATCTAATAGGAACCACGGAAATTTTAACGGTGAGTTTATCGCATTCGGTAACCCAAAACCACCTATAGTTTAAAGAGGTTCCTTTCAGTAGTAGAAATAATAAATTGTATATATAAGGATAATTAGAAAATATTTAATCCTTATACATTCTACGTCTAACCACACGTTAGTGGTACTATGTGCTTGAGACACAAAAGTATTTGCTAACATTCAAAGTCTCAAGACTAGGAGTCTCCTAGTAGGAGAAGTATGATTAGTTTTCTACATCTAGCAATAGATGGCGCACAAGTATACATCAGTCTAATGCAAATAAAGTCAGAAACTGGTTTTTTAATCACCGTACAGAGATGACCCTTCGTACTAAAGAGAGCCAGTAGCCCGAAACTGTCAGTCTACCAATATCACTCTGTACCATGATTAGAAAATAGATTGATGAAATAATAAGTATAATAAATGGTATTCATTCACTACGTTTATTTTATACAAATGGCCACACTGTGCCCTAGAAAAATTTATGTAGATGAACAAAATTGACAAAGAAAACGGAAGGTATAGTCGTAATAATGGTTGCAAAACAACTTTACACTACGGTGTTTCAAGAACGCACACACAGAGACTTAAAACTTGGAACAAAGATTTTCTAAGTAGTAATGATAATCTTGTTTAAATTTTTGTATCTAATACAACTTATCTTAAAATTATGGTCATGGGGTTAACTACCCTATGTTTATTGATAAATTTGAGAGTTGATTTTGGTGCTAGATGGGCACTGCGTAATGTATTTAATGTATTTTTTCTACGACTATCTTAAAATGTTAGTCAAATCGCACAAAAACTCTTACGGTATACAGTTTATAGCACATTCTGTAAGCTGATGACGGTATATAAAAACTGTAACGGTATATAGCACATTCCGTAAGCGGATGAAAGTATAAGACACATACCGTAAGGATTTTATTTTTAGCTAAATCAACAAAATAATAGGTACACTATATACAATTTACTATAAAGTAGTAAACTATTAGATAAAAAAATAATTTATTGGATTTAAATTATTGTTTTTTATTAAAACTTTTGGTTATTATATTATATTTAATATAAATTATATTAATATAATTTATAATCATATTAATATAATAATTATAATTTATAATTATAAAAATATAAATGTATAAAACTTCAGTCGTAGAAAAAGTATAGTCTGCAACACGTATAGAATGGCTATTCCTCACTCGTGGACCGTCCCCCTCGCCACTGTCGCGGCTCGGATGACAAACATCCACTCGTTCGGAATATGCATCATGTGACTGAATATACTATTCCTTTCACTGTCTTTTGCCTTATTATGTTTATGTGACGTTTAAAAACCGAACAATTTCTGATGTTTTCGTTAGTTTAAACCGTAATTTTATTTCACAGGACGTGCACCGGGAAAATCTGTGCAGGCACTTGCCGGCCAGAGCGGAAGGGTACGCGTGGACGCTCATCTTCAGCACGAGTCAGCATGGATTTAGTCTCAATTCAATGTACAGGAAGATGTTCAAATTGGAGTCGCCCATTTTACTTGTTATTGAAGACACAGACAATAATGTAAGTTTAAGGTTTTGTTAAAAAAAAATAAATTTAAAAACAGAACTTGCCCGGGAATAGTTTAAAACTAAAAATGCAATTGAACTTCAATTGTTTTTAAAATGACGACAGAATAAGGTATCCCAAATAATAAAAGACTACCTAGGGGACGTTAAAGTATTACGTAAGCAAATTGTGGCAAACACTTCATACCCCGGTTCTCGCTTTATTAAAGCCTGTAGAGATTTCATATTTGCAATACATACATGTATTCAACAATATATTTTGTTGCCTAATTCTTTCCAGAGACCAAACTGCATTGTTTAATGTTGTTTTCTATAGAAATTATAACATATTTAACCAAAATCCAAGAAAACAAAGTGGTCGCGTGGGGATAAAGAATAAAATAGTAGTTATACCTCAAAAATCTGTTTATTGTAACTACATATACAACATTTTGCGCGTTCCGCACAACGACGCAGCCATTTAACTATGTTAATTTCCGCTTCTTTCTCTATATTTTCAAATAATTTGCATTGCATAACCTAAAAAATAAACGGAAAAATAATATAATTATTTATAATGGGCGCGGCTCTAGAACTGAATTTTGGGAGTGGTTATATTATTTTCCTCATGTTCAATATGATTAAAAAAAAGACTAACTAATAAATACTACGAGGGGAGGTTCAATCAATAAAGTAGGTGTACATTTTCCTATACTTCTGAAATACTTAAGAAGGTATCTACAAAGTGTCAGAAGTATTTTGGAACAGTGAAGTAGGTGTACACATTTCTTGATAAGTGAACATCCCGTCGTACTAATAGTATACAATATTGTTACCAACATAAAGCGAACCAATGTTATAATTTAAAAAAAATTGTTTCCCCTAACTTCACGCAATTTTTTATCAAAAGTCTGGTCCCTGGGGTCCTTTTATCATGCCTGGATCTGACTCTTTCTCTGTCTCAGATCCAGATACCCTAATTAAAAGTAGTTACAAAAAGCCATTTACATTAAACTATTATTGTATTGTTTATTACAGAGTACCTAATATTCACAAACCAACAACGCTTAACCTGATTAATCTTATGTGATTTCATCAATAAATACTGTATGTGGTATGATTCTAATATAAAAACATAAATTATATGTTATTATTATATCACTTACCATTAGTTGTTAAATATATCGCTTTTCTGCTCGAAGGACCGTAAAGACGCTAATATTTGTCAAAAACTAATTCTACTGTGTCAATAGAATTTGGTCAAAAATAAAGATGGCTGACTGTTATTGCTGGTATTATAGTATTCTGCATTACCTTGGTCCATGGTATTGATTTTTGACCGACTCCCAAAAAAGGATGAGGTTATCAATTCGACGTGTGACTTTTTAAAATGTAAAGTGGACGTACAACATTGTACGTCCCCTCTATGTTTATTTCTGGTCCACGGATGTTTGTACATTAAATGGCTATAAAACGGACGTCCACAGGACGTTGTGTGTTCTCTGGGTATTGTATACATGTAGTCTTGATAAAATAAAAAAAAAACATATAAAAGTTAAACATTACTCGTAGTAGAGCTACAGGGCCGGCGACAGCCCAAATTTCAACGTAGGAAAAGTGTCCCTGCCTCCCACTAAAAATTAAACACTCCCAAAATGAGTGACCACTGAGCTATAATAGCTGTGTAAAAATCATCTATTTTTGCATTTTCGGATCTAGAATTATAACGTCGAGAAAATGTGGGTAAAAAATGTCGGTCTGTCTGTCCGACTAAAACATTTTTTCACCTATACTTTGCTTTATACTTTGCTTTATACTTTGCTTTATTGTCCAACAGAACCATTTACAGGACAAAGTGTATAAACATATATACGATACTACAATAATTCAATATACTAAATACTAAATACAATATACAAATCTATAATACTATACATATACTTAATAACTTAATTTAATCTGCAATTAAATTTTCTAAGAAGAATTTGTTTTAATTTACTGAAGTTGATATCAATATTTTGGTTATTTAATAAATTGAAATTATCCAGTTTGAAAATTCATTCATGGTTCTGAACGTCTGAACTTCTTATAGTGAAGTGGTTTATTATAAAATAATTAAAAAAGGCTTATAATCGACTTCACGTTAATTTTATTATTGAAAACAATTAGTGTGACCGCGGTTTCGCTATAGCGGTTTCGCTATAATAGATATAGCATCTACGGACTTAAGTCCGTAGATGCTATATCTATTATAGCGAAACCGCGGTCACACTAATTGTTTTCAATAATAAAATTAACGTGAAGTCGATTATAAGCCTTTTTTAATTATTTTATAAATTGAAATTATTGCACATAATATAAATCGGCGATTTAAATATGAGATTTGTTCTAGCCTGACTTTTTGAAAATCTTAAATTTCCACTTGGTACCAGAAAATTTATTTTACTTGGGAGGGATAGCGTAGTGGCTAGCGCGTATGTATAGCAAGTCTACTATTGTGAGTTCGATTCTCACTGGCGCCGACTTGCTTTTTTCAGTTAATTAATAATTGAAATTGGCGAAGGCGCTAAGTGAAACGGACACTCCCTAGAAACTGGTTCGAAAGTCAGTATAAGCCGGTGGTTCCCTCTACTACTAGCCCACACAAGTCCTGGACTTAGGGGATGCTTGATTAAGTAGAATAGTACGAGGTTAAACAAACAAACAAACTTAATAAATACTCGCAATCAATTTTATTGTGCAGAAGATTAAATAAAAACGAGAGAGATATATTTTTTCTTCGTATATCTAAAGATAACATTTCATATTTATTTAATAATAATGTTTAACTAGTACCCTGAGGCGGGTATACTCTTTCTAGCCTGTAGTTTAACAATTTTAAAAATTTTCTTTGAATTGATTCAAGTTGATTTTTTTGGTTTTCGTAAGTAACGATTTAGTAATCTTGAAAACGTAAAACATGGTTAACATTGGCGCAGGGCTAGGGTGCCAAAGGGGACAAAAACTAATATTTTTGGTGATAACTCGCATATTATTGATTGCTGGATAAACATTCTTACACAACAAAGCATGTTAAATTTTCTATAACAACATTTTTAACTCAACAACTCAATCAGCGCCTTCGAATGATATAGCACATTAGGAGTTTAACGTTTAAGGGTCGACCGTTAAATTATTATAAAGCCTAAAGAAAATTTCGAAATATTACAATTACAAAAAAATCAACGTGTGGTAGAAAATCATCATTTTCGGATTCAGCAGGTTGGAGTTTATCGTTTTGTTTTTTTGTTTAACCTCGTACCATTCTACTTAATTAAGCATCCAAAGTCCAGGATTTGTTTGGGCTAGTTGTAGAGGGAACCACCGGCTTATACTGCCTTTCAAACCCGTTTATTGGGAGTGTCCGCTTCACTTATCGCCTTCGCCAAGTTTCAATTATTAATTAACTAAAAAAGGCAACTCGGCGCCAGTGAGAATCGAACTCACGCTAGCTGGATTGCCATTCTGACGCGCTAGCCCACTAACCATGGCTCCCATTAATTATTAGGAATGATATGTCGTCTGAGTAATTTTATTTTTTTTCGTTTAGTGCAGTTTATAAGATATAGCAATTTAAAGATATTGCGGGTATCCGTTTCAGATTTTTTATTTTTACCCCAACCGCCATTGGCGCCCTGTTTTCTGCAGACCTTCCGTCTAAATTAAGTTTTATCTGTGTTTAAACATCAATTGTTTTTTTTTTCAGGTTTTTGGTGCTCTAACATCATGTTCACTGCACGTATCCGACCATTTCTATGGAACAGGGGAGTCCCTATTGTTCCGATTCACGCCTCAATTCCAAGTGTACAATTGGACCGGCGAAAACTTGTATTTTATCAAAGGAAACCAGGAAAGTCTTAGTATCGGCGCCGGAGACGGAAAATTCGGCCTGTGGCTCGATGGGGACCTTTATTTGGGCCGGTCTGAATCCTGCAAAACATACGGAAACGATCCGCTAACCCCTAACAAAGATTTCGTAGTGAAAACTCTAGAATGTTGGGCCTTTATATCGAGCTAAACAAGAAAATCCCTATTTGTTGTTGTGAAAAAATTAAACTCTGACAGCCCAGTCGAACGGTCGTGTGCAATGAAAGGCACACTCCGTTTTTTTTTTTTTAATCGAAAGGGATTTGCATAAAAAGCTAAAATCTAAATTTGCACCCCTGTGCGATTTTTTTTGCATGGTTATGTGCAGAAACGCATTTTTTTTGAATTTTCGAAAAAAAAACGAAAATTTTCAACTTTTGCAAATTTTCAACGCTCTGTAACTTTTTTTCTGATGGTTTAAACAAAAAAAGTTTATTACATACATTGTAGAGACTTCAATAACGAACAAATATCATTTTTTGTCGAGCGAGAATAGAAGCCGAGATATAAACCAAAAGTAAAAAAATTGCGTTTTTGCACATAACTGTACAAAAAAAATCGCACTGGGGTGCAAATTTGGATTTAAGCTTTTCAAACGGAACCCTTTTGATTACAAAAAAAAAACAGAGAGTGTGCATTTCATTGCAAGGTCAAACAACCGTTTGACTGTACTAAGGTGGCCGTGGGATTTTGTGGTTCCATTGGCATGTGGTGCATATCAAAGATGATTTATAAAAAGGGTTATTTTATTTTTTCAATTACCTTTAGAAAAAAAGAAGCTTTAGACGTTAGTAAAACGACACTATCGCACAATTTGTTGGGAGATAATTAAAATAGCTTCAGTTAGTAATAGCTGCCGTTCACTTGTAACTGAAACAGTTTTTTACATAGTTAGCTTTTTATAGAAGAAAATAACTTGTTTTAAACATAATTCAGTCATAATTCACTCGGAAATTTTCTAGGGGATATGGTATAGATTTCCTAAAAACGTGATTTTATTGGCAGTTTTAATTTAGTTGATTTTTTTGTGATTTATCAAATAATTATGTGATTTATTGTGCATGAATCTAAACTTGGATTTAGTAAGTTTTCTTTGTATAAAATGAATATCAGCTAAAAGAAGAAGAAGAATTTTAAGTTTTTGTCAAAGCTTGCAAAATTTATCAAAATTTGTCATTTTGAATAATTTGCCTTTAAAAAACGATATTTTTTATACCTAATTATCTAGAAAATTTGTGGGTGTAGATGTATCTTATTCTTGTTTTAATAAAAATAACTATATTTTATAAATTACGCTTAAAAAAATTAGCTAAAATATTATTATCATTAATAACATTGTTAATCTATTTTTAAAATTAGCTTACCCTATTTGTTTCGTTAGTTTTTACTAGTCATTATTTTTTGTACTTTGATAGAATGAAGAATAAAAAAGAAGGTTTAGAGTGAATGGTGGTAAATATTGTTGCGCGTAAACCCTAAAGAAAAATAGATGGGCAAAACTAAATCTGCAAAAGTACAAAAGGATGGGCAAAAATAAGAATGATCGCTAAGAAAGTAGTCTAAGAGCTTGTGACCATTTTTACTCCATTATTTTCTTCCAGATTTACTTTATATGTCTCAAAGTACATTCAAATTAAGCTATTTGCAAATCGACAGGTCCTGGATCGGGTCCCTTTGGATGCTAGATGCCGCGAAAAATATATTTTTAACTTACCGAGTCAAACACATTACATTTATTCCATTTATATTAGTCTAATTTCACAGTTTTACATAATTATTCAATAGGCCAAGGGGTAAAAAAGGCTTTAAAAAGTTTATTTGACATATGTCAACACTAAAAAGTGTAAAGAATTTTCATTTAATCAAAATGTCATTTTATAAATTCTCATTTCTTCAAAAATTAAGTATCACATATGTCAAAGACACTTTTTAAAGACTGTTCTCACCCCTTGGCCTCAGAATTATGAAAATAGCATAATCTGAATGTAATAAATGTAATTTATATTACTCGGCAAATCAAAAATTGAGTTTTTGGAGCTTTTAGCACCCAAAGGAACCGGATCTGCAGCCTAGCAATTTGAAAATAGCCTAACTTGAATGTACTCTAAGACATATTTAAAATACAGCCGGGAGAAAATAATGAAATAAAAATGATCACTACCTCTCCGACTAAATTAAAATAGTAAATAATTTCATATTTTTCTTTAGGGAGTGGTTTGTTTTTGCTTTCGCTTACAACGAACGACGGAAATATTTATAGTATTAGAAACTACCACGATTGGAAGTAAAATAGAAGTAGCGGGAGGTAAAATTTACAGTTTTCAATAACTGTGGATTTTGTATGTGAATAATTTATTTATGTTTTTTTTTTGTGAGATAATTTATGTGCAAATTTGGTTTTATTATCGATTATTTTAAAAATAAAACAAAGTTGTAATAAAACATTTAAGTGGGATATACCACGTTAATATTTATATTATTAGTTACAAATAAATGTATTTTCTTTTTCAATTAATTTTTGTTTTTTTTTTCTGTTATAAAATGTATATTTTTAATCTGAAATTTATGATTATGAAGTGGTGCAGAATTATTTTTGTACAGAATGATATATATAATAGTTTTTTGATTATAATTTTCAAAGAAATGAATATTTATTTATTGTATTTATTTTTATAATCTTAAAATGTTATCTTTATTTTTAATCTATTATATTTCTTGGAAGAACATGATTATAGTACAAATAAAGTAATATACAAGAACATAGTATTTAATATGGCCATTTTGTTGTTTAAAGACCGTGATTTTACAAAACAACGTAAGAAACAATATTTTTACACACATCGCCAAAATTCTTGGCTCCCCCAATTAATTTGAAACATAAACAAAAATTATTCTAAAAAATATGTGGGTTCAATTATACATTTTATTGAAATGCTTTATCACAGGTAAGGTTATTTTAATTGAAAGAGTACACCTCCAGGAATTAAATTTAAAAAATCGTATCAATAAATTTTTATCGAAAAAAAGTCGTCACAAAATGTGAGAAACAAAGATAAGTAAGTCCTCCTCTGTTCTCAAACAAAACTAACACATTGTACATGTCAATAAAAAGGTTGTTAATGGATTCCTGCGGTATGTTGTTCCATTCTTCTTGAGCAGCAATAATTAGCTCCTGAAGGGTGAATCCAAAATGACCCTTTTTAGCATATCCCACACGTTCCCACAAGGATTCATGTCAGGTGATTTTCTTGGCCAGTTCATACTTTGAACATTCCCTTTCTGTAGCAAATTGGTAACCCTTCTTGTGCGGTGGGGAGTGGCGTTATCGTCCATAAAAATAAAATTACTCCAATTTCGTTTCGCAATGGAAGAAAATTGGTTAAATAATGTTTTAGGCATAAATGTTTTGCCTAAGAACAGAGGAGGACATACTGGTTATTGACATCGTTTCTCACATTTTGTGACGAGTAAAAAGACAGTTAACTGTAATTACTTAAAAACTGCGATTACAAAAAGGTTCTTTTGCGAACTTTTTTCGAAAAAAAAAAACAGAAAAATGCGTTGTTTTGTTAAACTATTGTCGGTATATTAGATACTTTTTGGTAGTTTCTATTGCTATTGTAGTATTAATGAAAAAAAAAAAAAAATGGATTGATATTTGCATAGCCTAAGACAGAAATTCGTACATTTAAAAAAAAATCGAAAATCATTAAAAAAATTCGATTTTGAAATTATAAAAAAACTACATTACTAAAATCGTATGTCCCACATTATAATAACTGGGTATATTAACCTACAGGGACTAGAACCCACGCTGTATCCAGCCGAATTAGGTACTAAACGCCTTAACCACTGAGGCCACTGACCCAGCAAAGAAGTAATTTATGCCATAGCACAATGTTTTTTAGAATGTTATAAAAAAAATATATTTTAGGTTATTATTTTTAAGTTGCTGACATTGAGCAAAATGTGTTTTTGTGGGAAGACTTGGTTTTACTATCGGTACAGTCGGTCAAGTAAGAGCGTGTCACGCATCGCTTATCAAGGAATTTATTTATACATTTTTTATATAAATTTGCAGTCAATGAATGATATATAAATGCAAATAACTTGGTAACTCGTCCACTCCCCATTGGCGTCAGTGATCACCTGGCACCGTCAAGGCATACTTTGAACGAGATTTTCCGCATATTTCTACAGCAAGGACCTCCAAATTGTCCGAGTCTAGCGACATCTGTTCTAATGTGTATATTTTTTTCCGCAACGCTTGTGCTTGATGAATAACCACAAATTCTCAATGGGGTTTGCGTCGGGCAACTGGGACGGCCAATCTTAATCGATGTTTTCCTTGACCCATGCGAGTCGTTTTTCTCTATTTTTCACTCGACAAAGATTTCTTTATTGAAATTCGCTCGAATTGTTTCATATCTAAACCTTTCTGCGTCAGTTTTTTCGCTTCTTGACGCAGGGTTTACTGAGAACTGTTTAAAATCATTTTTCATGCTCAGCCGACACTTTTCCCGTTGAGCCACGATCTGGTAAGACGTCAACATTTTTCGTTTCCGAGTATCGTTTAACCAACTTGTTGATATATGTCCTTGACTTGCCCATATATTTCGCAGCCGCTTTAAGCATCATTTTCGGACCTTTCGGATGCGAATAGAGAAAGACAGCCTCGAAGCGTGACGGGCACGCAGCACTCATGTTTTAAAACGGGTTAGTTCACCAAAAATAAGGTTCAGAAAGTCTCAACCCTATTGAAAATGACGGGTGTGCGCGGGTATAATTGGTGCATAAACCGGACTTGAGCGGATGAAATTTACCGGCTCAAGTCCGGTTTGTGCAAATCAAAGTCCAAACCATTTATACCCGCACAGATCCTTCATTTTTAATAGGGAAAGTAGAAAAAAAGTACCGACTACACACGCTCTTAGTTGACCGACTATACATGCGCCTGAAATCGATCCCTTTCTCTAAAAAAGTGAGTACAAATATACTCGAGTATGAAAATCTAAATCAAAAAGAAGTTTTTACCATCAAAATAATTTATTTAAGATCAAATTTATTTAAAATTAATTCATGAATGCGTAAAAATATCAATCTGTTTTTTTTATGCAAAAATGGCCATGACTAGTAATGATTGTGTTGTAGCAATATATTGGAGAGCCAAACCAATGGCTGTAGTCTATGTCTATTTGTCAATTAGAATTTCTAATTTAGAAATGCGTAGAAAACATGCCATATCAGTTGTCAATTTATTTATTTAATGTTATAGGCTGTTATTCTGGCTGCTAGTCCTAAAGCTTGGTCAGATTTTCACTAAAACATGGGTATTTTTCATTTTTGCATCAATGTTTTATCATATACTTATAATAAAATAGTAAGGAACGGTTAAAAAAATACGTCACTTGCATTTTCGATTTCGATTACGGAGATTGCCAATAGAGCTCGGAGAGCGAGAATGTTTTAACGTTATAAATATGTTCAAATATGAATGTTTTTAGGTACTATTTTTTGATGACGTCAATTCGAATAGTGAATTTGCCTATACTGCTCTTATTTCTGCCAGACTGCACTGTTTATTCTTCGGCCAGTATTATTTTAGCTATTTTGTAGGAAATTTTGTTCTCTGCAATTGTTTGATATATTGGAATACACTTGCCTCGTTTTCACAGTATTTTGCTGTTATATTAAAAACAAGAATTTTACCCTGGCGGAAAAAAACTGAGTTTTAAAATTTTCCAAACCACGTTTTGGTGTAGGTACTTTACACGCAGAAGCACAGTTAAATCACTCTAAAAATAACCTTGTTTTCGCATGTACTCGAAAATCCAATAAAAAAGAGAAGCGTACGCCTGATTTCAAGTATTCAGTATTAGGGGAAAGGGGGGAATACCGTGACCTTAAGGGCATAAAAATTAATATAAATCCAATATAGTTAATATAACTTATGATGAATCTCACATATGTTTACTATAATATATATAAAAAAAATGGAAACTGAAAATATGCATTCGCGCGAAATTCCCCCGTATACCGCGTAATTCCGCGCAGCTTAATTGGAAATGCCGCACAGATATACTATAAGGCTTAACAATTATGAAGTAAACAAACTTTATTAAATTATAATGAAAAAGTACTTTATGAATGCATGAATTAAATAGTGTGTGTAAAAAAGTAAATTTAACTATTTGAAACACATAAATTCAAAAATAAAAAAATATCCTAAAAATAACTCAAAACTTTTAATTGTTTCTTTCAGTTCTTCACATACTAAACAAATGTTGAGATCAATATCGTCTTATTCATTATCTCGATACTTTACGCCTATACGCACGGCATTCCCCCCGAAGAACACAACTTTTTATAAAAAATACACTAAATAAAAATATGATGATAATTAAAACACAAGCAAAACTAATCTGTATACAGAACGGAAAACAATGATATAAGGCAACCAAAAAGTTAAAAGTTACAGCTTTTTTTAGTGACTGATCCGCGCAAAGTACTTTAAAAAAATGCTAACTGCAATTCAAAGCAGGTTGCAGTCTCAACGTTTAGGGGGTTGTTCACAGTTGTATTACGATATGGCGCTAACGGTTTGTTTTTTAAAATAACTTTTAATATCATAGATATTTAAACACACGGAATTACCCTCTGCGCGGTGTTCCCCCCTTTCCTTTAGTGGTAATCGCGCACATGCGAAAAAAAGTTTATTTTTATAGATACGTGAATTAATAAGGGCGCGCCAATATAGATCGCCTAGATTTTCTTTGTTCTATGGTTCTTGGTCTGTTTTTGCTCTGGTTTGGTTTATTTCACATACCAGATAAAAATATAGATATATTATATGGATTTTGGTCTGTTTTTGCTCTGGTTTGGTTTATTTCGAACGGAAAAAAGACAAGTCCAAAAAGATAAACAGAACCACAGAAGAAAGTAAGTACAAATTTAGATACACGTAGTTATATTTCCGCTTACAGCGCGCTGCAGTGTAGATCTATAGATCTTTATTTTCCTGAAGCAGAGGCCCTAGATAATAATCTAGTTTACTTAAGGTGTACGGCAATTATTTAGTCATATTGGAATTATTTTCTGGAGCAGTGACGTATTTTTTGAATGATTTCTAATGTGAACATATGGCATATTAGCATTGCCGGGTAGCCAGTTCTTTGTTTAAATAAATCAAAATAAAAAAAATAACAGATTAGCTCTAAAGAATAATAAACCTGACAGTATAATATTTAGAAAATGTATTTAAAGTTTAAAAATCTAAATAGCATAGTCATTTTTATAAAAAATATATTCTAACAAAAAATTCTGCTAAAAAGTTATATAAACATTGCAATATGAAGGGAAACAATATAAAATATACAATATAAAAAAATATCTATTTTATTCCACATATTTTTATTCTTTTTGTACATAGAAAGATATATTTTTTATATTAAAATTTCTTTCTTCATCTTAAAAACTTCAATTTATCATAAGGGGCTGTCGATATATTACGTAACGCGCCTAGGGGGGGAGGGGTTACAGAAAATGTGACAGTTTGTGACAGGGGGAGGGGTGGTTGCTAGGAAAATGTTACGTAACGGACGTTGATTTGAGCGAACGTTCACAATAAATCGAAAAAATAGATCTGTAAAGCCGTTTGTCGACGTGAAAAAACACATGACCAGGGCCGTAGCTATAGGGGTATGGGGGGCCTTCCCTCACCTACCTTGAAATTCGAAAAAGTTTTAAATTTTATGGGCTAAAATTATAAAAGTTCTAATTTTAGCAGTACTGCTACTACAACTACTACTTAGTGGAAACGTTTTTTTTTTGTCAAAGAAAAAAGATATTCAAATTCGAAAAAGTTGTAAATTTTATGGGTCAAAAATATGAAAGTTGTAATTTTAGCAGTAGTGGGAACGTATTTTTTTATTCGTTAACTTTTTTGTCGAGGGGTTAAAAGTAATTTTAGACTAAAAAAATTTGTTTTTTTTTTCGACCTTCTTCCCATCCAGTATATCTTCTTCGCTACGGCTCTACTCATGACTTTTCCGTGAACAAATGAATATTTTGTTTTTTTTTAGTTTTCTAGTATCCTTTAGGTACCTACATAACAAATATGTATAATATTTAAACTTTATAAATTCTTGCATTATGCAATTATAATCCGAAATTCTGTATCCTAAAGTATATTAGGTAAAAATTACTAATTTGGATAGTTACGCTACACCCTGGAGGGCGGGTGTTAGTAAATGTGACAGTTTGTGACACAGGGTGGGAGGGGGTCAAACATTTGGAAAAATTTCGTTACGTAATATATGGACTTTTATATGCCCCTAAGCAGATTTAAAACTTTTCAAAAATTAAAGTATTTGAATTAGTAAACATAATATTCCCAAAAACCAATGTAGGACAATAAACCAGTGTTTGTCGGGTAAGAGAATTCATATCAAATTTAAGTAAATACTTTATATTAAGGAAAATTTTAAATTTGTAGTATTCATTAGTGAAAATTCAAAGTTCTATATAAAAAATATGTTAGGTGAAAAGAAACATTGGAAAGTATCAGATTATTGATCCGCTTATCTGTTGTAACCATACAATACTTCGTGAAACAAAAATTGGTTAGCTGAAAATTATTTTGTAAAAGAGTAGTACTTCGCAAGAAGATTACTTCTCAAGTACCTTAACTTCGCAGGAACTCCTACTATAAATTGTCATCTTTTTTTTTTCGAAAATCTATTTTCAATATTTGTTCTTTTACATTTCTATCAATACAAGTGCAAGAAACCCAACTGAAAAAGTTTTGTTTTATTTTGTGTTAATTTTGACTATAACATTTGTATTTAATAATCAGATCCCGGAATAAATATGACAAATTCAAAAATACCGGATCGCACGCGCATTAACATGGAAATACAGTTGAAATTGTTTTATCTTTATAATAATTAGTACCTAATGTTTAAAAGCTTTGAGAATAAAAAAAATATTTTCCATTAAATAATAATTTAAGAACATTTTTTTTATTTTCCTGTCATTACATTTTATAAAAAAAAATTTTGAGGTATTTTTTGGTAAATAATAAATTAATAACAATAATTATAAATAGTAATATATTCATATTTAATTATTAATTAGTTTTAGGTATGAAATCTTGTTGCAAAAGAGAAATACTGAAAAACAAAATACTACAGCAATTCTCACTAGAATTTTCTACATTAGAAAATTCCCAATATAGCTATAATATGATTGGACAGAAATAACCACGTGGCCAGTTATATTGTTAAATGATTGGTTGATAAAAACGTTAAAAAATAATCATCATCAAATATGGCAGTGACAAAATTTATTTATCTTGACAACTACAATGTATCCTTGTATTTAGTTAACAATCACAGATATAGCCTTACTTTTTCAACATATACGCACGATGCAACAATAAAGCTAACGCAATTTTTATAAGGACTTTACTAAATATGAACAAAAAATTATAAAACAGGTGCAAAAAAGATAAAAGTTATTGTGAAGAAAAAAAGTTGAACAGAACGTACCGATTTATTACAGCACACCCAAGTACGCTGTTAAAAATACCACATAGATTCCAATAGGTTTAAACCGAAGTCTATATGATTCTTTATGTAGGTATCTATAAGTCCTATATGGCATACTTTCGCGATATAGATAACTATAAAAAACGATAGAATTCGTAATTTAGGTAACACGACAGGCTATAGGGATAGGATACTTGCAATATTAATTCAATTAAACATAATATACTAAAATTCCAATTATTTAAATCCGGTACATATACGACCAATGTCATATTTATTCCGGGGTCTGTTAATAATGGTTTGGTTTATGTTAACTTGTTTGTGCGAAGTAACTTCCTATTTTCACGAGGTAAAATCTGTGTATAGTAATCGACTTTGCGAAGATCAAGTTTTGTGAAGTAGTTGGTTTGTCAAGTAATTAGTGAGAAATAAAAACTTTGCGAAATACGTTATGTAATAATAACGAAGATTTGATTATTAAAACGCATAACGTTCACAAAGGTGGTTACGTTATAAATCACGTTATAATAATGTTACATAGGTACATAATGTTATTTCAATTACTTAAAAAATAATAATTTTACCAATGGGTTCTTCATTCAGACCGATCAATAAAAAGATACTTTTTTGAAAAAAAAAAAAAGAAATATATCGCATAAGCGCAGGGCGGCAGTCTGTCATTTTATAGTTAAACTTGGATGATAATTATTGAAAAAGAATCAAGCGACAATTATAATTACACGATGCGATGAAAATACTGTTTTGGATTTAAAAATTAATTTATGGATAATAATTATGTCAAAAATTTGGTTTTTCTTTCAGACCGAACCATATATTTAACGAAAATTTATTTTTTTTTGTTTATTCTCAACTAAATAGGAAATTTCAAATATATAGTCAGATATTTTGTTTTTTTTTTTTTTTAATATAAACTATGTGTTTGCCTGTAAAAGTTGTATCAGAAGTGCATATATTATTCTGTCTCTATGAGTATACTATACTGCCCTACTACGCTAGAAAGCGGTAACTCCATTTGTCGCATAGCAGCGTTTTCAAAATATTACATCAGAGTTGACGTCAAAACGTCGCTAGGCGACAACAACACCGTCGCTAGGCGGCAAATGGAGTTACTGCTTTCTAGCGTAGTAGGGCAGTATACCTATGAAGCTGATCAGCCTAAACATATACATTTGCAAAAAAAATACGATACCTTTGGTATCACTAATGCATTCGGATCTTGGGTATCATTACAATGATACCCAAGATCCGAAGAGGAAAAATTTCATAATTCTACTAATTCCCCCTAATTGGAGACCCTTGAATAATAAAATTATAAGCCAAAAGTTTATTTGGGGCTCTCCATGACATTAACTGTTAAAATAAATAAATAAATAAATCATTTATTCTAAGAACATAAATGAAATTAACCATTAACCAAATCAACCACATTTATTCACTAGGGTGCTTTTTTTTTGACAATTTTTTTTTTCGGTCCCATCACGAAATTTTGTTGGAAGTACCCTAAAAATTCTTTTTGTACATAGAAAGATATATTTTTTATATTAAAATTTCTTTCTTCATCTTAAAAACTTCAATTTATCATAAGGGGCTGTCGATATATTACGTAACGCGCCTAGGGGGGGAGGGGTTACAGAAAATGTGACAGTTTGTGACAGGGGGAGGGGTGGTTGCTAGGAAAATGTTACGTAACGGACGTTGATTTGAGCGAACGTTCACAATAAATCGAAAAAATAGATCTGTAAAGCCGTTTGTCGACGTGAAAAAACACATGACCAGGGCCGTAGCTATAGGGGTATGGGGGGCCTTCCCTCACCTACCTTGAAATTCGAAAAAGTTTTAAATTTTATGGGCTAAAATTATAAAAGTTCTAATTTTAGCAGTACTGCTACTACAACTACTACTTAGTGGAAACGTTTTTTTTTTGTCAAAGAAAAAAGATATTCAAATTCGAAAAAGTTGTAAATTTTATGGGTCAAAAATATGAAAGTTGTAATTTTAGCAGTAGTGGGAACGTATTTTTTTATTCGTTAACTTTTTTGTCGAGGGGTTAAAAGTAATTTTAGACTAAAAAAATTTGTTTTTTTTTTCGACCTTCTTCCCATCCAGTATATCTTCTTCGCTACGGCTCTACTCATGACTTTTCCGTGAACAAATGAATATTTTGTTTTTTTTTAGTTTTCTAGTATCCTTTAGGTACCTACATAACAAATATGTATAATATTTAAACTTTATAAATTCTTGCATTATGCAATTATAATCCGAAATTCTGTATCCTAAAGTATATTAGGTAAAAATTACTAATTTGGATAGTTACGCTACACCCTGGAGGGCGGGTGTTAGTAAATGTGACAGTTTGTGACACAGGGTGGGAGGGGGTCAAACATTTGGAAAAATTTCGTTACGTAATATATGGACTTTTATATGCCCCTAAGCAGATTTAAAACTTTTCAAAAATTAAAGTATTTGAATTAGTAAACATAATATTCCCAAAAACCAATGTAGGACAATAAACCAGTGTTTGTCGGGTAAGAGAATTCATATCAAATTTAAGTAAATACTTTATATTAAGGAAAATTTTAAATTTGTAGTATTCATTAGTGAAAATTCAAAGTTCTATATAAAAAATATGTTAGGTGAAAAGAAACATTGGAAAGTATCAGATTATTGATCCGCTTATCTGTTGTAACCATACAATACTTCGTGAAACAAAAATTGGTTAGCTGAAAATTATTTTGTAAAAGAGTAGTACTTCGCAAGAAGATTACTTCTCAAGTACCTTAACTTCGCAGGAACTCCTACTATAAATTGTCATCTTTTTTTTTTCGAAAATCTATTTTCAATATTTGTTCTTTTACATTTCTATCAATACAAGTGCAAGAAACCCAACTGAAAAAGTTTTGTTTTATTTTGTGTTAATTTTGACTATAACATTTGTATTTAATAATCAGATCCCGGAATAAATATGACAAATTCAAAAATACCGGATCGCACGCGCATTAACATGGAAATACAGTTGAAATTGTTTTATCTTTATAATAATTAGTACCTAATGTTTAAAAGCTTTGAGAATAAAAAAAATATTTTCCATTAAATAATAATTTAAGAACATTTTTTTTATTTTCCTGTCATTACATTTTATAAAAAAAAATTTTGAGGTATTTTTTGGTAAATAATAAATTAATAACAATAATTATAAATAGTAATATATTCATATTTAATTATTAATTAGTTTTAGGTATGAAATCTTGTTGCAAAAGAGAAATACTGAAAAACAAAATACTACAGCAATTCTCACTAGAATTTTCTACATTAGAAAATTCCCAATATAGCTATAATATGATTGGACAGAAATAACCACGTGGCCAGTTATATTGTTAAATGATTGGTTGATAAAAACGTTAAAAAATAATCATCATCAAATATGGCAGTGACAAAATTTATTTATCTTGACAACTACAATGTATCCTTGTATTTAGTTAACAATCACAGATATAGCCTTACTTTTTCAACATATACGCACGATGCAACAATAAAGCTAACGCAATTTTTATAAGGACTTTACTAAATATGAACAAAAAATTATAAAACAGGTGCAAAAAAGATAAAAGTTATTGTGAAGAAAAAAAGTTGAACAGAACGTACCGATTTATTACAGCACACCCAAGTACGCTGTTAAAAATACCACATAGATTCCAATAGGTTTAAACCGAAGTCTATATGATTCTTTATGTAGGTATCTATAAGTCCTATATGGCATACTTTCGCGATATAGATAACTATAAAAAACGATAGAATTCGTAATTTAGGTAACACGACAGGCTATAGGGATAGGATACTTGCAATATTAATTCAATTAAACATAATATACTAAAATTCCAATTATTTAAATCCGGTACATATACGACCAATGTCATATTTATTCCGGGGTCTGTTAATAATGGTTTGGTTTATGTTAACTTGTTTGTGCGAAGTAACTTCCTATTTTCACGAGGTAAAATCTGTGTATAGTAATCGACTTTGCGAAGATCAAGTTTTGTGAAGTAGTTGGTTTGTCAAGTAATTAGTGAGAAATAAAAACTTTGCGAAATACGTTATGTAATAATAACGAAGATTTGATTATTAAAACGCATAACGTTCACAAAGGTGGTTACGTTATAAATCACGTTATAATAATGTTACATAGGTACATAATGTTATTTCAATTACTTAAAAAATAATAATTTTACCAATGGGTTCTTCATTCAGACCGATCAATAAAAAGATACTTTTTTGAAAAAAAAAAAAAGAAATATATCGCATAAGCGCAGGGCGGCAGTCTGTCATTTTATAGTTAAACTTGGATGATAATTATTGAAAAAGAATCAAGCGACAATTATAATTACACGATGCGATGAAAATACTGTTTTGGATTTAAAAATTAATTTATGGATAATAATTATGTCAAAAATTTGGTTTTTCTTTCAGACCGAACCATATATTTAACGAAAATTTATTTTTTTTTGTTTATTCTCAACTAAATAGGAAATTTCAAATATATAGTCAGATATTTTGTTTTTTTTTTTTTTTAATATAAACTATGTGTTTGCCTGTAAAAGTTGTATCAGAAGTGCATATATTATTCTGTCTCTATGAGTATACTATACTGCCCTACTACGCTAGAAAGCGGTAACTCCATTTGTCGCATAGCAGCGTTTTCAAAATATTACATCAGAGTTGACGTCAAAACGTCGCTAGGCGACAACAACACCGTCGCTAGGCGGCAAATGGAGTTACTGCTTTCTAGCGTAGTAGGGCAGTATACCTATGAAGCTGATCAGCCTAAACATATACATTTGCAAAAAAAATACGATACCTTTGGTATCACTAATGCATTCGGATCTTGGGTATCATTACAATGATACCCAAGATCCGAAGAGGAAAAATTTCATAATTCTACTAATTCCCCCTAATTGGAGACCCTTGAATAATAAAATTATAAGCCAAAAGTTTATTTGGGGCTCTCCATGACATTAACTGTTAAAATAAATAAATAAATAAATCATTTATTCTAAGAACATAAATGAAATTAACCATTAACCAAATCAACCACATTTATTCACTAGGGTGCTTTTTTTTTGACAATTTTTTTTTTCGGTCCCATCACGAAATTTTGTTGGAAGTACCCTAAAAAAAATTCCCTCAAAATTTTAGCCCTTAATATTAATATTAAGTAGTGGACCAAGGCATGTAAAGATTTCCCATTGAAAATACACGTAAACTTTGATTTTTTTTCTTTAAATTACTATAGCTTAGCGGCATTTTATGGCATCGCTTCGACCATAGACAGGTATTTCTCAAAATTGAATGCTTTACAAAAGTGCCCATTGCGGCATAATCATAACTCGTACTGCTGAGGTAGTTTGCGCCACCAAACCCAATTTTTTCATAAAATTTACGTTTTTCTGTCCTTATCTCGTAATTGACAAGAGCTACAAAAAATATTCAAATGACAAACTTGTAGAAAATTTAATTTCCTACAAAAATTGTGCTTGGCACTAAATAGCTAACATCAATATTTCTTAAGATAATGATGTATAATGAAAAAACGATTTTTTATAACTTGACGTGATACTCGATAATAATTTGAAATAACAAAAACTTTAGAATTTAATATCTCAAGAAATATTGATGTAAGCGATTTAGTGCCAAGGACCATTTTTGTAGGAAATTAAATTTCCTACAAGTTTGTCATTTGAATATTTTTTGTAGCTCTTGTCAATTACGAGATAAGGACAGAAAAACGTAAATTTTATGAAAAAATTGGGTTTGGTGGCCCAAACTACCTCACCAGTACGAGTTATGATTATGCCGCAATGGGCACTTTTGTAGAGCATTCAATTTTGAGAAATACCTGTCTATGGTCGAAGCGATGCCATAAAATGCCGCTAAGCTATAGTAATTTAAAGAAAAAAAATCAAAGTTTACGTGTATTTTCAATGGGAAATCTTTACATGCCTTGGTCCACTACTTAATATTAATATTAAGGGCTAAAATTTTGAGGGATTTTTTTTTAGGGTACTTCCAACAAAATTTCGTGATGGGACCGAAAAAAAAAAAAAATCGAAACAAAAAGCACCCTATTATTTACAAATGCCTTGTGGTAAATTAATTTTAATAAGGCTAAAAAATGCAAAAAAAAATCATATTTTTCTTACTTAAAGCCCATCCTCCCCCACCACGAAAATATTATTAGTCAAAGCAACATTCTTCATCCCCCAAATGAAAAAAGTGGGTCTGCTTGGCCTTCATTTTATTTATATAAAATAGACCATGCTTGATTATTGTTTTTTTTTGCGTAATACAACTGGTTCTTTTTCAATAAAAATCGGCCACTTGATGTCTTAAGTTGTGTACTATAACATTTATCTAGATTTATCTGTAAAATAACTATTGTAAATATATAAATTAAAATAAATAGAAATAGTTGTATTAATTTTTTGAATTATTCATTCCCACATAATCCTAGGATCCTTTCCATGGTTATTCACGGAAATGGCCTATTATTTATCCTTTGTATATGAATTCAAATATATTTTACGAATTTCATGTAAGTTTCAGGCATAATTATCACTAACTACATTAAACTGAATTAAGAAATTAATAAAATCAAGAAACACAACCTCAAATTTTCCGGGGTATGTAATAATAAGGTAACTGCTAAATAGATAATAAGCATGTGTAAATACGACTGAATAAGTAAAACAAAAACAAATATCTATTGCGTAGGACGATTATTACTATATTTTCAGTTGTTGGGTCTAAAAATCGTGTTTTAAAACCAACTATCTCCAAAAGTACCTTTTATTTTCTTATGTAACTACTGTTTTTCCTTCACACTGAAAATGTACGAATTTTAAAATACAAAGGCGACGCCATCTTCATTTTTATTTTGATACTTGGTTAACGTTTGTTTATAACATTATGCACAAAAGTTAGTGTAGTTGAGAAATTCTTCTTTTTGAAGATTGTATCATTATTTTATGGCATATTTCATTTTTTATCTTAATTGTTGCATACCACGAAAAATTAATTATAGAATTTGAGGTTATGTTCCTTAATCGTCTTAATTTCTAAATTTCTTAATTCAGTTTAGTGAAGTTAGTAATAATTATGCCTGAATCGACCTTTAGTTTTTAGAAATTTTCTATAGGATATGTCTAATTACATTAGCATACAGCGTTATTCTTTTAAATGGTACACCCCCCGTAATTTTTGAATGGAATGAGATATAAACTTCAAATTTGGAATGTTTATAACACGACAAAAACTATAATTTGCAATATTTTTTTTATTTGACAAGGCGGCACCAGAGGGGCAGTGGGGACAATATTTTAAATGGCAACCTAAGTTTTGTAATACGTCATACGTCACGTTCTCTTTTTGTTGAAGATTTATGAAATTTTCAATATTTTAAAAAAATTAATTTTAAAAATTTTGCACAAATTGGTCCAAATAATAAATACAAGGTATTATTTTAAGACTAATTTATTATTTTTATGTAAAATTTTTAATATTTATGCACAAAATGTTGAAAATTTGAATAAATTTGAAGAAAAAAAATCATTTTAATCTACACTCTACCGCAAACTTAACCGGACACTAGAAATTTGCCACAATTTTAATGTTGATTTCCTAGCAAACTGCTCATCTGATTTTCATTAATTTTTTTTTTAACCGTAAGTTGACTCTTTAGTAAAGATACTATGGTAAATTTTTTTATTCTGATTTCAATTTAAGAATATACACTGTGAAAAAGTGTTTTTCCTAAATTTGTGACATCCTGTGAGGTGAATCATCAATGACAGCGGATGTTAATTGGAGTCATACTGTAGTCCTAGTTTTTATTAACATTTTTTTTATTCACGTTTTTATCTCTTTTATTAACCGGACACTAGATTTTTTAGAAAAATATTTTTAATTAAATCATATTTTAAATAAATCATTTGTCTTCAGTATCAAGTATTTCCTCCTTTAGCTTGAATGACAGCTCTCATCCTTCGTGGCATACTCTGAATCAAAGAAGCAACATAATGCCGAGATATCTGCTCCCATTCATTTAATAGAGCCTGACCTAAGCCCTATAGAGCATATGCGGGACAACCTGGGGAGAAGGATAATGCAGAAGTACGGCGAGTTTCACACAGTGATTCAGCTGGAACAAGCTCTATTAAATGAATGGGAACAGATATCTCAGGATTATGTTGCTAGTGTTGCCGCCTAAAACGATATCGCCAATAAATACCTCTCGTATCGCAACTACGATGCGTATCGCACAAACGATAACGAGAGGCCTCTCGTTATCGCCGTGGGGTACTACCTCTCGCGATAATGATACTTATCGTTCCAGCGTAAAAGTTGAATATTTCAGCCATCTAATATTAGTTAAATGAATTTGACATTTGATCACATTTAAAAAAAATATGTAAAAAATTACTAAAATGCATATATCTTTGTAAAAGGAAATTTTGCTGAATATATGTGACCATTATAAAGGGCTTTTATCTTTTTAAATCGTATCGCAAGCAGTAATTGTTTCAACATTGTCCTATTTTTATAGCAGATATAAAAATATGAACTCCTGCCAGTTGCACTAAGTACCTAATTCGGCTCATAGTAAGTACGGTAGTATCTCACTAATACGAGGGGTAATTTAAAAGAAGACAAAAAGGCCAACCTACCAATGTAGGATTTGAGTGCTAAAAATCAATTTTAATAATCTTTATATATTTTTGAAAAATCAAAATAAGCAAAAAAAGTGATATCCGTCTGTCTGTCTGTATCCATGATATCTTTGAGCTAGCGAATCATATTCAATATCAGCATCCTCAAAAAAACCATTTTCAAATTTTTGTGAAAAATTATTGTATTTGGCCCCCCTTGCCCCACCCCAAAGTTTACCAAAAACAAGATTTACTTACAGCAACCTCAAAAACCCCCGAACCCTCGAAAACCCATGAATACTAATTTTCACAAAAACTATCCCCTACCCCTTAGGGGGTGGAATTGGAAAAATTTTATTATCAAATTCAGTTTCTTCATCCCCAAAAACTGTTATATACCAATTTTGAAGAAAATATTGAAAATAGTTAAAAATATTAAGCCCCTCATCCCCGTGGGGGTAGAGAATTTTTTTATTATCATATTCAATTTCAGCATCCTCAAAAACCCCCAAATAGCAATTTTCGAATTTTTGTGAAAAATTATTGTATTTACTCCATTTGCCCCCCTTGCCCCAACCCAATGTTTAACAAAAACAATCCCGAGCGAGAACTTCTGGTAACACACCTGTATACCTAATTTCAAGTCTATAGCTTAAAGCGATCTTAAGTTATTGTGGATACAAGATTTCCCGGACAGAACGACATTTTTTTTTTGCTTGAAATTGATTTATATCGACATAAAACGTCACAAAAAGCAAAAATACGCAAAAAAAAATTGAAATTTTTTGCATGGCTTTCCGAATTTTGAAAATTTTCAAAATGGGAAAGCAACAATACACACGCTTTATTCATGATGCTGAAGTTTGCAACGTTTTTTTTCAACGAAAATTCAAATAGTATATTAAAGCACTTATTCCATAACACGTTTTTAGCGCACGAGCACAAGTTTAGAAAATAAGCCGCTTGCGGTGAATGTTCTAAAGTACTAGTGCGCTAAAAATGTGTTATGGAATAAGTGATTTAATATACTATTTGAATTTTCGATGCAAAAAAACGTTGCAAACTTCAGCTTCATCTTTATTCTATGTGTGTACGTAGATAAATACATTCCATAAGTAAAGCTTTACGATACAGTAAGACTAGCTTTTTGTAACAAATGTTTTCTAAACGCTACAGCGATTTTGAAGAATATGAAAACATTAAAGACTTTTAAACAGAGAAAAAATGCATGAATGCCTTACGTGTCATAATTAAATGTGAAAAATTCTATTAAATTTAGAATAATAGATAAAAACTTACATTTAAGTTACAAATGACTCCCGTAGTACTAGCTACATATCGACCACAGAACACACATGACATGAACACCCAAACCTCATGAGGTTGCAACTACGTATCTTTAACCGGTGTGCGCTGTTGTCAGCTTTTGCCCGGGATACCTTAAAAATGTGGTAATGTTGCCGTATTTTGTATAAATTGAGGGTTATAGAATCAAATAGTGCAATGTCCACTAAAGTGAATTTTACACCAGAAGCAAAAAACGAATTAAAACACACTCGGTCGGCAAATTTGTATTGTTTGGACGTAATGTTTCTTAATTTTAATAAGATTTTGATTAAGTACGTAATAGTTTTTTTATTATGGCTGATAAATAAATGAACATTGCACCTATTAAAACTTATAAGTTTAGTATACTAGGTTGGAGAAAGTACTGTTTGAAATTGACCTATATCAAGAAGAGTCCTATTTATGTGCAGAATTAAAAAATAAATAACTCAGGACCACTTGCACCAACAATGGCTTAACTTTAAACTTGGATTAAATGGACGGTTGACCAATCAAAACGCAGCATTTTTAACTTAAATTCCGTTAAGTCGAGATAATCCCAGTTTAAAAGTTGGTGCAAGTGGCCCTCAATATTGGAAACTTTATTAAGAAGAAATAATTATTAAACGAGCTTATCCGGAAACTTTTCCGTCAATTCACAAAGTACATCATTTTCATTTATGTTTGGATCCTCAACGGCTTCTTCGGACTCTATGATTCCGCGATAGAAGATTAAGTCTTCGTCGGTTCGTCACTGTTGTCCATAATGACAAACAGTGCATTAACATCCACTTTTTTTCGGTTTTAACAGTATTCTGACCGAGGAGTCCAAATCACAGAGGAATTCAGGTGTACAAATTGGGGGAAATCTTTAAAGATACCTCCTTTTAGGAGGAAATCTTTGAAAGTTACGAGGAAATCTTTGAAGATTGTGTTAGACCGGAATTTGAATAAACTGCTGAGCGCCGTAACCAGTCAGTTTCTCGGGGTAGGTTCGTAGAAGCAAAGACGAGTGAACACTTTAACCATTTATTCACACGAAGAAAACTTGGGTCTGTCAAAACCTCACGCATGGGATTGTAAAATACTATAACTAATTATAATAATATATAAGTATATTAATAGGAAAATACTGATTAGGTAAGACTTACCTAATCACCAGGCACTTTATTTTAAATAATAAAGAATTAAAACCCGGAGGATGGTTGTTATAAATATGTATATCTTCCACAGGTGAAATCTGAACAGGTAGTGGATTCAATCAATCAATGAAATATTCAAAATATCCCTAAATTAGTTCAAGGACATTCTGTTGACAGAATATTAAAATATCCCTAAATCTGTGTTGGTGGGTTTTTGACAGACCGAAAGTAAACAACATTTTACCCAGAAATAAAAATTCTTGAAAAAGTTAAAAATGAAGGGTATGTTATATTACAAGATTTCCTCCTAAAGGTGTACAAAATTTTGTCAGCGGTTTACCCCTCGATTCTGACTAACTGATGACTGGACATTGTACTCTTTGAAACTGAATCGCATATTTTAACCCTATCTTATACCCTTATATTGCTCATCATCATCATCAGTAGTTTGTTTGGATAATTAAGAGACCCGCTGTGCCTATGGCTCATTTGTCTAAAATATGAATTAATTTGAATGGATATTTGGGGAAGTGAGTATCTGCTCACTGATGCTGCATCTGTCATGAATTGGCATTGGGGCGTGAAAAGGAGGGGAGGGGGATGAGGAGGGATGGATTAGATCCCACGTTTATAACGTTGGATAGAGCGGAAAAAACTGATTTGAACGCCATCTCCAACTCAATTCGAGAAAAATGTGGACATTGCACCATTTGATTCTATACCCCTCAATTTGGGTTGTCACAGTCTGGTCCCTTCTTTTTTTTTATTATTTTTCCCGAACAATTCCATTCCACTTTTTAAAACAAAACAAATATAATAGTTTTTAAACAAGTAATTTGTATTTTTAAAATCATTTGCAAGACACTATATAAGTAATATGTACATAAAAACTTAAAAATAGTATTTCTAAATAGTAAAAAAAAACTGTACATAAACAACCTTAGATACTACATGAGATTTATATGAAAAATAATTATACACATCTTAAAATCTATTATTCTAATATTTCTACATTAAAAAGCTTACAAGCAAATCTTCACACAAATACATTTTATTTATTCAACTCGACAGAACGTTTAATGGTTAGTTAACCCAATATTTAACACTAAATTATCTAAGAACTTGACCAATGAAATGCGAGAATTATTTGAAACATTTAATTTCATTGGTTATATTCTTAGTTAGTCATAATTAACCTGTTGAAAATGACGGATTTGAGCGGGTATAAATGGTGCACAAACCCGTCATTATCAATATTTTATAACACGCTTGGAAAATTAGTGTAATTATGGTTTTAAAAAGGTCAATTCGAGTATTCAGTACTAAACAAATAGGGTACAACATTTTAAGGGGTAAATCTATATACAAAAAACTGAAGAAACACATTTTCTAACACTGCTCCTATGCTATCTTTATAGACTGTGGTTCATTTAGGGGCTATTTTTGTGCAGTTCTGCGTAGGAGCTGTTCATAGTTCGTTTTGGACTTTAAAAGGAACATTTTTGAATCCCTATTTTAAAGTTGGAGCTTAAACTAGGCCAGGGCAGTGATGTGGAGGGTGTAATAAGGGGTAATTAATCCCTCATAGTTACCTACATGTAAAAATTCATGTTTTTGCGCCCCGAAAATAGTATATTACGCACCGAGTACGCGAGAGCTAATTTTTTTACAAGGTGGAGTCGAGTAAAACAAGCACTCTAAGTGCACTGAAATAGGTTTGCGTCGAGTTCCGTATACTATATTTCCTCACGGAATTCCTGAAGGATTAATGAGATGAAGTAGCTCTAGAGAAAAATCTGATTATTGATCATGGTAGCAGAAGGTCTACACATTACAGAACCATTTACAGCTAAATTCAGAAAACTTGTTTTTGGTTTGGTAAATAATCTTCTGCAGAATAATTCTGACAATAAATTGCATATTTTGTTGAACGATTCCGATAGTATTTTTTTACCTTATTCCGTATATCTTTAAAGTAAGTCGCTATATTTTTCCGTTTTGGAAAAAAATGTTCTTGAAAATATTGTTTTTCGGTTTTCAGGTGCTTGTAGAAAAATTACCATAGTAACTGAAAGCTTTTATCCAGGCATCAATTGGAGCGGGGTTATTACTCTTTAAAATCGTACAAGAAAAACTTAACACAATGTTCAGTGGTAAATTTGATAACAGTTTTAAAATACCTCTGAAACTACGTTTTATGCAAACTACATTTGTCTTTGCTACATAGTGTTTTTGCCGAATTTTGCCGAGTTTGCTCGGTTTTTGTATAACTTTCATTTTAACAGTAATTGCGAATTATTGTAGTATCATATACTTTCTGTATTTCAAATAGGGGTAAAATTCGCTGCTAACTTAATAACACTATGTAACAAAGAAAAATATAGTTTGCATAAAATGCGGTATTTTAAAACTGCTTTCAAATTTACCACTTAACATTAAGGTTTTCTTGTACGATTTTAAAGAGTAAGAACCCCGCTCTAATTGAAGCCCGGATAAAAGATTTTAGGTACATACTATGATCATTTTTCTACAAGCACTTGAAAAACGAAAAAAAAAATATTTTCAAGAGCATTTTTCTCAAAAAAAAAAAAAATATATATAACGATTTACTTTAAAGATATTCGAAATCAGGTAAAAAAATACTATCGGAATCGTTCAAAACATACGCAATTTATTGTCAGAATTATTCTGCAGAAGATTATTTACCATTATTTACCAAAAACAAGTTTTCTGGATTTAGCTGTAAATGGTTCTGTAATGTGTAGACCTTCTGCTACCATGATCAGATTTTTCTGTAGAGCCACTTCATCTCATTAATCTTTCAGGAATGCCGTGACATATGACCTCCTAAACATTGTAAAAACGCAAAAATTGTCTTAAAATTAAGTTATTGGAGGCAACTCTGAGCCACTTATATCTTATCAATATAAAATAACGTATTATTATATATTAATATAATATATACTGGTTGTTACAAGACATCTCCCTTTTTTCTTTATTTTAAAAGTTAGAGATTCCAAATTTTGAACATCTCTTATTGCCATAAAACGTCAACTTTAAACATAAAAAAAATATGTCACTTCCGGTTTAACCAACTTTCGATTTTTAAATGGGATACCCTATATATTTTACACATTTCAATTCTACGCTTCATTCTGAGAACAATGATAAAAAAGTGACATTTTAATTGTCAAATTTTTACTTATTTAATTTTTAGTTTTTATCATAGGTAGGCCATAATTACTTAAAATTACTCAAAATGATCGAAGTAACCCTTGAAAAATATATTTACGCTAAAAAAGCTGTTACAATTACCTTTAAAAGTGGGTAAATCACACAATTCATTTCTATAGAAACATAACAGATGAGAATGTCAACTTGAAATTTTTCATATGACAATTTGTCAAAAATAATTTTTAAGCTGTAAACTGTTATTGGAAGGTTTTAGTTTTTTTAACTTTATTGTGACCGTTTTGTAAATTTGTTAAGTGTTTTTCTTTGTTAGAATCAAACTTTTAATTTTAGGTCTTAATTTAGAATGGTTTAATAATTGAAAGTTTTATATTTTCACATACACTGAAATAAATAGTATTTGAGTAATTCCACGTCAACTAGCCCCTCGATCCGGAACTCATCTCTCCGATTTTGCTGAAATTTTGCATGTCCCCATAACTTAGTGTTTATATACCCCCGTTAATGGCGTTTTGCAAAAAAATCGTTGGTTGCTGAGATATTAGGGTGGGTCATTTTTAGCCTTTTTCAAAATCGGAAAAACAACCATGTAATAAATTCGTAATAACTTAACTTCTATTGAAGATATAGACTTTAATCTTATTGATTTTTAAAGAGAATCAAATTATGGTCTAGAAAATCCTTTTTTTTAACCATTCTGACATTTCCAAGATGGCGGACCGCCATGCCAATTCGGGGAAGTTTATATTTTGTATCCCCAAAATAGCTTATCTTCGATTTTTTTAATTTTTTTACTATTTACTTGTATTTAGTGGTAGTATGTCCCTATAAAATATTTTGACTTAAATAACATATTTGTGGGAGATATGACCCATAATGTGCGACCATACCCTATTTTTTTTTCGTTTTAACTACAAAAAATGAGCTCTGTGAGGAATTTAATGGAGAAACTAAATCCATTGCACAATATTATTAATTTGATTACTTATTTAATGAAAAGGGTCATCAATAACAATATACAGGGTGTGCCAAAAATATAGGAGCACCCTATACTGGGTGTCCCAGAATGTTTCCAAAATCTCTTAAGGGTAATTAGATCTCGCAAAATAATGCCACAAGTCCATATAAAATTTTTGGCTACGGCCCCCCTACTCTGAGATATTTGCCCCCCTAGATGAAATAGACAGATTTTGGAAACATTCTGGGACAGGCAAAAAATGACCCACCCTAATATCTCAGTAACCAACGATTTTTTTGCAAAACGCCATTAATGGGGGTATATAAACACTAAGTTATGGGGACATGCAAAATTTCAGCAAAATCGGAGAGATGAGTTCCGCATCGAGGGGAAATGCTCATTTAAGAAAATAGTTTAAACCCCCTTAAATTTCTACTTAAAAAAAGTAAAAATTTTTGAAATTGTTCTTACATCAAAAGAAAAAAAATCGTTTTAAAAGTTAAAATTTGCTAGATAAAAGAAGACCATTATAGTGTGGAATCCTTATTACATTAAACACATTAAACTGATTAAAATTTTGGAGCATCGAGCTAAAAGGATAGTTTCTTCTTTTAGGCACCTTCTTTCCGAAAGAGGAAGTCGTGAGGAAAAGTTGTTTTACCACAGTGTTTCTTTTCTAATCTAGTGTTTAGCTCCTGGATCCATGGAATTATTTAACTGAATAAATTAAATCAGATCCATGTTAATTTTTTAAAAATCGTTATTCGGAAAGGCCTTAAACTTTAATTTTATATAAAGTGTTTCAATTGTCATATTTTATAAAAAAAAACTCATTAAAATATAATTTGGTATATTCATTTTCTACTTTTTTAATCGTATGGAGCGAGGGGCATTTTAAACATTTGTCCATCGATATACATATATATATATATTAAATAGTACATTTTTCATTCCCATTTATGTGCACATGTAGAACTTTTAATTACACTAGGCAACAAATCGCAACTTTTTTTTTTGCCCCGATCGGAAAGTAAATTTTTCTTACTAATTCGAGGGCGTAGAATCCGAATCTGACCTTAGAAAAATTCCAGCACCTAAAATTTTTGAGATATAAGTTCAGGTAATAATGACTTTTTTTTCAAAATCTTAAAAAAAAGAGAATTTTGAAAATTTTAGTGTATATTAAAAAAAATGAGAGGAATTCAAAAATCTATATGTCAAGAACCTACTGTCAGAGTAAGTACGCGAAAAAAAATAAAAAGGTTAAAATGAAAGTGCAGAGTTTACTTAATTGCTCATTTGTGGCATAACTATCAATTTTTTTTAAAAATTTTATAGAACTTAATTTGTAGATTATAAAATTCTCTACAAAAATATTTATACAAATATTTTTTTATTTTGCTTAGTTTATTCCTAAAAAGTAAATAAATGAAAAAGATATAAAATTAAAGTACACATTGTAAACTTTTTTCCCGAGCCCAAAAAATATATTTTTCTTATCAATTTAAAGGCGCAGAATCCAAATTTGACCTTAAAAAAATCAGCATGTCTTATTTTTTAAATTTTAGTACATGCAATTATGCCAATTTAAAAATAATTTATAAAACAAAATATTGTAATTTTTTTGTTTGTTTTTTTTTAATGGTTCTACATCATAAAAATGTTACTTTATTACATAAGAACCATAATACGTAAAAATTTTTTAGTTAATTTTTGACCCCTAGTAATGATTTTTGACAATTTTTAGCATGAGTACGTGGCGATAAGCTTGTCCCCTTATGCACCCTTCTTCTTACCCTCCACCCCTACTTAGTTTTGTCACATTATCCATTTTTTTTTAATAATTTTTTTTTTTATAATATCCCTATTTATTCTACCTATGAATTTAAAGTTTCTATATTTTAAGTTGGGTATTTTTTAACTAATATTGAGTCGCCGAATCCAAATTTGTCCTTGGAATGTTTTTGTCTTCCATGATTTTAGAACAAAAGAGGGATAAAATAATGATTTTTTAACATTTTTATCTTATTTTTCTCAGAAAAATTAGGTAATAGAAATATTCTGAGGCCAGATTCGGTTTCAGCGACCCAAAATTAGTTAAAAAACATATGACTCCAATCGGGGCAAGAAACCGTGTTGCCTAGTGTTATTTAGCCGTTCTAAATTAGGGCCTAAAATTTAAAGTAGAATTTTAACAAAGAAAAAACACTACAAAACTATTGCAACAAAGTTAAAAAATCCACAGTCTTCCAGTAATATAGAAGTTTACATCTAAAAAATTATTTTTGACAAATTGTCTATGAAAAGTTCCAATTTGAAATTGTCATCAAACTTTCAAAATGCATACCTTTAGCTACTGGTATGTTTCCATAGAAATCTGTTGGGCGATTTACCCACTTTTATAGGTAATTGTAACAGCTTCTGAGATTGGCGGAAACAAAACGTTCTTATCTCAAAATTTCATACAAACACCCCCTCTCAAATTTTGCTCAATTTTTTTTTATTGCTGTGTAAGTGCATATGTATTTTTTTTAACGTGAGTTCTGGTACACCCTGTATATAATAACTTTTTGTAATAGCGTAATTATTAAAATTAGATTCGATCTGTGTGCAAATATCCGTCTTCGTAGTTTACGTCCTAAAATAGAAAAAAAAACTGTTTTTTTTGGCGCCCTCCTTGGAGTCAATGTCGGACATATGTTTTTTGAAATATATTTTATATTTTTTGATAAAGAAATAATCCCTTAATGTTTCGTACCGTGTTTCTAAAGCACCCTGTATATTAAAACTTATTTTCCAGTGTGTAACTTATGTTGTTATTATACATAGTTAAAAAATGAGATGTTACGATATATTAATACGCTAGATGAGAGGGACAAGCCAAGTTATACACGCTACTTTTTCTAGTTATCTATTTTTTAGGAAATTATTTATTTGACAAGACCGGAAAGTAGCTTAACAAGACAACTTATAATATTTTGAGCCTAGTGAAGTGTGTACACAATATTTTACATGCGATCATCCTCACTGAGTAATATTTTACAGCGCAATATAAAAGTGAGCCTAGTGATGTGCGGCATTTTTATACACAATAATTTACCTGCGACCATCCTCACTGAGCAATATTTTACAGCGCAATATAAAAGTGAAGTATACTACAAAAATGCATTAGTCTTATACTTGTACTAACACACCTATAATCGCAATAATTGTTATTACAAGTACTTGTATACTTAAGTGTGATATGATCAAGATCCAGAAAAAAATGTATTCATCAGTATTTATCAAGTGTTTTTTTGGTTTTATAGGGTTTTTATGCATGGATAAGATTAGAGCAAGAAACTCAACTTTGCGTTTGGTTTGGATGCACAACAATATCATTACAGTGAACCGGTTTGAACATTTTTTCCCGGTCCTTAGATGGACAGTGTTTTGTAGTAATATGTTAACCACATTTAGAAATGACAGTAGGTTGCTGAACATTTTACTTAATTCCTTTTTAACTAATTGAATTAAAGATTTTAAATTTTGTACATGTTCTGATACATGAACAAGTGAAATGCTTAATTTTAATTAATTTAGTCACAAAGTTTAAAAGATAATTAAGAAAAAAGTTCATCTAGTTACTGTTATCTTACAATGTGGATTAAAATATTATTGCATAAAACAACCCAGATTGAAGAACGAGTCGAAAGACGAGTATACGTTTAGAAAAGAGCTGCAAAATGCGTGTGATTTGTAATAGTCACAAAATAGAAAATAGTATATTATGCACCTATTATGCGAACTAAGTCTTCAGTGTTCGAGACTCAAGTTTTCTTGATGAGACGGAGTCGAGGCGAAAAATCAGCCGAGAACACTTAAGACAGTTCGCATACGTGGTTCATATACTATTTTTTCTACTACCTAAAGCTAGTAACTCCAAATATCAGTTAAAAATAAAGATTTAAAATTATTTTGACATAGCTGTCAGTTTGACAAATAAGTTGAAAAAAGTTAGTAGTTGTCTCAAAAATTTTTCATTATTGACCGTCGTCAATAAACAATGCTTAAAGACGGTCAATAATAAATGAGTTCACTGATTTTATTAGTTGCCAAGGTAAACAAGCCTTGACAACGGTAGATAATATGTAAGCTAGCACTTAATTAGGTAGTAGAAAAACGATATTTTACTAACCAGATCATCACGTCGACGCTACAAAGATGTTTATAAACAGATATTTCTAATTGGTATATCCGAAAAAGTTACAATAACAGCATCGAAATGGTGGCTCAGTTATCTAGAGTACCGCTTAATAAGGTATATTTATTACGTATATTTTTAAAAATTGTAAATATTGCGGGCTCCCGGTAAATTAATATCAAAAGCCTCTGTATATTAGGCATGATATGCAATAAGAAATCAGCCAATAAAATCTACTAAATTTAACATATGAAAGATTTTCTTCTCTTCTCTCTTTATTTTTGGCCTTTGCCTTTGTCGATTGGCCAGCTCGCTGCTCTCTTGTTAGTTTCTGCAGATGGTTCGTCTGGTTGTTACCATACCATCGCGTTCTTTTGGCCTGGTCTTCTGTAAGACTTCTTAACTGTTTACTTCTCCTTCTCTTCATTAATTACGACCTTTAGGTCATTTATGGTCTTGAACATCGTCCTTTTTGATATAATTGTTTCAAATAAATAGAATTTCTTCTATCATAACCTCAAAAACATGTGGATAACCCTAATCCAGATTTAACCACTAAATTACATCACATATACTAACTTTCCATTGTAAAATCAATATCAAAAGTTTGTAGATTTAATAATATTTTCTTAAGATTGTAGATTTAATAATATTTTCTTAACAAACACATTTTTACATAAATTACTTGATGCAGCTGGCGAGAAAAACTTACGGCATTTTTAATTTTTCCCTTAAATGTATAACATGTTCCACCTTCGCGTCACCTACGCGAATGATGATTTTATTAGCTGATTTTTTTCTTACATAACATGAAACTTGCCTAATGTACGACCGCTTTTAAGAACGTTTGCGAAAAAGATAAAAGATGATTTAAGCGATACATGTGTTACGTTCTGACAAAAAATTTTCAGAATAAGTAATAAACTTTTTTGTATGAAAATTTTCTGTGACATTTTGTACCCATCTTTATAAAACGGAATAATTAATCGATATTTCAGTTTTACGGCGTCAGTTTTTAGTCGACTGTGTACCTAATAAAATCACGATAACAGCAAAAACGCATTGGTACATATTTTAAATATATATTGAACTTTTGGTTCAAGCGGGGGGAATAAAATAATACTTTTGACCAGAACGCAAAAGTGACAAAGGACGTATAATTTCACAACGCCTGCTTAACATGTTCGCTGCCGCCTATACATATATAAATAGACGCCCATCCTAGGAGCCGCACTACTTTTTTCAATATTATTCAAGTCTACAGTGACATTGAATATGAGTAGGGGATGGACCCGCCGGGCGGATTGTCGGCAGCGAACGTGTTAAACAAAAAAAATAATAAATGATAAGCCTTTATATGCCGTATGACGTAATCTAAACGTGTAATATTGGTAACGCGGTCTAAAGGTCTAGATATTAATATAGAGCCCTAACGCGGTCTAGGCCTAACGTTAGAAATCAGTACCAGGTTTGCCATATGTGGCGAAAAGGATAAAAAAACTATTAGATTTAGTTTCATCGACCCCAAAAAACCCTATATACCAATTTTCACGAAAACAATTAAAATTAACTACCCCCCGCCCCGGGGTTGGAGTTTTTTTATTATCAGATCTAGTTTGAGCGACCTCAAAAACCCCTATATGCCAATTTTTATGAAAATAGGGAAAATATGTGTTTGATAAAGTTCTAAAATATAACGAAAAAAAAAACCAAGTTATAAATACCTGGTTAATGACACGTTTTTCATTCATTATCCAACTATACAAAGTTGGTAGCCCACTGCCATGTTGTCAAGTTAACTTGGATAATGAATGAAACAGAAGAAATTATGAATGTATGTTGGTATAACTGGTAGAGGCAAATACTAAAAATCGTCGCATAGTAAATATCCTTCCTATACTTCAATCATTCCGTTTTATAGTAAAATATTTAAAATATTTTAGATTTTTCAGAAATTTATGCTAAAAAATGCGCTCTGTCGAGAATTAGATTTCAAATATTATATATTTTTAAACATTATAATATTTATGTAAAGTTAATAATTATTGCACTGGAATTTTATCAAAAGATTAATATTTAAAAACGAGAAAAGTATACTTGAAATACCTGAGCATTAATTTGAAATGTTATATGAAAAAACGATTTTAAAACACGCTTCAAACTTTAGAATAGTGATTATTTGTATAAAATGCTTGGAAGACTTTTAAAAATTAATAAATTAAAGAATAAAATAGCAAAATAGGTCTTTTTATATAAAAAAAACATATCAAATGAGAACTGGCTATGCTTATAAGCTTATATGAGAACAAAACAAAATTGTTTTTTAAATACTGAATTACAGTGGGGACCGATTATTACCGACCCGGTTTTTTAAGGTCAGGTGACTTGATGTTTTTATCGATTATAAGGAACTTCGATTATAGCGAACCACTTTCACCCGTCTCTTGGGGTTCGTTGTAAGCGGTCTCCAATCCCCACTGTAATATAAGAAAATTCCGGGTTGCTTATATTTCAGTAGTACAGGCAAATTTGCATAACATTCAGGGTAAATCGGAAATATGTTTGGACTTTGAAAACCCGTTATGGAAGATGTTCGGTTTTTAAAATTGTCAAAAATTTCGAGAAAGTTCTTTAAAAACTTATAGAGCATTATGGTAAAAAAGCGAATTTTGAGTTATTGGCGAAAAACTAGAATATCTAGCATTTTTACAATATGGTACCCAGAGCACTAAAATCGTGGTCTGACTGAAACTGATATATCACACCTTAGTTCATGTGTATGACAGTTCCACTTATCCGTATTTTTTTTCCGATTTGTTGATCTAAATTTAAGTCAATATCTCGGTTGAAGCAATTTCAATCTCTTTTTTGGATTTTTCTCTCCTTGTCTGTTCTTGGAATGGTATTAATATTTACTTAGCATAAATAGAATAAACAATTTTTAATCAATTAACAATCTTTAGTAAAGCATAATAAAAACTGCGTCTTTCTCGTAAATAAGATGGAGAATATTATTTTCAAAATTTCAAGAACAGACAAGGAGATACACGTAAAAAAAGTAAATATTGGCTTGGTTACTCGATTTGGATCACCCTGTACATTCTGCCTGCACCACCTATTATCAAAACTGGTAGTCTATTGAATTTTCGTGCATTAAAATTCCGATAAAAATAAGAATTTATTTATTCAATGGACCAGTTTTGGTAAAATGACTCGATTTTTGTAATACCATTCGTAGTTGAAGTGAGGTAAACTTTCCTGAAACTCATTGTTTACAGGCCGAAGGAATTCGTGTAGGAATTTCTTCGTATTTAACCCTAATTCCTACGAATTTCTGAATTAATTGTACAAATTTTGGAGCGAAGTTTGCCGCCTAGGGTATTTGGTAAGATTGCTTATTAATTTAACTTTTTAAACAAATTTGAACCCATTCTATTTTTTTACAATCAGATACTAAAAATATTATGTTTTGTTCACATGAACTAGCCCATAAAGCAAAATGCAAGTTTGTCATGAAATATTAAATCTAAATATTTACAATAAATAAACATAAATATAGGTTTTTGCTACATAAATTGCCCCCTTTGAGTTTCTAGTTGGTGTTACTTTCATTTTGAAAGAATAATTATAATAATACTAGGGTTCCTAAAATGTTGACCCGTAAGGATCAAGACCACAACATAAATCCCCTGTATATTTAGTCGATTTTTAATGAACAAAGAGAGAAAGATCATGGCAAACTAAAATCGAGATGTTTTTTATGATACGTTTCTTACAAAGCAACCAAATCCGAATCAAGTTCGGGATATACCCAATACTTTATGTTTTCGAAATTATTAGGGACAAATTTGAAAAAACTTTTAGTTTTATTTAACTTGAAAATCTGACGTGATCGGTTAACTCCGAGGTAAATTCTTTAGCAGTATTCGCATTCATATTTTTATAAGAAACGTATTTCAGGCATCCTATTTTTGCTTTGTTGCCTTGTTTAATGACTTTTTTAAGCTAACATAATATTATATAATGATTTATACATAAGAAGCTTTGATGGCCTTAACCTTTAGTATTCTTCAGTAAATAAAGAACATGTAAGAAATATTGGTATATGAAAACATAATACAAAAATAAACATCTTTCTTTCCTTTTTCTTCTTTGAATTGATTTAAATATAGTAATATATAATAAATTCAAAGAAAAATTTGCTTATTTTCTGTACAATATAGGTTAATCTTCAAAAAGTCAACATTTTTATTTGCTGTATCATTACATTGGCAGTAGTTATTTTCAGCAACAAATTAACAATTTTTTAATAAGAAATTCTGTCAAATATCGACGTTACTACTTTTTAAAACAGCGAACTTTCTGAGTTTAACCTATACTGATTAATGAGGCAGATAAATCTAAGCTTATCTGTTAAGTTTGTTAAGTTAGCTATTTCGAGAAAACAATGTAGAGACGAAACATTTTCTACTACAATTCTTCTATAGACCTAGCTGCCTAAACTAATTAACTAATAAGAATTAAATGAACCAGATACCTTAATTTAAATCCATATAAACTGCCTTTAATAAATAGAAGATATTGCCTTTGTCAAAAGAAAAATAAATTTTGTTTATGTAAAAATATTCTGAAAATAATAAAAGAAAAATGAGAATAAATGTAACGTAAGCAACATATATTTCATCTTTTAATACATAACTCAGTAATTGTTAAAGATTTAAAACATTTTAGCCTGATTTCTTAAACATTTTCAAATGTGCATTTAGTTTTAAAAAGATTTTATATTCTGGAATAGAACAGAAATTTATACATGTATTTAAGTCAAAATTTATGTCACAAAATGTAATGTAAGCAACATTACATAAAATTATAAATTTATCACATATTAAACTTATTATACTAATTATAAACCTATGTTTTGTTACTGTGTTATTTACTAAAAATAAATATTGTATTTAAATATGATGTCTTTTAATATAATTGACAAATTTATACATTTAAAAGTTAAAATAGGCGTAAGATGTAACGTAAGTAACGCTGGAATTACCCTATAGTTTAAAATCAAATATTATATTGAGAATATAATTTATATATATATGTAGTATGCTGTACTGATAAGTGAAAATACCTTACCCCTACGATGGTTTTTTTTACTACATTTTCTCTAATCTAAAATTGTACTTATTGTTTGCTTAATTTATAAAATATAATTTATTTGTGGATTAATACGTTATAACTGCCGTGATAAGCTGAAAGGTCCTATCTACATAGGTTTAACATATACAGATAGCACCTTTCAGCTTAGGAGGGCAGATAATTAAGAGGTATGTGTATTAAATATAAATTATATTCTCTCCCTAAATATAAATTCGTGATACTAGGTTAGGTACTAGTGCTTTTTTTCAATTTTAATCATATTAATCTCATTTTTTGGAAAATGCAACTCCTGCTAAAGCAGTCGTTGCATTTTCGTCATTGGGATTAATATTCGTAAAATTTATGTAAAAAAAACACCGATACCTAACCTAGTATTACTTATGATATTACCCCTGAATATAATTATTCGTAAAATTTATGTAATTTACACGTTGTTTACAGTGTATATTTTCTAAAAAATCATATATTAAGTATATATGTAAAAAAAATGAACAAGATGACTTTCGGATGATTTCTATCCCCTATTTTTTCCAGCAGTTTATATTTTAAATAAATTTTCATTGTAGTCCAGAAGCGTGGTATTTTTGTATGGAAAAAATAAAAGATTGGAACGCCAAATTCAAAACTGAGACCATTTTTGTTTTTAATTAGATATAATAACCATAGCTATTGTTAAAATAATATGCATTTTGAGAGGCCCATGGTCCTAAAGTACAGTGGTGGCATTAAATATCGGGACAAACAATTTTTCATAGATTATAGTGGGTCTTGTGTCATATTTTAGAAAACCTCAAAATATGTCAGTTTGTTTATTTTTTGCTGTTATACGAGTAGTTTGTAAAAAAAGTGTTTTTTATCTTTATTTTAATTTGAAATGAGTTTGCTTATCGTGGAAATTAAAGAGAAAAAATGCTCAGTCGTCCTTAGTATAAGGAGATATGGATGAGGTTCAATTTTACTGAAAACAGTTCAAGAAATAGATCTGTTTCTTAAGAAATGTTTTATTGAGAAAACATTAGGTTCTTACATCAAACCGAAAAACGATCCTATATAAGAAAAACCGAGAAAAACAAGGTGTAGTTGCCGTATACTTCAGTAATGAACTCTTAAACTCAAATCCATTTGCAGTAGAAAATTTATAAAGCCTTGTGAGTTTTTAGCTGTACTGAAGAGAAAAATGATGAAAATATTAAACACATATTCTTTACCCGTATAGTACAATTTTGATCCAAAGAATATCAATTTTATTATTATTTAAATAATTACAACATTTGTGTAAAATTTAATGAATCATTTATTATTTATATTATTAATTTAATATTTTTTGACAGCAAACTTCAACTAAATAGTTAAGTTTGGACTTTCAGTTAAAACGAAGTAACCTAGTTTTTAATTTTTAAAAAAATCCCATGTTAATCCATGAAAAAAATAAAAATGACACGAATTTTTTTGAGGTTGTCCCGATATTTAATGCCACAACTGTACAAAAAAATCTAGATATTTAGACTTTTTAAAAAATATTCTATATGTTCTTCAATTTCGCAAGCTCAACAAGCTGACAATTTTTGAATTTAAATATCTCGAGGACGGATAATCTTAATAAGATTATGTGTTTAGTAAGGTTTTCAGTTACGTTTAACTTAAAAAAAGCATCTGATTACTTCAGAATTAATTTTTTAATTTAACATGCCACTTTTACCAAAACTGAGTAAAATCTTGCGTCAGTAAAACAATTTAAAAAAATTGTATGGATTTTTTACGTTTCTCAGCGTTTTATATTTATATACACGGTGTTTGCAGTCTTATGTCACATAATAAAGGAGATGATTCTACATAAAAAAAAAGTGAAAAACCACTATAGGAATATAGGTCCGAAAATGAACCCTAAGGGAGTTACTACCCTTAAAAATTGTAATAAAAGTTTTTAATTAATAACTCTGGTACCCTTTGAGGTAGAGCGACGAGGTTTTGCACGTGAACTAACCTTAATGCTGGGCAAATGTACGTCAAAAACTAAGAAAAAACATCATTTACAGGTACTTCCAATAATCAATCCTAAGGGAGCTATGCTCTCCTAAAAATGCACCATTTTTAAAGGGCATTAAGACCAATTTTTCCACCTACATGTAACTTTTTTCTCAGTTTTTAACGTAGAATCACCTCCACATCATTGAAGTTTTGGTTCTCAGCATTTTGGTACTTAATTTTTAGTCCTCGAAACGTGAAATTGCCCCTTCAAATTAATTTTCTTGAAAACGGTTAATCCTACAGTATTACAACGAGTACATTTTTTATAAATTTTGTTCTGAGGAAACATGTTCCAATAATAACATTACAAGGAAGTTACACAGAAAAAAGTTTGCGGCAAAAAACTGGTAAGGTCCCCCCGTTTCGCACGCCCCTTGTTAAAATAATGGGACTTATTAAGGTCAGTTTAACTGCAAAACCTCGTCTGTCTATCTCAAAGGGTACCAAAGTCATTAATTAAAAACCTTATTTTTATTAACATTTTAAAGGGTTCGTTTCCGGACCTATGTTCTTATAGTGGTTTTTCATGTTTTTTGATGTAGAATTATAAGACTGCAAATACCGTGTATAAAAAATATGATTTCCGTTAAAAAAAAGCTGTCGGCTTGTCTGGGAAATTTGTGACCACAATAACTCGCGAACGCTTTGAGCTAAAGACTTCAAATTTGGACACAGGTTCCTTATTCAAAGTTCTAGACTTGGATTGTTTTTGGTAAAAATCGGTGTAGGGGTAAAAGCTATTAAAAAAATCAAAAACCATTCGTTTTTCGAAACTTTTATTTTACGTTTTTTTGAAAAAAAAATTTGTTTTTCGAAAAAAAGTTTTTTGATTTTTTTTTTATTTTCCATTCCAATACAAAAACCTTACTGTTATTTTTTTCCACTAGATATTTTGAATCCAGCTTCTGGCCTACTAAAGTAATTATCTGATATGTGGCAAAAAACTATACATACAAAGTACGTTAATAATAAATAGTTACTAAAAATAAGTGTGTAAGAGTATTTATACAACTTGCTGAGCTAAACATAGCATAACTTATGCAGATTTAATAAAATTTTAAAACCTTACTATTTATACTTGAAAAAGTCTTTATGTTGCATTTAAAAAACACCACAGTAAAAAATATAAAGTTGATTTATTTTTTTATTTGTTGGCATTTTCGAAAAAATTATATGAAAAAAAATATTTACAACGTAGAAGTATTTACAGATAAATTAGATGTCTGGAAAGATTTCCCGATCTAGACATTTAACATTAACTTAAAGAATATATTGAATAAAGCGAAAATATATATAAAAAAACTAAAATTAAGTGATCTACTCAAAATCGAAATATAAAGTATATGTAGTATAAGGGTGGACGTTATATTTTTTTATTATCTTAGGTGCAACTAGAAAATTCTGAAAGTATGAGTGATCAAACGGCAGACTAACATCTCTACTCTAAATTTCACTACTCCGTAACATCTCTACTCCATAACATCCCTACTCCATAACAACTTTACTCCATAACATCTCTACTCCATAACATCTCTACTCCATAACACCCCTACTCCATAACATCCCTACTCCCCAACAACCCTACTCTATAACATCTCTACTCCATAACATCTCTACTCCGTAACATCTCTACTCCGCACTATATGCACTTGATTAGCAACTTATTAATTAAGGAGTGATTAACGGAACAAAGTACATTATTTTATCACAATTTTTCCTAGTAAGTGTTTGTCTTTATACAAAATTTAAAAAAATTACAGACGTATGTTATAAATACAAACTTAAATATACATAGTAATATATTTGTTAATTTAATTTAATTTAAAAAAACTTTGTGACAATTTCGATAATTATTGTTTTACAGTTCTGTACAAAAGGTGTTTTAGCACCTTTTATAAAATTGACTTGTCAAAAAAATATTTGTCACGGTAAGCAATTTGAATTTTTACATTTAAAATATTTAGTTCAATAATACCTTATTTATTAGAATATTTTGTTTTTTTTTATTAGAACATGTTAAGAGTACCCGGGCAAAGAGACGGTACTTGGAGGTACATATACAGGGAACAAATATACCACCAAGACTCCAAGTCAGTAGGTCACAGGTATGTTTGTGATAAAATAATGTACTTTGTTCCGTCAATCACTCCTTAATTAATAAGTTGCTAATCAAGTGCATATAGTGCGGAGTAGAGATGTTACGGAGTAGAGATGTTATGGAGTAGAGATGTTATGGAGTAGAGATGTTATGGAGTAGAGATGTTATAGAGTAGAGATGTTACGGAGTAGGGTTGTTGGGGAGTAGGGATGTTATGGAGTAAGGATGTTATGGAGTAGAGATGTTATGGAGTAGAGATGTTATGGAGTAGAGTTGTTATGGAGTAGGGATGTTATGGAGTAGAGATGTTACAAAGTAGTGAAATTTAGAGTAGAGATGTTAGTCTGCCGATCAAACTTGTCTAAGGGTGCTAACGGGGACCCTAAAATTTGTAAAGTTACCATAAATCGTAAAAAATCGTTCAAAATTGTCTGTAATTTTTGTATAAGTGAAAAATTTAAAGGGATTAAAATCTTATTTCCTTTTAAGCATACAAAATGATGTGCCAAATTTCAAAATTATTAAAAGATTTTAGCCCCTGCCGAAAATCCGACAAAGTTGACCTAACACTAAAATTTAAGAATTTCTACCATAAATGTGAGTGAAACGATAAAGAAGCATTTTTAAAATGTAACAGATCGGACTGAATTTATTTTTATTTAATACATTCTAATATTTATTCATAATATTAAAACGATTTAACTAAAACAAAACGAGCTAAGCGCCAAATAAGAGTTCCTAAATATTTGGCGCTTAGCTCGTTTTGTTTAAGTTAAATCATTCTATTATTATGAATAGTTGAAGCGTCAAGTGGATGAAGGTGTTATGTAACATTTTTTTAAAATTATTAATTTCTATGATATCTTAGAAGTGTCTTTTCTCATACCTTCTTTATTCAATGAAAATTAAACAATTTAAAAAATGTTACATAACACCTTCATCCACTTAAGGGTTCAGTTATTAGAATTAATTAAATAAAAATACAGACAATTTTGAACGATTTTTTTACGATTTAGCACTCTTAGACAAGTTTGATCACTGTCATATTTTCAGAATTTTCTAGTTACACCTAAATAAAATTTTAAGACAATAAATAAATATAAGGTCCACCCTAATGTAGTATAAGCAAAATACTAATCTCTTTACTTCAAATTTGAAAGTACGGCACATTTTCCTTTGAGCAGGACAGAACAAAAATTGTCTACTTGCAATCCCTAGTAGAAATTACTAAATTGTAACTTCACGCAGCGTTAATGTTGCATGAAAATTAGGGCAATTAAAATAACACTGGTCAGATGTTAACTTCCAATGTTATTTTACCGCGTTGTTACCAGAACGTTACATTACAGGGCAATTATAAGGAAATTTTAATTAATAAAATAAAAAATCGATTTATTTTGAAGCCTCTTTTAAAACCAAGAGGATAAAAATGTTACAAATAGCTTTTTGTCGATCTACAACAGTAGACAATTATAAAAAAAAAATACTAAAAATAATTATCACATAAAATTTCAAGTCGAAAAAAAAGTAAAATAAAAAGCATATTCTATATGTAAGTTATTGTACCAAATGTACGTATTTTTTATTTGGGACTTCTTCAGTTTTAAACTTAAAAGAAACACCAACAAATAAAATTCGATGCATGAGATACAATTAAAAAGTATCAGCAAGTAAATATTACAGATTCAACCAAATTCACAATTTTCGCTACCTTTATAAATTGCTGAGGATACCTATTATTTGATAATAGGATATTACCATAATTAGTTATATTCCGAGATATATGAATGTTACCGATGGGTAAACGTCCCTGGAATTTATTTGACATAGGTACCCAAGGTACTCCTATAGGAATTTATAGAGATTCCTTGGAATTCCCGAATTCATTGTACAAATTTTCGAGCTTGGTTACCCCTTAAATAATCCATCGGATTAAAAAATGCTAGCCCTTCGCGAAAATACTACACTACCATATTTTAAGAATGATTAAAACTTGGACAAGATGTTATTTACCATATAGAAAATGTTTGGTCTAAACTTCAAGCCTTTAGGTCAAAACTAACTTAAAATATCGTAGTTTATCTTTATATAGTTTACTCGCAAAGAACAACGTTGTTTTTTGGAATAGTTATTTGAGCTTCTAGTAGAGGTAAGTGAATTTTTCTGTGTGAGGTAGTATTTTGTGGACCGAAGCGGAGCTGAGGTCCATAAACACGTCCGAAGACAGAAAAATTCACTTACCTACGAGTAGCGCATTACGTTTTTCACACTACCAAGGAGTTAAAATCTTATTTTATTAATAATATTTTTGACATTTATATGTGTGACAATTCAAGAAATAATTTTTTTATGGAATCACTCATAAAATTAGAAATAGTAGTCTTGTGTCTAGATGTCCCCCTGCGGCAAAATGTAAGCACACTTAGTGACCTTGTGCGGCAAATCGTTTTTTCTGTCTTTATAGTTACGGTTTAGTTTGTATGTGTACTCGATATAGTATTTTTCATTACTGTCGACTTTTTGATTAAGTAATGTCAACTTACCTAGTTGGTAGTGAGAAAATATAGCTACATTATTTAAAAGTTCGATTTCGAAGATGAAGGGGTTTCATTAAATTATAAAGTTGAGAACTTTACCATCAATAATTTTTATAAGACAAAACGAGGGTTAGACAACTAGGCGTAATCACTCACAAAGCAGTGGTAATCGATTCCGTAATCGTCGAGTAATCTTATAGAATCACGTAAATCACGTAATCTTTCAGAAATGATTAAGTAATCACTGAACAAATTATGCTGAGTGAACAAATTATGCTAAATGAAAATATCTTTAAGAATTTTTGTAAACTTTAGTACTTTTTGAAAAACAGTCAACCTTTCAAAATAACACAGATGACTAAAGTGACTATGGGGTTGTTATAATTTTTAAGGCAAAAAATTGACGATTATTTGAATTTTTTTTTCTTTAGAAAACCCGAGAGAAAACCTGTATTATTTTTATGTACAAAACTTTTTAAAAAGTATTAGGCAACTCTTACTAGAAACACTAGATCTAGGTCTTACGTCCTTTAGTTCGCTAATGTCGTCATTAGTCAAAATTCCAACAAAAAAAGATCCACGAGTATTTTATTAAAAAAAAAAACAAAAATGCAATTTTTCCGGCCAAAAAGGGTGAATAAAATATAAATAACAAGCTTTTGAAAAAAAATTACATTAGCTAACTCGTCAACATGGTTTTCGACAAATTGCCAAAAGATTTAAGTCAATTTTTAATCGCTGGAAATGTTTTGAAAAATGGTATTTTGAGAAAATATTTTAGGACCGTAGACCGTATTCTGTTAAGAAGTATGAAAAATCGAAATCCAAACGAAATATATTTTTGATTAATAAAAAATCACTATTAGGTATTTAGTTTATCAGTCATTCCATAGAATTTGAAACCAAGGTTTTGCACCTTAAAATTGTGGAGGTCTAAATTTTACATATCTTATTTGAAATTTATCTATTTTTCATTAATAGTCCAAAACAAAATATATTTTACACAGCTTGAACGCACCCTAAGAAAATTAATCAAAATTTATCCAATCGAAACACTTTTTTACGAAATTAAGTTACAGCTCGTTACAAACCAGCCAAACAAGATATTCCAGTTATAATTCATATGTTGTATTTAATTAGTGTTGTATTTAAGTAGTGTTGTATTTTACTGTTAAATTGATTTTTTGATTCAAATTGTAGTTGTTGTTTTTGTTTCTTTGAGATAAATTAGAAAATAAAAGATTAAAATTTTGGTGGAAATTTTGTAGTGTCTGTCATGTAGCATCATCACAAATTTAATTTTCTCATATACTGTATATTAAACTAAACATAAAATAAAAAATAAAAAAATATATCTAGTAATCAATTTGCTAATATTCGGGCGAAGTATAAAATAGATTTATTCCACTTCCATTTTTTGTAGCGTCCGTCATCAAAGTTTAAAAAATAAAATCTTGTAAAGCTAAATGCCAGATCATTATTGCATTTATTATTTTATCTTAGCTCATCTCCACTTTCTATTTTGCCTACCAGCTTTAATATCAGTTTTAGTTTTTGGGACTTTTTTTTAAATATTTGACAAAATATTGTACGAATGGTAAATGGTAGCGTCCGTCATGGAATAGCTGTTATTTTTTCAAAAAATTCCGAAAATTTTCGTCTTGGTTGAACCTGTACAAAACTGACGAAAATAACAACAAAAAAAAACGACAAAGAACCTACCGTATAAAGCAAGTACGGCACAGCTTGTTCGGCCCTATACAATCGTCATGACAAAAAGCCCCGCATTTTTTACACACCACCATGGCTTTCATGCTGCACGCGCACGAAGCGTCGTTGTTCTTAGTTTTTTGCATCACAATCTGCATCGCGGCGGCCGGGTGATCCACCATCACATTATCGCCAATCAAGGTATAGTTTGGCATTGGTGATTCCACACTGACATCTCCATAGATGGCACCGGGAGGCAACCGTTGCCTTCTGGTGACCGCTTGTGTTCCTGGATTAGGACACTGCACAACAAAATCGTTGGCAGGCTGATTTTGAATAGTTATGTGGGGGTGGTCAATGTCCACGCTAGCAGGGCGCCCTCTGGAGGAAACAGAAACTAGTTGGGACACGCCCCCACTGTTTATGGTACCGCTGATTGGCTGTTGGGAGGGAGGAGCGCTTGAAGATCGAGGAATGTTTTGGTGATCGTTCACTCCGGCTCGTTGGACTAATATGTACTGGCCCATTTGGTTTTGGCCTTCAACCACCTGGAAGATCAGAGCACATCCCATTAAAATCAACAATTATGGTATTTTTATAATTAATACTATAAAAATACCATAATGCTTGCATATATTTGGCAAGGTCGCCAATGATGCATCACCAAATTTGCAAATACATGCAAGCGTTTATTATTAAGATTATAGATAAACAGGGTGATCAGTAACTGCCATGCCAAAATTTAAGAGGTGATTCTACATCCAAAAATATGAAAAAAAAGTTTCTATAAAGGTTGGTCCGGAAATGAGCCCTAAGGGAGTTACGGCCCTTCGAAGATGACATATTGAATGGGTAACAAATAAGAGCATCAATAAAATTTTAATGCTGCAGGGTGATTCTTCATTTAAAATTGAGCAAAAAAGTATTCTTCGCCAAAACATCTAAATTTAATATTAAAGGAGCAATGGCCTTTTAAAAAGTAACGTTTTTGGTGGCACAAAATGTTACTTCCTCTTAATTGCATTTTTTTTTAACGGCTGTGCCTACAATGTTACACCATAAGACATTTTTTATGTATTTTTACTTAAGGAATCCATATTTTTTACTAAAAATCCAAAAAAAAGTACACATAAAAAAGTTTGGGGCAAAAATGTGTTAAGCCTAATACATTTTTCCGTCTAGGGACGCCACTGAATAAATTCAAAAAAATAAATTAACATAAACTTATTGTCCTTATTAATACTAGTGTACATGCAAAAGCTCGTCGCTCTAGCTTAAAGGGTGCCAGAGTTATTCATTAAAACCCTTAATTTTATAACAATTTTAAAGGGCCGTAGCTCCCTTAAGGCTCATTTGCGGATCAATCTTTATAGGAAGTTTTTTTGATATTTTTGAATGCAGAATCACCTCTTAAATTTTGGCATGCCAGTCGATTTGTCAATATCAGCGTTTTCAAAATATTACATCAGGGTTGACGTGAAAACGTTGCTATTGACAAATTGACATTGGCCCTTTTAGAAAAAGTCCAAACCAAGCCGCAGTGAAAAAAAATAAAGTAATCTTGACCACTAATTTTGAATAATTTAGTAAATATATCTTGGAATAAAATGGGTGAGTAAGCCACTGACTATTGCTTGCACTAAATGCAAAAAAAAACAAATCTTCTACACCAAAATGGGCGAGAGAAAAAAATTAAAATTGGTAGGTAATGCTACCACTGGTTAACTTGCACCAGATGTGCAAAAAAACAAATATTCTACGCCGAAATGGGCGAGAAAGCAAAGAAAAATGGGTAGATAATGCTACGCCACTGGTTATCGCTTGCACTAAAATGCAAGCGAAACGCAAAATATTCAGCACCAAAATGGGTGCAAACTTACTCAACTGCTAAACTTCCAAGACATTATTTATTCAAAATCAAATTGTGTCCCACTAAAGGTGAATTACTCTGTATAATTTTCAATCTACTCAAACAGAAATTTTATTTATTTTCCCTGAAATAAATAATAAATACCTATATCTGAAATAAAGTATAATAAAACAACTTGTTTTATTTTAAATAAAAAATAAATTATTTTCCAAGAAAATGCGAAAACTTACTTTTTTCCTTTAAATTTTTAAATATTACGCGAAATAAATAAAGGTGTCACCGTAGCTACAAAAAATGCAAAAAATAAAACTACGGACTTGACGACTTTTAACCGAATCGTTAAAAAATCTATAAAAAAAAGTGATAAAAACACCATTAACCGGCTATGAATTTATCGAAATAAATTATACTTATTTCAATATAATTGAATTAAATATTCTTAAATTAGCAGAAAATGCTGCTATTATTATTTTTACAATATTTTTTGCAGAAAATGCCGCAATAAATTTTACGTAGAATAATACTACGCAAGTAAAAAAGCAGATTTACGTAGAAAAAGAAAGTAAAAAAAAAACAGAAATATACCAAAATATGCAAATTAGCGCCTTTTATTAGCTTTAAACAATTAAACAATCCGGCTCGAAGGACCATGTCCAGACGGCTCAAGTGATGTTAAGGGTTGACTGTATTAAATTCGTTACCTTAGAAAATATGTGAAGTGATGTGTGTAGGTTAGGGTGGTCGCGAAAATTCAAATTGAATATACGAATGCTAACCACACAAAAATTTGTTGCCCTTTATGGTAATATGAATTATCCAAAATTTGAAGTCAATCGAAATACGTTAAGGCACCGCACAGTGGTCCTAAAGTTTTTAAACTTACCCATTTTACGAGCTTCTTTAATTTTAAATTTATAAATTAGCAGATTTTGAAATCTTAAACTTTTATTAACTAAAATTGTTGCCTAATTTGTGACTATTGCTTACGTAAAATTTAAGGTGGATCACAAGTCGTTTAGAGTTGGTAAAAGAACCTTAAACCTCAAAAAATCCATAATTTTACTAGCTTTTTTTATCCATTTTCTACCCTTATATCCACATGGTGTAAAAATGTTTATGGGTCCTAGTCTGAAATTGTAGACCTATACATGTATATTATATATGCAAAATTTTAGGAGAATCGGAAAAAGTTAGGAGGTCGCGCAAGAGCCGTAAATGTTTAAAAATGGACGATTTTAACTCTTTTTTTACTTTAAAATTAAAAAAAATATATATGAGATTTTAAGATTACAATCATTTTTATTTATTTTTTGCTCTTATACTGGTTTTAATTTTTTTTAGTTTTTATTTAACTTGAATTTCTAGTTTGTTAGATTGTTGCTATGTTAGTTTGTTAGTTAGTTTGTTTGTTAAGCAGGACACCTTAGGTTAATGATAGAAAGCTGAAATTTGGTATAGTTATTTATCTTCGAAGACAATATAATATAATAAAATAATTCCCTCAACCCCCCCTCGTTGGGGAGGTATACCTCTTTTTCAATCCTTACCAATATGTTTGTGTAAATTTTGAACTGACGGTTTTTGCACTCACTAGAGCTAAATATAATATTTAAAAAAATGACCCCCACCCACCCCCATGAACCGTAAATACCTCCATTTTGGCATCGTCATAAAAAATATCACTTCCGGTCTAAGCGGAAAATGGATTATTTTAAAGTTTTTTTTTTTAATTCATCAACTTTAACGCTAGTTTGGACTTTTCAATATAGCTCCCAACGGAATATGGACATTTTTCCCGAAAAGGGCCAACCCTATTAGGGTGTTTGTACGTTTTTCTTGTAGAGTATACATGAATTTTTAATTTAGCAAAATCAAAAATAGGTCGTTCCATTTAAAAATTTAGCACAAACTGGCGTTAAAGTTGATGAATTAAAAAAAAACTTTAAAATAACGCCATTTTCCGCTTAGACCGGAAGTGATATTTTTTATGACGATGCCAAAATGGGGGTATTTACGGTTCATATATATTTCAATAAGTTATCTTTTATAGTTACGGAGATAATTCGTAGGCAATACTTCTGGTGTTAGCCGGTATATAATTATACATTATACATTTTAATGTATATAAACTAGAAATCTGAAAGTGATATAAGAGCTTAACGAGAATCCAGTTTAGGTATAAAAAAATAGAATATATGGTGGGGGTCATTTTTTTAAATATTATATTTAGCTCTAGTGAGTGCAAAAACCGTCAGTACAAAATTTACACAAACATATTGGTAAGAATTGAAAAAGAGGTATACATACCCAATGAGGGGGGTTGGGGGAATTATTTTATTTTATTATATTATATTGTCTTCGAAGATAAATAACTATACCAAATTTCAGCTTTCTATCATTAACCTAAGGTGTCCTGCTTAACAAACAAACTAACTAACTAACTAACATAGTAACAAACTAACAAACTAGAAATTCAGGTTAAATAAAAACTAAAAAAATGTAAAACCAGTATAAGAGCAAAAAAAAAATAAAAATATTTGTAATATTTAAATCTCATATATATTTTTTTAATTTTAAAGTAAAAAAAGAGTTAAAATCGTCCATTTTTAAACATTTACGGCTCTTGCGCGACCTCCTAACTTTTTCCGATTTTCCTAAAATTTTGCATATATAATATACATGTATAGGTCTACAATTTCAGACTAGGGCCCGTTAACATTTTTACACCATGTAGATACAAGGGTAGAAAATGGATAAAAAAAGCTAGTAAAATTATGGATTTTTTGAGGTTTAAGGTTCTTGTGCCAACTCTAAACGACTTGTGATCCACCTTAAATTTTACGTAAGTCACAAATTAGGCAACAATTTTAGTTGATAAAAGTTTAAGATTTAAAAATCTGCTAATTTATAAATTTAAAATTAAAGAAGCTCGTAAAATGGGTAAGTTTAAAAACTTTAGGACCACTGTGCGGTGCCTTAACGTATTTCGATTGACTTCAAATTTTGGATAATTTATATTACCATAAAGGGCAACACATTTTTGTGTGGTTAGCATTCGTATATTCAATTTGAATTTTCGCGACCACCCTAGTGTAGGTGCACCTGTTAAATTCTCGTAACGAATCTCCATAGGCTGATTCGAGTTTGTGTGTAATTTCCACGAATAAATAGTCGCCCTTTGCTTTTGGCAATTACTGTTTACATTTAGAAGGTTGCATATTTTTTATACCGGCCACGATATCGAAGCAATGATACCCGTACACCCGCGCCTATTGTGATAATTACTTGACTGACATGGCGCGTGCCGAGGTATCTTTACCGAGCACGCATTTTGGAAATATGGGTCATTCCATACAGAGAGGAACAATTTTGTACATTTATATTAGAAATATATGTTGCACTTGCGAATTTTTATCTTTTTCAAACGATGTATTGATAGACATGTTTTAGATCCGTGTAACGGTTTGATTAATTCTAGTCCAAACGAAAATAAAATCAAATTAATAAAAACCCTGATAATATCGTGAAGCAAAAAGTCTTATATTAGGTATTTAAAACAATTATTTATTATATTTAAATTATTATGTTTTATTAACAGTGTAATATGGTATAAACTACCTCTTAGGGAGGTCCCAGAACCACTTCAAAGTAATAAACTAAACCAATTAAAATCGCCCTCGGCGCTAGGGATGCAATATCGGTTGTTGTTATCCCAGGTTTTTAGCGAAAAATAAAGGTAAGAGATTAGAGATTTTAAATTTTATTTAATTTTTCTATTAAAATTAATAAAAAAGTACCAAGTATATCATTTAATCATTTAGGCCCGGTTGTACAAAACTGGCTCAAGTCTGAACCCTGTCTGTCATGGAAACGATTGTTGCAACAAACGTTTCCATGGAAAAGGAGCCTCGCTCAAAGTTAAATCAGGTTTATACAACCGGGCCTTAATTCAGAATCATGAGTACTTTCATAATCACTAAAAAACAAAATATGGAGTGGTCTGTGTGAAAAGCTCGCAGGTCATACGGCCTGTGCAAAATAAACCATTTTGTTTATAATTTCCTTAAATAAACGGAACAAAATCACTTTATCATTAAAATTATTTACACACTCGTTAATAAAATCGAACGAAAAACCTTTTTTTTGCATTTTCGGGTTAAAAATATCATGAAACGTCTAGAAAATGCAACATGCACCCACTATAATATAGTGGGTGTTAAAAAAATTGTATGTCTTTACCTTTTTAACGGAGTGCTCAGATTAAAAATACTACTAATTATTTAATTCAGAATCATGAGTACTTTCATAATCACTAAAAATAAAAATATAGACTGGTCTGTGTGAAAAGCTTGCAGGTCATACGGCCTGTGCAAAATAAATCATTTTGTTTATAATTCCCTTAAATAAACAAAATCACTTTATCATTAAAATTATTTACACACTCGTTAATAAAATCGAACGAAAAACTTTTTTTTGCATTTTCGGGTTAAAAATATCATGAAACGTCTAGAAAATGCAACATGCACCCACTATAATATAGTGGGTGTTAAAAAAATGTATTTCTGTAAACCTTTACCTTTTTAACGGAATGTCCAGATTAAAAATACTACTAATAATTTAATTCAGAATCATGAGTACTTTCATAATCACTAAAAATAAAAATATAGACTGGTCTGTGTGAAAAGCTTGCAGGTCATACGGCCTGTGCAAAATAAATCATTTTGTTTATAATTCCCTTAAATAAACAAAATCACTTTATCATTAAAATTATTTACACACTCGTTAAAAAAATCGAACAAAAAACCTTTTTTTTGCATTTTCGGGTTAAAAATATCATGAAACGTCTAGAAAATGCAACATGCACCCACTATAATATAGTGGGTGTTAAAAAAATGTATGTCTTTACCTTTTTAACGGAGTACTCAGATTAAAAATACTACTAATTATTTAATTCGGAATCATGAGTACTTTCATAATCACTAAAAATAAAAATATAGACTCGTCTGTGTGAAAAGCTCGCAGGTCATACGGCCTGTGCAAAATAAATCATTTTGTTTATAATTCCCTTAAATAAACAAAATCACTTTATCATTAAAATTATTTACACACTCGTTAATAAAATCGAACGAAAAACCTTTTTTTTGCATTTTCGGGTTAAAAATATCATGAAACGTCTAGAAAATGCAACACGCACCCACTATAATATAGTAGGTGTTAAAAAAAATGTATTTCTGTAAACATTTACCTTTTTAACGGAATGTCCAGATTAAAAATACTACTAATCATTTAATTCAGAATCATGAGTACTTTCATAATTACTAAAAAGAAAAATATAGACTGGTCTGTGTGAAAAGCTCGCAGGTCATACGACCTGTGCAAAATAAACCATTTTGTTTATAATTCCCTTAAATAAACAAAATCACTTTATCATTAAAATTATTTACACACTCGTTAAAAAAATCGAACGAAAAACCTTTTTTTTGCATTTTCGGGTTAAAAATATCATGAAACGTCTAGAAAATGCAACATGCACCCACTATAATATAGTGGGTGTTAAAAAAAATGTATGTCTTTACCTTTTTAACGGAGTGCTCAGATTAAAAATACTACTAATTATTTAATTCGGAATCATGAGTACTTTCATAATCACTAAAAATAAAAATATAGACTCGTCTGTGTGAAAAGCTCGCAGGTCATACGGCCTGTGCAAAATAAATCATTTTGTTTATAATTCCCTTAAATAAACAAAATCACTTTATCATTAAAATTATTTACACACTCGTTAATAAAATCGAACGAAAAACCTTTTTTTTTGCATTTTCGGGTTAAAAATATCATGAAACGTCTAGAAAATGCAACATGCACCCACTATAATATAGTGGGTGTTAAAAAAATGTATGTCTGTAAACCTTTACCTTTTTAACGGAATGTCCAGATTAAAAATACTACTGCCAACAAAATAATACTTTCCCCTATAGACATAGGTCCATTAAAATCAAAAACGAAAAAAAAAAAAAAAAATAAAGTTTTTCAAAAAAAAAATTTTTTCAAAAAAAGTTCCTTTTTGTGAAAGGAAAATTAAATTGAAAAAAAAAATGTTTTTGAAAAAAGTTGTTTTTACCCCCATTTTACCCCCCAATCCGATTTTTACCAAAAAAAAAGTCCAAACCTATGATCCAAAAGTCTTTTTCCCGGACACACAGACCGATAGACCGACAGATTTTTTTTTGACGGAAATCATATTTTTTGGATATAAAACGTCCAGAAACGTAAAAAAAGCAATAAAAATTTTTCGAAATTTTTTTACTAACGCAAGACTTTCCTTAGGGAAATTTTCTAGCAAGATTTAATGACAAAACAATAATAACCCATTCCTGTAAAGTTTTCATGTTATGAGATACGAGCTTTTCACACAGACCAGTTGATATGGTGTGATATAAAAAAAAATTGGGTATTCAAGTGGGTGGATTTTGATGGGAATTTTCAGTACCATGCATATCATGAAGCAGAAAATATTTGGTCTCACCTCTGGGGACATTGTTGCTTGCGCCTGCGGCAGAACTGCCATCGTCACTGGAATCCCTTGCCCTGAAGTGAACATGTGTCTAACCACCACCGGGGGACTCGGTTGACGCTGCTGGTACGGAATCGGCCGCGGTTTCTGACTTTTCACCACACTACTCGTCTGCTGCACCATTTGAAAGTTACCCGAAGCCGGCAAGGGGGGCGTAAAAGTCTTATTACCGCTCCGGGATGAGGTAACGGAGCTGTATTGAGTTTGACGGTTATTTTCAGTTTTCTTACTGTTTGCGGTGGCCGCAGCGAGTAAACTCGGCGGTGGCTTCAATTGACACCTGAGTTGGTCTCTGTTAGGACTATTCTGTATAACTGCCTGACAAATTTGATAACTTCGTTCTAAATTGACGGCCCCAGGAGGAGGTTTATTACAAGTAGACCTGCTTCTGTTAGAAGGATTATTATTAGAAGTCTTTTGTTTTGATTTAGTATGTGTAGAAAGAGCCCTAATAGGTTGGCTGGCGCTTAGCGATAGATACGGCAAGGAACTGGAACTCTGGACCATTCCAGGCCTGGAAATCGTAGCTAGTGAAACGTCGCTGACAACAGAATTTAGCATGGGCGCTGTGCTGACAACGGCTGGTAAACAAACTATCGTTGTGGGCGGTATAACGGTGGTTGCAGTTATGCTCACAGATGGAGTCAAGCTCGAAGTCGAACCGTTACTGTTTGTGTTCACAGTGCTCGTTATTAAACTATCTGAACTCACTATTTCTGGCGTTAAAGTCACTTCGAGTTCTAATTTAACCTGATTTCCGCTGAACTCCGGGTAGTTCTCACCGGACTTATCCGTGGTGGTCTCCGGATCGCCTGTCCCTAGAGCCGCGGCTACCATATCGGAATCCATTTTTACATCGTAATTCCAGTCGTTGGGAACTGGAAATGTTCCCTCCTCTAGTCTGACTTCCAGTTCTTCTTGCATGGGAATCACTTCCACATGGTCTGATGGATCCAACTGATGCACTATGTCCGTGGGCACTGTGTCTATATTGTGCATGGGTGGCACTTGCAGAAGCTTCTCCGTGCTGGAGTCGACTAAACCCCAACAGCAGTCATCAGTGGCTGCGAAAATATTTGACAATTTAGATAACTAAACAAAATTATTTGAGCTATATGAAATGTAATGATGGTTTAATGTTTTGAAGACATTCGATACTAGTGAGCTGTGACTGTTCTTAAAACAATGCATGGGAGGTCTTAAGGGGTAACAGGAGCTTTACATAGCAAAATATCTTTTTGTTTTGAACATTGAAGAATTAGATTCATTTTAGTGTATGAACCGTGTTTTGCTAAAACATGTTATCCCACATTGTAAAGTAACAGTAGTTTTTCGAACATTTTACTTAATTTCTTTTAAATGATTTGAATTAAAGATTTGCAACTTTTGTACATGTTATAACACATAAACAATTGAATTGTAAATTTCGAAAAGGGCTCATCTCCGAAAATTAAAATTTTTCAGGAGACACAAAAAACTGAATTTCTGTTGAACCATTTGACTTATTTGAGCAGTTTTTTTTTCTAAAATTACTGTAAAATAGTATTACTGAAGGAAAATTTGATGGAGAAAATGATCGTTACAGTTTCCCGAGATGAGTCCTTTTCGAACTTCACCTGAGGATTTAGGTGGTTTTAGTAGTAAAACGGCATTAGTAAAGAACGCATATTATTGAAAATAACAAAAATACTGTTAAAAATACAAAAATAATGTTTTTATTAAGTCATCTTCGACGTCCAGCTGTCGACCACTGTCGATATGAGCCGTTCTCGCTCATAGAATATCAGTCTATATGAGTACATGAAAAAAGAACAAAAAAAGTCAATTTTCAAAAAAACCCAAGATGAGCCCTTTTCGAAATTTACAATTCAATTAAAGCAAGTGCTTAATTTTAGATGTTTTAGTCAAAAAGTTTAAAAAATATTAAGGACAAAGATCAACAATTTACTGTTCTCATGATGCGGGTTAACATTTACTGCATAACACAATCCACATAACATTTAAAAAATACGAGATAAAGTAAAATAAATCCAAAAATTACATATTTATAACAGAATTTTTGTCTATGGGAGTGGTATATTAAAGTGACGTCATTCTGATGGGCAGGCTTGATAGTGATCACATAATTGATTGCAAATTTTTCGTTAATTTCGATTATAAATTTTGTCCAGTGAGCTTATAAACTCGTTTAAGGGCTTGTATCTTGTTATGTAAGGGTTCTGTGACTCCTTAATAAAATGTTTGCTAATGATTCAATGCAAAATAGCTATTATTATAGAATAAGTACAAGAAAGAAGAAATTCTATTCTAAATAACGCATAAACAAACAAAAAGTGAATAATAACACTGGTTTACAAAAAATAACACTTTTCTCTTGCCCTCAAACGATTTTTACCTTTTGTCGATAATTTGACGTGCTTAATCCAAATCGTTTACTTCTTTGGTACAACCTGTCATATTTTACATAGAGCGTTTTTACAAATATATTAAAAAAACAGTTTTTTTTTGAAAAACGTGTAATATTTTTTTTATCCTACAAAAAATAGTATATTATGATCCAAGGGCGAGAAATAATGTTTCTCGGTCGCATGTGGAGATTGTAAATCGAGGCGAGAGCGGAGATTGTGAATTAAGGCGAGAGCCGAGATTCACAACCGCGTGAATGTAGGAATGTAGATTTGGGGTCCTTTAAAAGTTTTAACTTCTATTAAATAAGGTACATTATTGTTTTTCGCTATTTTATTAATTATATTTTTTTATTTCTGTTATTATTTTTTTAGTTCTATATATTTCTGTAGTTATTACAAATGGTAATATATTTTTTCGAGAAATTAATGTGTTTTTATACCGTTTTTAAATCCACAATGTTCATTTCACTGTAATTATTATTATTATTTATTTAGGATTATATTACAGAGTCATGCAGAGCCCCAAATAAGCTGTTGGCTTGTGCTAGGGGCTCTCCAGTAATTTTGATACATCTTCCAAATGTCTTTACAAAAAATTTCACTCTTTTCGTCCCGCCTTCTCTCTATTTTCACGCATGCCTCTTTCCTAATCATAATCCTAAAAATTTCATTGTCAATCAAACAATAAAAACAGCTAAAATTTTAAAAATTCCAGCTCAATATCTAAAGGAGATTTTTCATTAGCGGAACAAAAGCCTTAAAATTTTTGTTTGCAATCTATAATTTTAAAACTGTCATTAACAAATTGTTAATGACAGTTTAAATGTCAAAGATGACAATTATATACTTAAAAACTACAATTTGGTTTTGCTAAGGAAAAATCATATTGAAATATTGAGCAAGTACTTAGTGCAGAGTAGAGTTGTTGTGGAGTAGAGATGTTATGGAGTAGATATGTTATGGAGTAAAGATGTTGTGGAGTAGAGAAATGTGGAGTAGAGATGTTAATATTCCGATTTAGTACGTGAAATTACTCAAATAGAATAAAAATCATTTGAGGGCAAAAACCTTGTAAACCAGTGTTATGAAAAAAAAAGACGACTTATATTTAAATTTACCTTGGATCATTATTACTTTTTAATCAAATAATTAAATGTTCTTAAAATCTTCGTTATAAAAATATATATTATTTCTGTAATAAATTACGACTCATCCATTAAAATTTTTAAATATTCGTATAAATTTATAAACCCTATAAAAACAAATAGAAACGTGTCAAAGTTTATACGACACGCTGAATCACTGGCGCACCAGAATAACATTTCCTACAGCAATAGCAAAGCCCCTTAAATCAAGTTACATTTAAACTCATTTTATTATATTTATGGATTTACTTTTTAGAAATGCAAAAATAGTTATATTTTTAGTATTGGCAAAAATCAGGGGTTTTCAGCAATTCGTCGCAATATAATCTAGTCGGAGGGGTAGGGGTCTTTACAGCGCAGTCCATTACCGCGACACCGTTACCGCGCATGAACTTTACCGCGCATGGACTTTACTGCGCATGGACATTACCGCGCATGGACTTTACCGCGCACAGACTTTACCGCGAAGAAAATGACCACGAGTGGGTCAATACCGCGCATGGACTTTACCGCGAAAACCATAAACGCGCATATTTATTTTAATTTTTTTTGCAGAAATTAAATTAAAAAACAATATATTTTGCAGAAAATAATCAACATTTTATTGCAACAAGAAAAATTCCGGGTTGTAGGCATGACTAGTTTCACTTTCAATCGACATGACGATTCGTACTAAACTGATTATTAATCAGCGATTTATACAAATTAATCGAGATAAATTAAAAAAAAAACACACATAAAAAAACTTAAACACAGATATGTGGGTACATTTAGTAAACGTTCCACTTTATCAATAAAAATCCAAACCAAAACAAACCAAACTGCCATCAATCCCATGGAATGTATAAAAAATGGCGCGGTAAACGATTTTCTCTGTAAAAGTCATGCGCGGTAAAGACCGTTCGCGGTAATGAGCTGCGCGGTAATGGTCTTCGCGGTAAAGGATATGCGCGGTATTGGCTTGTCGCGGTAATGGACTGCGCGGTAATGGTCATCGCGGTAATTTTTTAGCTGTTAAGTCCGGCTCCCAGTCGGAGAGCTGGTGACCATATTCAGTTTATTATTTCCCCCGGCTGTATTTTATATACAGGGTGACCCACAACTAGCGACCATCCTTAAGGGGTTGTTCTGATTTTTGAGGCAAAAAATTGACGATTTTTGGATATTTTTTTCAGACGACCTGTATTATTTTTATGTACAAAACTTTTTACAAAGTATTAGGCAACTCTTAAAGTTCACAAAAAAAAATTGTTTTTTTTTGCCGTCATAAATAAATGTGCAACACGCGCTGAAGTTAGACATCTCAAAAATAACATGGCAAACGGTTCCAGCGATAGCTCCGCCCCCAATGGTCCGAAACACAAAAATCAAAAACAGTCTTGTTAACAATTACGTCATTTACTTCGCTAGTGTAGACATAAGTCAAAATTCCAAAAAACACAAATTCCACGCGTATTTTAGTGAAAAAAAAAACAAAGAAATGCCATTTTCCGACCAAAAACGGGTAAAAAAGGGGGAATAAAAATAAATTACTAGCATTTGAAAAAAAAAATTACACTAGCGAACTAGCCAACATGATTCTCGACAAAATTCCGAAAGATTTAAGTCAAATGTTAAATAGTTTTTTTTTAATCGCTGGAATCGTTTTGAAAAATGGCATTTTGTGAAAAACGCGTTTAAAGTTTTTTTGTATTTTAAAGTATACAAAAAAGCACCAATAAAATTTTAATTCTGCAGGGCGATTCCAATAAAAACTGAGCAAAAAAGTATTCTTTACCGAAACAACTATTTTTACTCAAGGAATTTTTCTTTTTTACAAAAAATCAAAAAAAGATACATATAAAAAAGTTTGGGGTAAAAAACTGATAAGGCCCGCCCGTTGCGCATGCCCCTGGTTAAAATAAGTACATAAAAATAACATACGAAGATGGGCCTTATTAAGATTAGTGCACATGCAAAACCTCATTGCTGTATCTCAAAGGGTTTCTGAGTTATTAAATAAAAACAGAATTTTTAGCCACTTTCAAAGGGGCGTATCTCCCATACGACGTATTTTTAGACACATGTTTATAGAAACTTTTTGTCATATTTTATGATGTAGAATTACCCCTTAAAATTTTATAATTTTATTAATTTTTTATGTATAACTTTTTAAACAATATAAATTTCGTCAAAATATTTTAGAAGCGTATTCTACACATTGAGAAGTATAAAAAAGCAAAAAAAAAATCTATTTTTTGAAATCAAAAATCAGAACAACCCCTTAAAGTCACACATACTATACTCCGTCCAGTTATGCAAGATAGTAAGGGACACGCGGCACGTTTTACACCACAGAGCGCCTAAATAGCATAATTATGCATAAATCGTAGTGTATCAAAAATTTAACAGATGTCGGTACTGTTTTCCTGGAAAGCGCCTATCCAAAGAGTCGCATAACAAGCATAATACATAAGAATGCGATTCCAGGATTGGCTTGATGTGTAGTCATGTATTTTGTAATGATTGTTATGCGAGTCTCTGGATAGGCCTTAAGTTGTAATTGTAACCTAAAAATTTGACGTTTTCCTTGTGTTCAATATAATTTACGTTTGTACAATATGCTAATTTAGTGTGAGTGTATGAAGAATAAACCAAAAAAGTACCTTTTTTAATACCATACAAAATAACATAAAGTATAAACATTTTTTTTATGTAACTTTCTCTTCTTTTATTAGCTTTAACGACCGTCAATCATTGTCCAGGACTTGTGTGGGCTAGTAGTAGAAGGAACCACCGGCTTTAATTGACTTTCGAACCAATATATCTAGGGAGTACGCCTTCGCCAAATTTCAATTATTAATTAACTGAAAAAGGCAATCGGCGCCAGTGAGGTTTAAACTCACGATTATTAGATCAGTGTCAGGCTATATCGATGCCATTAACCGCTGAGCTAAATCTCCCACACAATTGGTCCTAAGCGAGTTATGGTCCATTAAAGGGAACACCAAAAATTGGGTTTTTATTTATTATCTCTGGAGCCCTTTAAGCTAGAGCGACTAGGTTTTGCATGTGGTTTAGTATTATCAAGGTCAATTATTTTAATTTATTTTAGTTTGTAAATTTTAGCGAAAGCGCGCTTGGAAATGCGAAAAGGCTGACGCTCACCACATCTTTGCGCCAAACTTTTTTCAGTGTAAATATTTTGCATTCTTTTTACAAATTATGGATTCTTTAAGTAAAAATACATGAAAAAGATTCTCTTAGTGTAACCATTAAAAACAAATACAGAATATGCCCCTAAAAAGTGTTACTATTTAAAGAGTCCATAACTTAATATTTATTTTTGGGCCAGGGTGTGATAAACTTTCTTTTTTAGTTTTTAATGTGAAATCGCCCTGCAGTGTTAATTTATTTTATTAGCGCTTTTTTTGGGGTTTATTTAAGGGATCTACTATTCAGTGGGCTGTAACTCCATTAGGACCAATTTGCGGCCCTATGTTTATGAATTTTTTCATAGTTTTTGATATATTATGTGTACCTTCAAGGATGGTCGCGAGTTCTGGGACACCCTGTATGTCTTAAAGTACATTTAAATTATTTACAAATAGCCAGGTTCCTTTGATATTTTGGAGGTAGAGTGAAAAGGTTTTTTTAAAGAAAAAGTCTTTTGACATATCTTTCTAAGGCTTTTCAAATTCTCTTTTTATCATGTAATTTTTAATTTAATTTGGCAGACCTAAAACACAGTTTCCCAATTCTCTTTTGTATCACAATTACTATACAAGTATAATAATAATAATAATAATAATAATAATTATACTTCCGATCAAATTCTGTTTAACTTTTAAAATACCCGTACGTCAGTCAGCACGATATGTTAAGAACGGAAAGTTAAATTAAAATAATCATATTTAATATACCGAATCTGGAGGTGTATTTGCAGGACTATTTTTTGAAACAATTTTTTAACAATTTAAATCTTCAAAAGTAATTTGACTAAATAATTAATAATAATTCATTTAATGTTAATTTATTTTGACACAATAAATTCATGTTTGACATTTCTAATTTTTGGAATAAAAATGATCTAAATTCGTTAAATTTTATTAATATTGAAAAAAATAAGCTAATAAGACATAAAAATTGCTTTAATTGTGCATTTTAGTTGATATTTTGTTATAATATTACATTATCAAGCTTGTTATATCAAAGAACTAGAAAACTGGTATATATTCGATTTCCTGATATATATTCGAGACGAAAATATTCCGTCATGGTAATGCCTTGTTTTTTTATTGGTTATTACCGAAATTATGATAGTTGAAAAAAATAGTCCTAATAATCCTACTTATTTTAAAATAAAAATATTAAAAAAATAAACAAAATGCACGGAATATTTACTTAAAAAAAATCAATCTTGTGACCAAAAAAATGACGAGTAAAAAAAATTCAGCAGGTAATTTAAAAGAAAATTTTAGCAAAAAAAAATATTAACAAATATTTTGACGAATTTTGTGAAAAACTTTTACCAAAAAAATGTTTGTGGAAATTTTAGAGTTACGGAAAAATGTAAATATTAGAATATTTAATATAATGTTTTGTAATAGTATGTTAGCCCACATTGTAAAATGAAAATAGGTTGCTGAATATTTTACTCAAGGGGTCTTTCTGCCTTCAAAGTTTTTTACTTTATAAAAAAAGGTATTATTGTGAAATTTTGTAGGTATGTTTATTTATGTTCAAAAAATACAACAAAAAAATAGGTTTTTAAAGTGTAATTTTTTAGCCATAAACATTTTTCGAATAGCGACTTCAATATTGAATAATTGAATAATACCCCGTTTTTTTTTTCAGTCGATCCAAACGGCCGGAATCATGATCACCGTTTTTTTGATGTTAAAAAAATTATGACCAAAAAATGGCACTTTACAAATCTATTTTTTTTAACTTTTTGAATATAAATAAACACACCTTCAAAATTTCACAATGATATCTTTTTCTTTCTGTATATAAAAAAAATTAAAAAATATATTTTAAATTTAAAGGTAGGAAGACCCCTTAATATCTTGTAAACTAATTAAAAGATTTTACATTTTGTACATGTCGTGATACATGAACAAGTAAAGCAAATAGTTAATTTTAAGTATTTTAGTCACAACGTTTATTGGATTTATGAAAAAAAATTCAACTAAACTCGGCGCATTATCTATCTGAGTAACAAATTGGATCAAGGAAGCTATGATTAGTGGTTTAAAAATGACTTTTAGTAATATTTTTGTAGCCCATTGTGCTTTTGATAATTTTTAACATTTAGGTTAAATTGACTGTCATTTTACGTCTTACAAATAATAACAAAATCTGTTTAAAAAGTAAAACTTTGTTCCAAATTATAATAAAAGTAAGTTTTTAATCATAAAGTGCTATTATAAACTTAAATTTAACATGACCTGAATAAAATTACGGACCAGTATTATTTTAACCGAAAAATTCTGTTATAGTGTTTACTTCAAAAATTTATAGAACACTTATATTACTTCATTTAAACAAAATGTTTATAGATGATGCTTTAGTTTTCTTTTTATGCACTTTTCTTGTTATTTCTTCTTGCTAAAGCAAATTATTTGAATTTTTTTATAAATGTCAAAATAATGTCTTGATTGACAATAAATTTTAAACAAAATGAAAACCTTACATAAGGAACTAAATATATTCTGCCAACCAAATAACAAGAAACAAATGACCATCAACTCAGATAGATAATGCGCGGAGTTTACTTACTGTGATCAAACAATGTGGGTTAACATACTATTGCATAACAAAATTCAAATGGGCGTCGAAAATAGGGACATAAAAAATAGTGCCAAAGCATGATTTAAAAAGACAGATGTATTTTTTATTTCCACGTGCACTTTTTATATTGGTACTCCTTTTTTAGTCCTATTAATGTCGAAAGTTATTGCCAAAAAAAGACTGACAAAATCCTTTTATTAACGCCCGTAGAAGTGAAAAAAATGTATATATTAGACCGTGCGGGTCAAAAGTTCGCCCCCCCCATTAACTTTTGAACGGCTTCAGATATCAACTTGAAATTTAAAACACGTAAATAATATCATCCAATTTTTTTTTTGGTATATTAGAATGGAGTAAGGGGGGGAAAGGGGGGATTTTTTTTAAATGGAGAGAGGGTCATGTGATCAATTATCACTGGTCATTTTAAAGTTCAAACTCTCTGTTGAGAGCAAAAAAATCGATCCACCTAAAAAAATGCCATTTTTCAAATTCAAATATTTCAAAAACTACTTAATGGATTTGACTGATTCTTTTTTTATTTTAAAGCTTAAACATTCTCTACTTTTGTTTTTATTTAGAATAATTAAAAATAGTTATTTTCTTAACTAGTGTATTAAGTGGATAAAATCACTTAATACACGAGTTGAGAATTTAATTTTATCCAACACCTTTATTTTTAAATAAAAATCTATAATTTTGCGAAAAATTATGTCAAAAATATTAAGATTATGTTTTCTTAATACTAAAATAATAGGTAGCCATGGCCTAAGTATGCCTATTAAAAATAAACAATTGCTAGTTTTACATTTCTTACAAACGTCAAAATGGACGCGGTGATGACAGAATTTTTAATAAAAACAGTATTTTATTCAAAAACTAAAGAATAATTTGGGGTTTTCTTTAATTTTTATGGTTTAGTTAACGTGCTTCTATTTATAGAATAGTTATATAGTTTCAGATTGATCCCTGAAGATGTCTCTAGTAGTAAGAGACGAAACGTCGGAAAGTGAAAATCCATTAACACGGTCTAAACCTGAAAGTGAAAGTTCTTTATATCTTAATGGCCGTGAAAGCTTAAAATCTAAAATAGTTATAATACTTAATTAATAGGGTATGTAACTAATTTTGGGTGAGATCAAAAGCTGTACGTAAAAGAGTGGGTGAAAAATTTTTTAGTCACTAGTGGAAAAAACTCACTTTTGACATTTAAAATAGTGCTCAAAACAAGTATTTCTGTGAAGGTGTTGGATAAAAGTATTTTTGTATTAACAGCAACAAAAAATGTACAACCATTTTTTTAGCCCCATCTTCTAGGCCTTGCATGGTACGCCACTGCAACTGTTTATCAAATTGTTAAAGTCTCTCTTGTTGCCGCAGTTTTAATGAATATTTTCTTTTTTATTTTTTTATATTTTTAATTCTGATTTAGGAGATATCAGGATTTTCCTGAAAGTTTTCATATTTTCAGTTAACTCAAAAAGTATTACATGAACTTGATTGATGCTGTGCTTTACATTTAACGCTTAACCGAGTTACGTTTTTCTTCTAATCAAGTTTATCAAACACATCCCATGGGTTTGATAAACTTGAGTAAAATAAAAAAAATAGGGTCATTCCATCCGGCGGCGGTTCTGAAAAATCACCGTTGAGCCACCGTCAGACAGTAATAGAAAGTTTCCCCAGGATGAAGAAACTCTAGAAGAAAAAGTAAAAGACTCGAGCTTCAAATAAAAAATAAGAACTCTACTGATTTAGTATTTTTTGAGTTAACTGAAAAAATGACAACTTTCAGGAAAATCCTGATATCTCCTAAACCAGAAGTAAAAATATATAAAAAAAATAAAATATTCATTAAAACTGCGGCAATAAGAGTCTCTCCTAACAATTTGATGAACAGTTGCAGTGGCGTACCATGCAAGTCCCAGAAGATGGGTCAAAAAAACATAGTTGTACAAACACTTTTTTTAATAAAATTAAATAAAAAGTAAAGAAAGTTTAAGCTTTAAAACAAAAAATCAGTCAAATCCATAAAGTAGTTTTCGAAATATTTGAATTTAAAAAATGGCAATTTTTTAGGTGGATCGATTTTTTGCTCTTAAGTTAAAAAGAAGATTTAATAATTTCAAAAACTACTTAATGGATTTTACTGATTCTTTTTTTGTTTTAAAGCTTAAACATTCTCTACTTTTGTTTTTATTTAGAATAATTAAAAAAAGTATTTTTGTATTAACAGCAACAAAAAATGTACAACCATTTTTTTGCCCCATCTTCTAGGCCTTGGTACGCCACTGCAACTGTTTATCAAATTGTTAAAGTCTCTCTTATTGCCGCAGTTTTAATGAATATTTTCTTTTTTATTTTTTTATATTTTTAATTCTGATTTAGGAGATATCAGGATTTTCCTGAAAGTTGTCATTTTTTCAGTTAACTCAAAAAGTATTACATGAACTTGATGGATGCTGTGCTTTACATTTAACGCTTAACCGAGTTACGTTTTTCTTCTAATCAAGTTTATCAAACACATCCCATGGGTTTGATAAACTTGAGTAAAATAAAAAAAATGGGGTCACTCCATCCGGCTACGGTTCTGCAAAATCACCGTTGAGCCACCGTCAGACGGTAATAGAAAGTTGCCCCAGGATGAAGAAACTCTAGAAGAAAAAGTAAAAGACTCGAGCTTCAAATAAAAAACAACAACTCTACTGATTTAGTATTTTTTGAGTTAACTGAAAAAATGACTTTCAGAAAAATCCTGATATCTCCTAAACCAGAAGTAAAAATATAAAAAAAATAAAAAAGAAAATATTCATTAAAACTGCGGCAATAAGAGTCTCTCACAGTTGCAGTGGCGTACCATGCAAGTCCCAGAAAATGGGTAAAAAAACATAGTTGTACAAACACTTTTTTTAATCATTCTAAATAAAAAAAAAGTAAAGAAAGTTTAAGCTTTAAAACAAAAAAATCAGTCAAATCCATAAAGTAGTTTTCGAAATATTTAAATTAAAAAAATGGCAATTTTTTAGGTGGATCGATTTTTTGCTCTCAAGTTAAAAAGAAGATTTAATAAGCTTTAAAATGATGCATCATACGACCCCCTTTCCATTTAAAATAATGTTCCCCATCGCCTCCCTGCCTCCATTGTGCCCCTTAAAAATATTAAATATATACAAATAAATTATTTGGTTTGGACTTTTGGAATAATGTGCCCCATTTCTTCCCTGCCTCCATTGTGCCCCCTAAAAATATCAAATATATACAAATAAATTAATTGGGATATGTTATTTACGTGTTTTAAATTTTAAGTTGATATCTTGGGCTGTTCAAAAGTAAAGGGGTGGGGCGGACTTTCGACATGCACTGTATATAATTATGTACATACTATGTATGGTACCGCTTATATCTAGCGGGACTTGACTAAAACTTGATTTTTCAGGAATTACTAAGAACTGGATTTATTTTAAAGGTTTTATTTTAAAATACTGTTGAAAAAACTAAATCCTGGTTACGCCAGTGTCCCAATTTCTAGGTTGGAGATTTAGTTATTTTTGACATAATTTCTCAAAAATAAAGATCCATATGATTTTTCAAAAATAACCAATATTGCGAGAATTGATAACTAAAATAACCGACTTCCACCTATTACGTAGTGCATCTGGTGGGGGGGGGGGTTACACCCAGATAATATTTGAGAAAATACTAAAATCAACGTTATAAAGCACCAGATAACATTAATAAATTTCACGATAAAGTCACACCGTGATATCACGCCTGCGTGCAATATGCATTAAAGTGATATCACGCGTTACTTTCGTTTGGTTCTGCATATTTTGTTTTAATAAACTAAGTAAAAAAAATATTATGGGCATTATTTGTATTTTTCTACGTATGCTAAAAAAAACCTGAAAACCCCTGGTGAAAACCTACCTGAAAAAAAAACCTACCAAAAAAATCACGAGTGGCTCCACAGTGATCCGCATAGGAGTCTTACACGTAATCAAAAATGCTCTCATTGTGACTCATTATAAATTAATTTTGTTATATGGGGCTGTACACACGTGCATGTGTGGGGATGGGGCAAAATACATTAGCGTTACGTAATAGGTGAGTCCCTTACAGTTAATTACACAATTATAAAAAAATAGTAATTAGGTGGATTAATCCGATTAAGGTACTAAATTAAATGTTATTAGAATAGGCTAAAAAAATCATAAAGTAAAAAATTAAATGAATTTATGTGCCTTTTGGTTTGTTTTCTATTGATGTTGTCAGAACCGGACGGTGCCATGGGTTCGTTCAAGTATTACCTAACGCACTTGGAGTAGTTTAATACCAGCATTACGTCAATAATAATGGCGTAGGAAAATATAGGAAAAGTACGTTACGGGGTGAAGTAAAACTTACTCGGTATAAATATGGTTTGACCAAAACACTTAAAATTAAGCATTTGCTTAAATCGTTTATGTATCATCAAGGGCGTAGATGTATTTTATGGGGGGGGGGGGGTTAATATGAAGATCACAGATTTTTTTTGTATTAAAATTGAAAAAATTAAGAATTAAGGTACTTATTATAGTATTCACAGCGCCTGCGCTAGAATAGTAAAATGCGGTAGTTTTGAATTTCCCAAAATCACCAAAAAACGTCATGGACAAAAAATTATTGGATACAAAAGTGTTTCATGAAAAAATAAGAAATTCTGAAAATGTCCGTCCGTCCGTCTGATGTCAAGTTTTTGTGTACACGATAACTCAAGAACGAATTATCCGATCGACTTGAAATTTTCAGGAAAAATCAAGTTCTATGAGGGGAAGATCCCTGTTGTTTTTGAAATAAATTCCCTCCAAAACACAAAAGTTATGGGGGGTTAAAATTTAAAAAAAAGCTGAAAGAAAATTTAACTTTTTCAGGAAAAATTACTTTTATTATAAGTATCAATTATATCAATTTTGAAAGTAATCTCCCCAAAAACAAAAAAGTTACGGGGGCACGGGTAGCATTAAATATGAAGATGAAGTTTGCAACGTTTTTTTTTTCAACGAAAATTCAAATAGTATATTAAAGTACTAGTTTCATAACATACGTTTTTAGCGCAGGAGTACAAGTTTAGAAAACAAGCCGATTGCGGCGAGTTTTCTAAAGTACTAGTGCGCTAAAAACGTGTCATGGAATAAGTGCTTTAATATACTATTTGAATTTTCGATGCAAAAAAACGTTGCAAACTTCATCTTCAGCATTAAACACGGTTAAATGAAAACTCAAACCACCCTGGATTTTTTGATTTGTCAAAAACTGAAATCGCTCACGAAGCCGTTTTTAAATAAAGTCATTCTTCTTCTTCTTCTTGAAGTTTTTACTGACATCACAATACGGAGTTTTTTCTATGACACACCCTATATCATAGGTACTACCCATGTTACTCAATATAATCACGACCATTCCCACCCCACGCCTACTTTGTTAATGTCTAAAATAATTTTATTTATTTTTGTCCCAAGAACAACCTAAAATCAAAAAATCAGGGGTGGTTAGACTTTCCATTTAACTTTGTTTAAGGCTACCCTTGGGGGTTATACTTAATAAATAATAAAAAATATCAATTTCAAATTATTTTTTTTTTGAGTTTTTTTTTAATTCTTTCGTTTTTCAAAATAAGATCTTTAAAAAAAAGTATTTTTTTAATTATTTGGGAAAATGCAATATACTATTTTCTGTGAATAGTATACATACAGAGCGGTCCAAAAGTCACCCCCCCCCTCTTAACTTTTGAACCAGTTGAGATATCGAGTTCAAATTTGGAACTTTTAAATAAGACAACCTAAACTATCTTTTAGCATATATTTAATACTTACAGCTCTTAAAATGTGGGCAGGGGGGCATGGGGCACATTTTTTTAAATGAAAAGGGGGTCGTGTATCATTTTAAAGCTCTCCATTTAACTCCATATTTTTAAATTAAAAAAAAATTGGGTTTAAAATGGGGTTAAAAATGAGTATTAATGTCAAAATTCCTCTAAAAAAAAACAAATAATTTTTTAAAAATTACTAATTTCATCATAAAAAAATGTTAATTATACTTTTAAACTAATTTTAGCACAAAAAATTGAAAAATCAAAACCTTAGAAAACATTTTTAAAAATTTTTAAAATGTTAGTTTAAATAGAGAATTTTATAAGCTTTAAAATGATGTATTACACGACCCCCCTTTCCATTTAAAAAAATGTGCCCCCATGCCCACATTTTAAGAGCTGAAAGTATTAAATATATGCTAAAAGAAAGTTTAAGTTGTCTTATTTAAAAATTCCAAATTTGAAGTCGATATCTCAACTGGTTCAAAAGTTAAGAGGGGGGGGGGTGACTTTTGGACCGCTCTGCATAATGAAATGCGTAGCATTACATATCTTCAAAGCTTGTTATTGTTTTAAAGCGCAAATTTGGACAATGCCATTAGGGAACAAAATTATAAAGCTGAAGTTTGCAACGTTTTTTTTGCATCGAAAATTCAAATAGTATATTGAAGCACTTATTCCATAACACGTTTTTAGCGCACTAATACTTTAGAAAACTCGCCGCAAGCGGCTTGTTTTCTTAACTTCTACTCTTGCGCTAAAAACGTATGTTATGAAACTAGTACTTTAATATACTATTTGAATTTTCGTTGCAAAAAAACGTTGCAAACTTCAGCTTCATACAAAATTTGGTCTTCCGCCGTTTCAAAACCACCGTCCGGCACTGGATCTCATACTAAAAACTAATATATTTTTTTAATTGAATCAATTATGACAGAAATAACAGTTAATCCCCACCCAGAATACAAAAAATCCATAATTACCTCTGGACGACACGTTCCCTCCAAAAAGCGTCGCCTGAATATCAACCTCGCTCTGTGCCTTATCCTCAATTTTTTCTTCACAACTCTGCATGGAAATCTGCCCAGACTCTAAAACATAGTTTTCAGCATCTATAAACCGGTCCTCATTAGCATCATCTTCGTCATTTATATTGGGGGGTTTGTCAAAACTGCTCCCTGTTATCTGCGCTATCACCAAGTCCGATTCTTCCACGCTAGCTTCAAGTTTTTCCGCGGAGACTTCCAGACAAATTCCAGCCTCGGGTGTATCACTTTTTTGCAAATCCATTGTATGATCTTGTTGTAAAATTAGAGTATTAGGTAAAATCTGAAAGGATGCATCCTTAATACTCTCTATAGTTGATGCATCTGATTCTGCATCAGCAATGAACTCATTAATGGTTGGACAATCCAAGGTAACATCCCCTGGGTCTTGTTGATCATGTTGATCTTCCAAATGACCAATTTGCACTTTTTCTTCCATAGGAATATGATTTTGATCCTCCATTGGATTAGTATGGTCCACAGCAAGATCCACAGTGTCCATTTGGTCAATGTGATCCATATTATCCATGGTGGAATCAGTGCTAGTAGTTTCTTGACTTTCAGATTTGACATCAGTGGAATCTGTTGAATCATCAGTATTATTAGTGTGTTCAGTATTATTAGATTCAACAGTATGGTTAGATTCTTCTTTATAATCAGCGTGAAGTTGCAAAGAATCCACTGTTTTGATAGTTTCAATAGTTTCATTGCTTGAATGTTCTTCCATCTGATTTGTAAGACAACTAGAACTACTACTGTTCTCATCCATACCCTTTTCACTCTCTGAGTAGTTTTCTTGATCTTCATTATCATCATTATCTTGGTCTTGTTCCATGGGACTTTGTGACAGTTCTTCATCTTCCTCATGGTCTAGGAGTTTGTTATCTTCAAAATCTAAAGCTAGGGGATCTACAGCTAGTTCTGGTATTTCATCAAGGTTATCTTCATCATGAAATGTATGGTCTATCATAAGAGGGCTTGGTGTAATTCTTTTTGGAGAATCAAGCTCCCCATCAGAACTTAAAGACCTTCTTCGTTTATCAGGCTTAATATTATCTCTACAAATTATGATTGTCTCCTCATTTGTCTTCAATATAGTATCACTAATATTAATTATACAGTTTTCATGAATTTCAACAGTGGGACTGTCAGAAAGTCTAGGTTCTATGCTAATAATATCAGACTTGTTTAAATTTATTTCATCTTTTTGTACTTTAAATGATTTTATGGGTAATAAGTCAGGAATTGATGTTTTTATTTCTAAAGGGTCAGTTTCTATCATGCTAGTACATGACCTTGTCATGGCACCTACTGTTCGTAATCTTTTTACAGGAGGAGGAGTGGTTTTGGACTTATTTGTGGATGTGGTGGTGGAAGGACGTAGCTTTATAGTTGTTTTCAGAGGAGGTCTATTGGTACATGTGGTAGATGAAGATGATGTTTCTAAATGATCTGCCTGAGTTCTATCACCCCAAATGGGCTCAAAATGCTTCAGTTTCCATGGATCCAACTTGCTTCTTTCTTTGTCAGCTTCAAGCTTTAGTTTTTGCTGATTTTCTGGTGTGAATTCACCCTCAGATAACCTGTCTTGCCATTCTAAAATAGCTCTAGCAAAAAACTCATTATTTAAACCTGAGTTGTTTATATCTAAATATGTGGGATCTGAAGAGTTACTAACTATTTGTCTATCAACACTGGGAAGTAACTGCACTAATTTGTTTTGATAAAGAAGTGGTAGTGATGCAAAAGTTGCTTTGTTTAATAACAATCTGAGATTAGTATTAATTAATATTGAATCAGGAGTTTCTAAATCTATACAACCTTGCTTAGTCTGTTCAATTTGTGCAGATGGTGATAACTTTTTGCTGGAACGCTTACGAGGCTTTAAAACAAAACCGGGGATTGATGAAAGAACCTCCTTCATGGTGGGGATCCGTGATGATGAAGGCACTGGGGGCGATTCTTCAACGGGATTACAGGGTAAAGGCTTAACTATGATCCTGGGCACTGCCGTTGTGTTACCAGATGCAATTGTAGTGTTCTTTCTCCTCCGTTTAGCTTGTTGTCGAAGTGCATGTTTAATTGTTTTCTTACTGCTGTTGCTTTTTATAAGATCTTTAGGTTCGTTGTTTGCAGGTAAAGTTGTGGAGTAAATTGCCTTATTTAGGGTACTTTCAGCTACTACAAAAATATTTTCTTCATGGATTGAGTTACACCCACTTTTTTCTGAATCGGTTTCGTGAGTTACGTCTATTTCCATAACGTAAAAAACGGGATATAAATAACACTTTGTTTATCGAATTTTCCTATTTTTTACTTATAATTAACACTCGCGCAAACAAAGCATTTATTTATCAAACGGGTTCACCCCATTTTAAGACAACTTCTACATGCTTGCATATAAAGGAATTCAATGTTTGTTTCATAAATAATCATGCCATTTGGCAAGAAGTTGATAAATTTATTTCCGATTCACTATTTTCTTTGACAATAAAACGCCATCCGCCATTTCATAACTTTTCATAACAGGGAATTGTTTTGTTTATGCGCGAGCAAAATCACTAGATTTTTAGGCAACCCGCATTTCATGATCCGGTAAAATTCCTAAAAAATCATTATTTTCGCTTGACATGACTCAAATTCCAATTAATAATGTTAATTATAATTTTATCAGTTATCTAGTGTCCCATAGATTAATCTTGCTGTTTATAAATTTCAAGATAACGATAAAAAAGCCTCTTTCCCCTTCTACTACCAATCCTGAAAACATTCGAGTTTGACAGTGCGGAAGATGGATCATAGAAGAAACTACACTAATGATACTGTTATTTTGGTTAATATTGTAATTAAATCATTATTTAATATGTAATTAAAACGTTCATAAGTGCTTCACCGTAATTTAAGTTCTTTCCATATGAAATCATCGTAAAAAACTAGCTGTTTTATATCATAATATATTTCGGCTCTCGGAAGGCGTAGACAGAACTGTGGGTGTGCGGTGTTTTGCTTTTTATTATCCTTATCAGTTTAATGAATCCAGAAGATAATACCAGTATTTATTCCATTTAATTTAAAAGACCAATATTAGTTCAACACAAAAATGTTATTAAGATCAACAAACTTGATAAATAAAACAGATAGGTGCAGTATAAACAGTTGAGTACCGAGAAAAAAAGAATCATGGGTAATAAAAACAGTTGCTGTTCTTATTCAAGTCCGCAAACAGACAGACGTAAAGTTATCATTCCAATAGAAGGCACACTAGATGGTGAAAGAGAACAAAGTGTGACAAATCTACAGCATATCAGTGAAAGAGAAGGATACGATGATGAGTCAGACCCTTCCCAGGATCCAACAGCCAAGACCATCTTCATAGAAAGATCTAAGACTGCTATAGAAAATGGAATGATTAGAAGAAAAAGCCAGCATCAAATTGCAGATATGAGGCCATTGAAGAAGAGCAGCTCTTGTAGTACAATCTACCTAGATGATAGCACTGTCTCTCAACCAAATCTCAAAAATACTGTTAAGTGTGTAGCTTTAGGCATCTATTACCATATTAAAAATCGCGAATTACAGCGTGAAATTGACATTTTTGATGAAAAACTGCATCCTTTGACAAGGGATGGTGTTAGTGATGATTATGACAAACATAATCCAGAACATAGGCAGATTTATAAATTTGTGAGGACTTTATTTAATGCTGCACAACTTACTGCTGAATGTGCCATTATTACATTAGTTTATTTAGAACGGCTGTTAACTTATGCAGAACTAGATATTCAACCCTCCAACTGGAAGCGAATTGTTTTAGGTTTGTGTATAAATTATTTTGAAAAACGACACATTTGATGCATCATTTTTCTTTAGCTTTCATTTGTTTTAAGCCTGCTCTTTCTACCTCTCAAGAAACAAATGAATACTATAGAGACTAAGTAGTAACAAGCAGATAGTTACTAGTAGAGTGGTTAAGATCTGTATTCACTATAGTGATTATAGCCCTTAACAGTAGCTGAATTTTGTATTTGTCTTATGGATTTCTGGATGAAATTGAAGTTTGCAACGTTTTTTTGCATCGAAAATTCAAATAAACTTGTGCCCTAAAAACGTATGTTATGAAATTAGTACTTTAAGTTACTATTTGAATTTTCATTGCAAAAAAAAAACGTTGCAAACATCAGCTTCATATTTCTGGCATAATTAACTTTATAAGTATATCAATGTAGTATAAATATTATATACTATACAGGGTGATCAGCCAAAATTTAAGAGGTGATTCCACATCCAAAAATATAAAAACAATTTCCTATAATTGTTGGTCAGGAAATAAGCCCTAAGGGAGCTATGTCCTTTTAAAATTGTACCAAAAATAAGGTTTTTAATTAATAACTCTGGTACCCTTTAAGCTAGAGCGACGATATTTTTCATGAATACTAGTATAATTAAGGGAATTAGTTTATATTAATTTATTTTTTAAAGTTTACCCAGAGGCGCCGACTTTTCAAAATCCCAGAGGAGCCCAACATTTTTTGAAGTAAAAAAAATACAAAAAGTTATACATTTTTAATAAATGAAAAGAAAAACTAAAAATATATTTAAAAATTGTGATGCTTTTATATTATTTAGAAGTATAGATAATGTTTTAAAGGGGACTCAGCCATCCTGGGGTGAGCATCGTGCTTTTTTTGTTCCAAACCTTTATAGAAACTTTTTAAAATATTTTTGGATGTAGAATCACCTCTTAAATTTTGGCATGCCAGTTACTGATCACCCTATATAATGATAAACTTGTTAAACACATGACACATTTAAAGTCAGTTCTCAACTGACTCATTTGTTTTAAATGTGAATTAAAAATATATCACAAAAAAATCTGCAGCTAACAAAACATTGCTTAAAAGCATAAGTATAATTCCTCATACAATTCATATAAAAAAAATAAAAAAAAAAACACTAAAAAAATGTCTTGATTGAAAAAATATTGTTTTAACTCCATGGATCCATTCAGCATTACGTTCCGCAATTTTTGGTCAATCGGTGTTGGTTGGGGGTCAAAGAAAAAAAAAATATATCAAACATTTTTTGATTTTCGAGAAAAAGTCCAAAAATAAAGAAATAAGGTTTTTTTTTTTTTTTAATTCGAATATTTTTCATTTTTTGATTTCCCTTATCTTTTATGAATAAAATACTTAGAGGGCAAATCATTCTTTTGTTGGCAGCAGTATTTTTTTAATTAAATATAGAGTGTCCCACAATCTTTTGCGCTCATGGTTTGTTTCCTGGTGAATATCTAGAGTCAAGGTTTGGAAGGGGTAGTCGGTATTTTTTGACGCATTCACCAAAAAATAAAAAATTTGAAGGGAAACGTTTTTATAAAAATGTTTTACTCATTGACCGTAACAAAAAAACGCCACAGACATTTTTTTTTTCAAAAATCACAGAATAATCGAAAATAATAATAAATTAAATAAATTAAATCAGTGGCGGATTTAAGGGGGTGATCATAATTTTAAGAGAAGTAACTAATATGAAATGCAAGACTTTAAATGCTTTTTTTAAAATTATTTATTTATTTATTTATTTATTTATTTACTTCCTCAAATAAAGGTTATTTACTTATGAATAAACATTGAAAAATGCGATGTTTGTTTCAAACATTTCCCAGCAATATTGGCGAATTTCCCAACTTTTTTTTACCCTGACGGATTTTTTTTTCCAACCTCTTTTTACCCTGAGAAAAAAAGCTTTACCCCTGACGGAAAATTTGTACAAATTTCGCAACTCCACCATTGAATTTTTTTGCCAATTTCCGACTGCCACTCAATTCTACAAACTGGACAGTGGATTTTCCCAACTCGAGCGTGGTTGGGGGTGACGCCCCCTATCCCCACTTTCGCGTCATCCCTGAAAATAATCAAAATCCTAAGTGGCTGGAGGAGATCACCCACAAAGGTTTATAAATATCAATCGACCTATCCCAAGACAGGATCAGCCTTATTTTTCCAACAGTTTCGGAGAAACACTCCGGCCAAAATATTCTGGGACACCCTGCTTATTGCAATTTGCAGTGATTAATTAACATTTTCTTTTTTGTCTTTAGGAGCAATTCTTTTGGCTTCCAAAGTTTGGGATGACCAGGCTGTGTGGAATGTAGACTATTGTCAAATCCTTAAGGAAATAACTGTAGAAGATATGAACGAACTGGAACGTCAATTTTTAGAATTACTCCAATTTAACATTAATGTACCATCCAGTGTATATGCAAAATACTATTTTGACCTCCGTACCTTAGCAGAAGCCAACGATTTAACATTTCCCAGTGAGCCCCTCAGTAAAGACAGAGCACAGAAGTTAGAAGCTATGTCTAGAGTGATGGAAGACAAATATGCAGCTGAAGCTATTAAAAATAATTTAAAGAAATGGTCTAGCTTAGACAACATACCCAACGGAGGCAATGTGAGAAGAAGTGTAGCCATCTTATCGTGATTACAGTTTTTTATATAAAAAAGACTTCCTTTTTATAAAATTAGATCTACCAAAGTAATTTCTAGTGGGACTTTTTATATGAGATCTACAAGTATACATTTTGTATTATTTTAATTCTAAGAAACCAAAGGAACATATTTTGTTTTTTGTGCATTCTGACATTAATTTTTGGTTTTTTAGGATATTTATGTTTATTATGCCCTGCTTAAATTTAAGGCTAAAATTTATACAAGTAGTATTTAAACTTAGAATTAAGTTAAAATATATATTTTCTATTTACAGTATGCCAAAATATTTCCTTATTATTTTTGTAATACAATAATATTAAGCTGAATTAAGAATTATATTTTTATGTGATTGTGTTATACAACAGGCAATATTAAGTATCATTTACTTAAATTTACAAAAAATTATCAATAAATTTTTTTGCTGAAATTTTTAATTTTTATTGTGTTTTGCTATAACATTACCTATATTTACTATAAAACCAATAAATTGCATACCATACCATCTGTTATTCAAATAAAATATTGATCACTGTAGATCGAATATATATATAATATTCACTCTACGCTGAAACGCACGCACAAGATTTACATCGTAAAAAAATGAAACTGCATTAAAAAAATCTCCAATCATTGTAATTTTCGTTCTCTTAGACGCCCCTAGGATTCAATAATTGTAATAATGTATTCAATTAATCGGGCCTATTTACAATTTCATATGAGCTTGAACTGGAATTATATACAGGGTGTCATTATCTTGAAAAGAGATATCAGAAATCTAAAAAGTAGGTCAATTATATATTTTTAGTAGGCTTTCTCCGGAACGGTATATCTGATTTTAAAAGTTAAAAATGAATTTTAATTAAATTAAAAATACCTTTCAAATAATGCATCACATGACTCATATTGCTATTTGAGATTTTAAAGTTGGGGTTGCTGGGGGTTAGGGAGTGAGTTTTAGAACCTTACCAATTATATTATTATTAATATTAATTTAAGAGTAAGGCTACTTAAAACCTATAAAAGTCAAATTACAAATGTAAAGCTTATTAAAAATATCTAATTAACCTACTTTTTAGATTTTTTATATCTCTTACAGTTTTCAAGATAATGACACCCTGTATATAATTCCAGCTCAAGCTGTAGAATTGTTTAAATTTCCCGCCTAAATCTACCATTCCGGAACATCCGGTTCATGATCTGCTGTGGAATAATATAATATCGTTTTTCTACAATAAATTAAATTTTAGTTTATTAATAAAATCGAATTATAATATTTATTGCTATTAAATAATAAATATTTATTTTCCTAGGGAAGAAAGAAATTTGTTTAGTAGTTAATTTGACATTTAGAATTTCTAACAAAAATGGCCGCTCACTTTTTGTAATTTGACGTTTCTGTGACAAGTCAACAAAAATAGTTTAAATTACTTTATTATTTAAGGAAAATAATTGTTTTTTTGTGATTTTAGTGCAAAATAGGGAAGGTACATTTATAATTTCCTATTATTATTTAAATGCCAATCTAAAATATTTATAAATATTATTATTTTGATGTTTAACAAAGCAAAATTAGTCATTTATTTAATAAATTGATATAAATCTTATAATTTGGATCATTACTCAAGAAGTTCAACATATTCTGAAATATTTTACATTTAATTACAGAAAAAATGTCAGCTGGACCATATAATTACTCCTATATTTTCAAATACATTATAATTGGTGATATGGGAGTAGGAAAGTCATGTTTATTACACCAATTTACAGAGAAAAAATGTAAGTATAATTTAACACAATCTAATACAACATTTTTATTACAAATTATTGTAAAATGATTTATCGAGTGATTTATTTACATCAGTTTCTCAGTAGTTCCTTAGTAAAAGGCCTAGTTTACACCATGGGGACTATATTTTAAGTCTAGGTACTTTTTATCTACCTAACTTTGTTTATGATTCTGTAAACAGATATAGGTAGATAAAAAGTACCTGGACTTAAAATATAGTCCCCATGGTGTAAACTAATCCTCAGAGTTTCTTATGTGGGCTCTCAATTCATTTTTAAATAGTCAATGCATGCTACATTGTAATACATAACATAACTCAATGTACATTGGGTCAGCAAAAATTTCTAATTCTAATTTATAAAAAAATAAATATTTAATCGCCTGTCTGAGTGTATTTAGTTCGATCATCTTGCAACCCTATTTTTTTTTCATAAATTCGTTTAGATAATTTTTACAAAAATTTTAAAGAATTAAAAAAAATCTAATGGTCATTTTTTATTTCAAAATATGTTTCTAAATATTAATTTTTTAGAATTTATTAGAGTAAAAAATAGATTTGTAAGTTATATGATTGATAGTACCATCCTCTGGGACAATAAGTTGAGACATAAAAAGCTTTAAATCCTCCTAGTTTCAGAGCAAGAGCTGATCAAGGAGGTTGCTACATGAAAATGTTGCTGTTTTCGGCCATGGTGTCGTCCATAAAATACAAACCTTCCTAACATTTTTGGTTTTTAACAGATTTTAAACGCCAAGATTTTGATTAAATCTTTAGAAAACACTCTTTTTAAAAATGTTAAAATATTTAATGTTATTTGTTGTTCAGTTCTTTGAAAAAGCCTGGGGACATGACAAAAATCGAAAAAAAAAATGAATTTTTTGTCCACCATATTTTTTTTCTCCTTTATTATTTTTCATTTATATTTTTTTTTTATAAACTATGTACATTACAAGTATTATTTAAAAAAAGAATCTAATATGAGAAAATCCCACCCAGACATTACATAATAACTATTAGATATCCAGGGGATATACTTTCTGGATATAAAATATATCCATTGGATAGTCTGGATTGTCATTAGATATCCCATGGACATCGAAATCTCCGCATATATCCAGGATTTCCATGAGATATCCAGTGGACATCTATTTTTTTAACCTCCCTAAAGTATATCCACTGGATCTCTAATGGATATAATTTAGGGAGGTTAAAAAAATAGGTCCACTAGATATCCTGGATATAGGCGGAAATTTGGATGTCCATGGGATAGCAAACCAGGCTATCCACTGGATATACTCTATATCCAGAAAGTACATCCACTGGATATCAATACAAATAATAAAAAAGTTCAAAAAAAAATAAAAAATTAACATTTCAATGCCATTTTGCATTGACATCTGGATATATATTTTTTTATTCAATTTTGCACAGGACATAGGCCAATATGTTACTAAGAAAATATCCAAAAATTGGAAATGTGTTTTTCATTGTTTTGAAAATCAAAAAAATCCTCATTTTCAATGTCTAGGAGACATGACTCTGGCTCAGATAATATTTTTTCTAAAATTTTGCACAGCACATGTTGGATATATTCTTAGGAGTATATGGGCCTCTGCCCTGTGCAAAATTAAATTAAAAAAAATATATCCAGAGGTCATGCAAAATGGCAATGAAATGTGAGTTTTTCTATTTTTTTTTTCAACTTTTTTAATATTTGTTCTAGGGTTTTCTCATATTAGATATTTTTTTAAATAATACTTATTATGAAATAGTATCACACATATACAAGGTTTATAAAATTATAAATGAAAAATAATTAAGGAGAAAAAAATACGGTGGAAAAAAAATTATTTTTTTTTCGATTTCAAAGAACTGAATAACAAATAAAATTAAATATGTTAAAAATTTTAAAAAGAGTGTTTTCTAAAGATTTAATCAAAACATTGGTGGTTAAAATCTGTTAAAAATCAAAAAAGTTAGGAAGGTTTGTATAGATGGCCGAAGACAGCAAAATTTTTATGCAGCAACCTAAAAAACTTTTTTATCCCGACTTATTGTCTCAGAGGATGGTACTGTCAATCATACAGAGCGTGCCAAAAGTCCGCCCCCCCCTTAGCTTTTGAATGGCTTAAGATATCAACTTGAAATTTAAAACACTTAAATAACATGACCCAATTAATTTTTTAGTGTATATTTGATATGCTTAGGGGACACAATAGAGACAGGGGGGGGCAAGGGGGGACATTTTTTAAAATTAAAAGGGGGTCGTGTGATACATAATTTTAAAGCTTATAGAATTCTCTATTCGACTATATAATTTTTCATTTTTTAAACCCTTTTTTTAAGGTTTTCATTTTTCAATTTTTTTTGCTAAAAAATGCGATTTTTTAAGATTTTTTTTGTAAAATTTAATTTAAATCAAAATTAGTTTAAAAGTATAACTGATGTATTTGCATGACGAAATAAACCATTTTTCAAAAATAGTTTGATTTTTGTAAAGAAATTTTGAGGAAAATCCCTATTTTTGGGGCAAAAAATCGATCAGAAAAATTAAAAAAAAATATGTGGGCAACTAGAATATTATAATCTTTAAAATAGAATTTTATAAGATTTAAAATATAATTTTATGAGCTTTAAAATGATGTACATCACACGACTCCCCTTTCTATTAAAAAATAAATCCCCCCTTGTCCCCTGTCTCCATTGTGCCTCCTAAGCATACCAAATATATACCAAAAAATTATATAGGTTATCTTATTTATGTGTTTCAAATTTCAAGTTGATATCTTAAGCCATTCAAAAGTTAAAGGGGGGGGGGAGGCGGACTTTTGACACGCTGTTTCAAATCTATTTTTCACTCTATGAAATGCTAGAAACTGATAAAAAAATAGATAAAAAATTAATATTTAGATACCTACATATTTTTAAATAAAAAACGAACGGACCGGTAGATTTTTTTAAATTTTTGTAAAAATGAACTATAGGACGCCCTAAATGAATTTATGAAAAAAAAAAAATAGAGTTACAAATGATCGAACTAAATCCACTTGGACACGCGCCGTGATATTATAATGTGTATAATACTTTGCCAAGAAAACAATAGTTTAAGTTGTCTTATTTAAGAGTTCTAAATTTTAAATCGATATTCAACTCGTGACTTTTAGACCGCTCTGTATTTACAGAATTAAACATGGTTTACTCAAACCCAAAAGTCTTTTATTTTTTAAAAGAAAAATACAAAAAAAAAATTTGGAGCTGTTTAACAATTACGTAATTACGTCACCTAGTTTTTGCTATTTTTAAAAACTTTTTGCTTGTTTCATAATCACGAGCATAATCATTGTTTATTCATAAAAAGTATTTAAGTACATATTTTTTATAAACAGATTATGCGATACTCAAACCCAAATGTCTTTTATTTTTTAAAAGAAAAATACAAAAATTAATTTGGGGCTGTTTAACAACTACGTAATTACGTCACCGAGTTTTTGCTATTTTTAGAAACTTTTTGCTTGTTTCATAATCACGAGCATAATCATTGTTTATTCATAAAATAATTGACATATTTTTTATAAACATAAATTATACGATACTCAAACCCAAATGTCTTTTATTTTTTAAAAGAAAATTACAAAAATTAATTTGGGGCTGTTTAACAACTACGTAATTATTGTTTATTCATAAAAAGTATTGACATATTTTTTATAAACATAAATTATACGATACTCAAACTCAAATGTCTTTTATTTTTTAAAAGAAAAATACAAAAATTAATTTGGGGCTGTTTAACAATTACGTAATTACGTCACCGAGTTTTTGCTATTTTTAGAAACTTTTTACTTGTTTCATAATCACGAGCATAATCATTGTTTATTCATAAAAAGTACTGACATATTTTTGATAAACATAAATTATGCGATACTCAAACCCAAATGTCTTTTATTTTTTAAAAGAAAAATACAAAAATTAATTTGGGGCTGTTTAACAACTACGTAATTACGTCACAGAGTTTTTGCTATTTTTAGAAACTTTTTGCTTGTTTCATAATCACGAGCATAATCATTGTTTATTCATAAAATAATTGACATATTTTTTATAAACATAAATTATACGATACTCAAACCCAAATGTCTTTTATTTTTTAAAAGAAAAATACAAAAATTAATTTGGGGCTGTTTAACAACTACGTAATTACGTCACCGAGTTTTTGCTATTTTTAGAAACTTTTTGCTAGTTTCATAATCACGAGCATAATCATTGTTTATTCATAAAAAGTATTGACATATTTTTTATAAACATAAATTATACGATACTCAAACTCAAATGTCTTTTATTTTTTAAAAGAAAAATACAAAAATTAATTTGGGGCTGTTTAACAATTACGTAATTACGTCACCAAGCTTTTGCTATTTTTAGAAACCTCTTGCTGGCTTCATAATCACGAGAATAATCATTGTTTATTCATAAAAAGTATTTACATATTTTTTATAAACATGCGATATTTTATTTTATTTTTTTTCAGTTATGGCAGACTGTCCACACACAATAGGTGTAGAATTCGGAACGAGAATTATTGAAGTAGCGGGACAAAAAATTAAGCTTCAGATATGGGACACCGCTGGACAGGAACGTTTTAGAGCTGTGACTAGATCATATTATAGAGGTAATGTTATGATTCTAGCTCATCAGCCCAAGATTAGAAAACGACTTAGGAAAGGAGTTTTTTATAATTTCTTCAATTTCATGGAAACATCTACGTTAATATACTCCTCGCAGCTTCACAGCAAAAGGGTATTATATCGCCCTGTCAATTTCGCAACTTCTTTAAAAAAAAATCAATTTTCGGTTCCTTGCACTAATTACCGCTGACAAAATTTTGTACACCTTTAGGAGGAAATCTTCAAATATTTCGTCGTAACCTTCAAAGATTTCCTCCGAAAATGAGGAAATCTTTAAAGATTTCCTCATAACTTTCAAAAATTTCCTCCAGATTTCCTCCAATTTGTACATCTGAATTCCTCTGCGGTTTACCCCTCGCCTCTGTACATGATTAGGGTGGCCCTATTTTTTTTTTATTGTTTTAATTCTTTTATTTTGGTGTATCTGGCACATCCTGAAAATATGAGGGTAATCAAACTTCTCTAAGGGTCCCAATTGGTCTCCTAAAATCGTGAAATTACGCAAAAATCGTGAAAAATCGTTGAAAATGGGCTGAGGGACCTAGGTCGATGGCCATTTGTACATAATAGTACAATAAATTACGTTTATTATTATTGGGCCGTTCTTTTTGTATCAGTAAAAAATTTAAAAGCCTGGAAATCTTAATTTTTTCCTTTTGAGTGTACAAAATTATGTGCCAAATTTCAAAATGATCAGAAGATTCTATCAGGTGCCAAAAATCCGCCAGTTTCCCCTAAATCTAAATGTGACAAATTTCCATCATAAATGTGAGAAGCGCTAAAAAAGCATTTTAAAAATATGTCAATCTGGACGTAATTTTATTTAATGCATATTAATAATATAAAATAATTTGACAGAGAAAATATTTCCCAACTAAAAATTTAAAAATTGAGAAATTTCCCAAATTTTGCTGACTAAAAAAAGGTCCTCACCTCTGAAAAATTCCCAACCTTTCCAATTTTCCAAGTAAACAATTTACTGACCAGTTTCGTTTTACCCCTCATTTTTTCCAACATACATTTTACGAAATCTGCCACTCAATTTTACCAACTGGACACTGGATTTTTCCATGGGAGCACCCCAGAATATTTTGTTAATTTTATAACTCTTGGAAAAAAAAATTAACTAAAAAGCAAAAAAAAAATTAAGCAAAGTAACAAACAACTAAATTTATTATATTTATTACAAAACAAAAAATAAAAACAGAAAAACGTGAGAATAAAATATTTGTAGGTATATGTTCCAAATTATGGAAACCACATTACCACGGTGTATTTCTGTGAACTTTTACTTTGGCTTTGGTTTGGACTTTTTTTTATTTCATAAACATCTTATTTTTGATCTAAAATCACTAAAAAAAAATTTGCGAATTTTTTTTTCTGACTGAAAAATGGCAGACGTAAAATTTCTAAAGTTCAAATAAATAGGTAAATTAAAAAAATAATGCCTATGTTTCAAAAAAACTTTTCTATTTTTATTTGTTTCTGAAATACCCCAGATTACGATTAGCTAAAAAATACACTGCCCAGTAAAAGAGCTTTCCCATTTTACACCTCCGCGCGTAAAATGGATTTTTTTATTATCAGATTCACTTTCAGCAACCATAAAAACCTTAATATACCAATTTTCACGAAAACTGCCCTCTGCCCCTTTGGGGGTGAAGTTAGAATTTTGTTATAATCAGATTCCCTTTCAACAACCTCAAAAACCCCAATATACCGATTTTCACGAAAACTACCCCTCACCCCTCAGGGGGTGGATTTAGAATATTTTTATTATCAGATTCACTTTCAGCAACCTCAAAAACCCCAATACTCCAGTTTTCACAAAAACTACTCCCCACCCCTCAGGGGTGAAATTAGGAAAAAAAAATGTGATAATAAAAATCAATTTCACGCGCGGAGGTGAAAAATGGGAAAGCTCTTTTACTGAGCAGTGTTTTATTATCATATTTAGTTTCAGCAACCTTGAAAACCCCTATATACCAACTTTCACAAAATCACCTCCCACCCCCTGGGGGTAGGGGTAGAGTTAGACCATTTTTATTATCAGATTCATTTCCAGCAACCTCAAAAACGTCAATATACCAATTTTCACAAAAATCACCCCCCACCCCTAAGGGGGTGGGTTTCAAAAAATATATTTCAAGATTCATTTTTATCAACCTCAAAAACCCCTATCTACAAATTTTCACGAAAATTTGGAAAACATTTCAAAATATTATGTTTACCAAAAACAATCCCGAGCGAGAACTTTTGGTAACATACCTGTATGCCAAAATTCAAGTCTCTAGCTTAAAGCATTCTTAAGTTATCGTGCTTACAAGATTTCCCGGACAGACCGATCGACCGACAATTTTTTTTTTGCTTGAAATTGATTTATATCGACATAAAACGTCATAAAACGCAAAAATTCGCAAAAAAAAATTGAAATTTTTTGCACGAATACAAGGCTTTCCGAAATTTTGAAAATTTTCAAAATTGGAAAGCAATAGCCTTTAGCGAAATTTTTATCTGCGATGTTTTGGAAACCAATGGATATAGAAAAAATAATATTTTAATAATAAATTAAATCAATTTACATTACTCACTATTTTATTTTGTTTTTTAATTTAGGGTACCCTATAAAAAAATTCAAATTGAAACGGATATAAATAAAATATTTTTAACCCGTTTGAATTAATAATAATAATTTTAGATACTATTTGCAAATGCGTAACATGTTTTAATTCGTTTGGAAATGCAGAACAGCATTTTCAGTTAGAAACTATTTGTAAATGCTTATCTGAATTAATTTGTTTGAACCTGTTTGGATCCGTTTTTGCGAATTGAAAAGTCATTTTTAATTAGCATTTGCGAATTGATTCGGATTTAATCAGATTAATATACCTACATATAGCATAAAGATCGCAACATATGCTAAGACCTTCCAATTTCATATATCTAACTGTTTGAACCTGTTTTTTCTTTGTAAATTTATTCAGATTCAAATAGATTAAAAATAAAATATTTTTAATCCGTTTTAATTTGCAAATGCGATTCCAAAAACGGATTCAAACAAATTCAAACAGTTAGATTTTATTTTCAGTCTGATTGAATCCGAAGTTTTTTATAGGGTAGCTTCTGTTTTGACTTGAGTACCCCCTGTGGGGGTGCTTTAAGCTTATTTCGCCAGGGGGTGCTGAGCACCCACTAGCACCCCCCAGTTACGGGCCGGACCAAAAGTACAGTCCATTTTCAACGATTTTTTACGATTTTTGCGTAATTTCACGATTTTAGGGGTTCAATTGGGAAGTTTGATCACCCTCATATTTTCAGGATGTTCTACTAGATACACCAGAATGAAAATATTAAAACAATAAAAAAATACACTGCCCAGTAAAAGAGCTTTCCCATTTTTCACCTCCGCGCGTAAAATGGATTTTTTATTATCAGATTCACTTTTAGCAACCTTAAAAATATACCAGTTTTTACGAAAACTACCCCCTGCCTCTTAGGGGGTGGAGTTAGATCATTTTATTATCAGATTTACTTTCAGCAACCTCAAAAACCCCAATATACCAACTTTCACGAAAACTACCCCCCACCTCTCAGAGGGTGAAAAAATTAACGTAGTTTTGTCTTATATATGTTATATGCAAAATATGTTTAACTAAACTATAAAAACTGATTTTAATGTGAAATAGTGTTAAGGTAGCTTAATTTTGTGTTTTTATCTATGATTTCGTCTAATAACATGCGTGTACACGGTGAAATTTATGTCTTTATTAACTTGTAAGTAATACATTTCTTTATATTATTTAAAAAGGGCATATACGGAGCCAAGTTAAGTGCTCAAAGTTTCCGCCCACAGGTATCGCACAATATCAACTGATCTCCCGCTATATACCAGTGACCATAAAACAATTTTCGTTAATTTTTGTTTTAATAATTAGATCTCTTAAGGGGTCGTCCATAAAATTCGTCACACTTTTTTAGTCTTGAACCCTCCTTCCCCTATGTGACGTCATACTTCAATTTTACTAAAAAAAAATCGAATTTAATATTTTATCAAATCGTTTGGACATACAGCCTGTTCCAGAACTCGCGTACCGAAATTTGAGGGTATATTAAAAACCCTCTGGGAAATATGAAAAAAATTTCAAAAAAAATCCATCTTCGTTCAATTCAAAAATAAGAAAGCTTTAAGTGGACCAATACTGTTGCTGATTATAAATTACCATTAAAGGTTGACATAGTGATTAATGTGACATAAATATTTATTAATGTCATAAAAAAATATCAAAACTTTCATGATGTTTACTTCAGAAGAGTATTCTGTTTGCGTTTAAACTTCCAAAATTCCTTGCCCTCTGCACCAATCTTAAAATTACATTCTAGCTAGAATGTTCTCTTTTCGGAACACCGATAAAAATTTTTCCTATGTTCATTACTTTGAAATAAATAAATAAAATTCAGTTATTGTATTTTTATTTTATTAATTTGTATTAAGAATTTATAGCCAGTAAATCAATTAAAAGATCTGAATTTCTAATAAAAAAAACACTACATTCAGCGCGCTGAATGGAGTTGCAGCGGCAGTTTGTTGCTGCCGTCTAAGACGGGTATCATAAAACCACCGCCGGATGGAGTGACCCTATAAAAATAAAATATTTGATAGCCTCTGTCGGTTTTGTCAAAATATAATAACCTAAAAAGATACCAAAGTTGAAAGTCTTAAACAATGCACGAGTCAACCATTAAAATGCAACCATAGTTACTAATAAGTAGGGAAAAACTAATTTTTAGGTAATTTAACATCAGCAACAGGATTGGTCATATTAAATAGCTTCCTTTTTAATTAGTATTGAAGATGGATTTTTTTTTAAATTTTTTTCATATTTTCCAGAGGGTTTTTAATATACCCTCAAATTTCGGTACGCGAGTTCTGGAACAGGCTGTATGAACAATTAAAGGCACATTTGTAGTAACACTGTGAATTCACAATTTGTCAAAAATAATTATTACTAATGTTTTTGTTTCGAAACCTTCAACTGTCGTAAAATTTTCAACATAGTGTTGCCATCTTATGGTAAAACTATGCAGCAATTCCGACCGTCAAAATATGAATAGATTGAACTATTCTAAAAAAATCTGCTTATCAGAATGTAAAAAAGTCATTAGGTCAATACAATTTTGGTGTGACCTTATACTCGACCAAGCCCCCCTTCCCCCATGTCACACTTTGTCACAAATGCCTGACCCCCCCTCCCATCCCCCTAAAGGTGTGACGTATTTTATGGACGACCCCTAATATTAATATTATACCAAGGCCCTTGAAGGGATTATTAGCAAAAAATACTTTTTTTATGGACTATCGTCCCGTAAAATTTATAACAGAAGACTGTATACGCCCTGTATATCGCACGTTCTCAAGTTATACTTAAGACGAGACTTGAAATATAAAATAAAATACAGCGCGCGTGAAAAGTACGAAACACTTTGAATGATAGGTAAGTTGAGTGGCCAAGAATGTACGAAGCAAAATATTAGAAATGGATAGGGAAATCTTAACGCCAGTGCAGTAGTAGGGATGGGAGTCGTTTCGGTAATCGTCGCGTCTGCAGTCTGCAAAACAAACCGTTGCGCATCTAATTTGAACACGGCCAAAGAGGGGCATAGGCATTGAAATTCCCCTATCCCCTTCAAATCTTTTGCTTCGTTCATTCTTGGGAACTCAACTACCATTCAAAGTGTTTCGTACTTTTCACGCGCACTGTATGTAAAAAAGAGTGGTAAAAATTTTATGGATTGTTCCCAAGAGCTACATTCCAATTTTGAAGGCTGTATTTTAACAGTTATTGCTATATTCAAAAATTTAAAATACACTACAAATTTGTACTTTAAAACCTTTATAACTAATTTAATTTAATTTTTTGGTATGATCAGGAGCTGCTGGTGCTTTAATGGTATACGATATAACTCGTAGATCAACATACAACCACTTAAGTAGTTGGTTAACAGACACTAGAAATTTAACGAATCCAAGTACAGTTATCTTTTTAATTGGAAACAAGTGCGACTTGGAGGGTCAAAGAGATGTGACCTATGAAGAAGCCAGCAAGTTTGCTGAAGAAAATGGCCTTATGTTTGCCGAAGCTAGTGCAAAAACGTAAGAAACTTTTAAAATAATATTTTTTTTTCTTTTTTTTATCAAGTTCTCAATCTCATGAATAATTTGAGGTAGCTTTCTATTCCACTCTATTCCTAGTTTCATTTACCCAAAAATTTCCTACATCCTTTGTTATTTATGAGCATATTCCATTCTAGGCCTGCCTAATATTCTTCCAACTCCCAGCTGGCTTTCCAAAATATTTTAATCTCTCACCATTTGATTCCTTTGTGACTGTTTAACAATTATGTCACCCCTCTAGAGGGGAAGAGGGGGTCGAAGGTCTAGTGACAAAAAGTGTCACATGGGGTGGAAATCAAGTAAAAAGTTTCTCGTTTCTCCCCCTCTCCAAATTACTCGAATCGCCGCTGTATACCTCCTAAAATAAAAACTTATTTAATAGTTTTTACCTTACAGTTCCTCCTTATTTCTTTCTGTCATTACACAATAAATACACTATAAATAGATGATACATTTCATAATCGGTTTTCATATTTTGATTTTTAGTGGCGATAATGTAGAAGAGGCCTTTTTGGAAACCGCCAAGAAAATCTACCAGAGTATCCAAGATGGCCGTCTGGACCTAAACGCCGCGGAATCTGGAGTTCAACACAAACCCTCCCAACCAGGCCGCAGTCCCACTGATCAGCAAGGCCCTAAAGACAATTGCGCCTGCTAGTCCATTTTATTTTAGATTAGTATTCGAAAATATCATATATGTTGAAAAAAAGCAGTGAAAAAATTACAATAAAAATCCGTGAAAATACAATAATATTAAAAACTCAAATTCATAAATTTTTTATAATTTCAAACATTCATTTTTGAAATTATAAATTTCTGATTAAAGTACACTTTCAAAAAATATATAAAAATCTATAATAGGTATCTATTATTATAACAGATAATATAATAGATCTATAGGGTGTTATGTAATTTACATGACCCCCTAGAGAATGTATTTTTTTTTATGTTTCTTTTTAATCATATTCATGTTTCGTTATAGCTTTTTGGTATAAAAAAATTATCTTTTGAAGTAGTACTTTGCATTTTTGCTTTAATCAAATTTAATTAAAGCAAAAATGATATAAAAGGCTCCTTATAAACAGACCTAATTTTTAATTATATTTTTGGAATAATATTTAACTCAACATTTTTACTCCAAACAAAATAATAAATTTTGGTTAAAAAGAGCATATAAAATTAAATTAATTAAATTATTAAAACAGAATAGTTTTAAAACTAAATATTAATATTAGTTCAGGCTTTAAAATTAAAAACATTCCTTAAATTTATATTGTAATTTTTTCGCAGTTTATTTATTTTGATTTTTTGCTTTGAGAAAATAATAGCAGTAAATATAATAATAGGTACAATACTGGATTTATAACAAAATATTTTTAATTATTATTATTTTTTACTAATGTTTAGTCTTTAATTTTGGTGAAAAACTAAATTGGAGGTAAAAATTTATAAGATTAAAGCCCAAAAACAGGCGAATACAGTTTTAAGCGTTCTAAAAACATTTATTTCGCCGCGATACCAAGACAGAATATAGTATTTTTCGCTAAAAATGTTAAAATGTTTAACCAATTATTTTTACAAAGTAAAAAATCAAAATGAAACGTGTTTATTTACATTAAACTTTGAGGGCAATGTTGCACTTATTATGTATCCATAATTGGCAAGGATTCAATTTAAGCAATTTTTTATTTATTTAAGTTTTTTTCAAAATAAATTTTATTTATAGTTAGAAAAGCACTAATCCCAAATAAAAAAATGTTAAAAAGGGCGAGATATAGTAAAATATCTCGAAACTTTAAACATATTTATTAGAGATATATAAATAATTATTCTAAGCATATTTTAATCTGTTAATTTAGGCATAATTTTGTTACCTATATAGACCCGAAATTTTTGAAATTTTAAAATTATATGATTACTCAATTTTTTTAATCAATGTTTTGTTTTCTAAATACAAAGCTATATGAAGGGTTTATTGGATTAAAGGGCTATTTATGTTATGCTACTATTTTATGAAAGAGTTTAGCAATAAGAATAGCTATAATAATAAATAATTTCTTACCACGAACCAAAAACATATACCGGGTTTTTTAAAGGTGGCTCGCCCCTATAACTTTTTTGTTCCTAGAGATATAAAGATGAAATTTGCAGGGCATCTATAAGACCATATTTTGAATTAAATCACTTTGTTTTCTAAATACAAAGATAGATGAAGGGTTTATTGGATTAAAGGGCTATTTATGTTATGCTACTATTTTATGAAAGAGTTTAGCAATAAGAATATCTATTTCTTACCACGAACCAAAAACATACCGGGTTTTTTAAAGGTGGCTCGCCCCTATAACTTTTTTGTTCCTAGAGATATAAAGATGAAATTTGCAGGGCATCTATAAGACCATATTTTGAATTAAATCACTTTGTTTTCTAAATACAAAGATAGATGAAGGGTTTATTGGATTAAAGGGCTATTTATGTTATGCTACTATTTTATGAAAGAGTTTAGCAATAAGAATAGCTATAATAATAAATAATTTCTTACCACGAACCAAAAACATATACCGGGTGTTTTTAAAGGTGGCTTGCCCCTATAACTTTTTTGTTCCTAGAGATAAAAAAATTAAATTTGCAGGGTGTCTATAAGACCATATTTTGAATTAAATCACTTAACGTAATTGTTTTGTTCGCTTTCGGTTTAACCGGAAACCACCGCTACTTTTGATTTTTAAATGGAACACCCTGTATATTTTTACCAATTTGTATTCTCAGGGGTAATATCATAAGTGATACTAGGTTAGGTATCGGTGTTTTTTTACATAAATTTTGCGAATATTAATCCCAATGACGAAAATGCAACGACTGCTTTAGCAGGAGTTGCATTTTCCAAAAATTGGGATTAATAGGAGTAAAATTTGAAAAAAAGCACCGGTACCTAACCTAGTATCACGAATTGATATTTAGGGAGAGAATATAATTTATATTTAATACACATACCTCTTAATTATAACGTATTAATCCACAAATAAATTATATTTTATAAATTAAAAAGCAAACAATAAGCACAATTTTAGATTAGAGAAAAGAGGGGTAAAAAAAAACCATCGTAGGGGTAAGGTATTTTCACTTATCAGTACAGCATACTACATATATATAAATTGTATTCTCTATTAAATTCTGGGTATTATCCTAAGTTTTTGTTAAATTTTGACAGCCTTTGTCATTTTTTAAATAAAATGTTTTAGATTTTTTTATCACTAAATCCATTCATTTTGGATCAGATATTGATAGAATCATTGTTTATTCTACACGAAAATCAAACTTGGAAAAACACATTTTTTGCTTTTACTCGAATTTTTGCTTAATTAAGTCTGTGGCTCGTCGATATAATTAAAAAGATTAAATCTTATCATATTTTCCATGGCATTTTAGATGCAAGAGTTACAACACTTAAGCCAATTTTTTGTGGTAACGCCGGTTAACCTCTACGTATTTCTTTCTCTGTTTAATTGATGAGTTAAAAAAAGATAGAAATACATATTCCCCTAACTTGGCTAGTAACCGCTGCTCCACAAAAAATCGGCTTTAACATCGTTTTTTTCTTATTGGCGCCATTTTGGATTTTTAAATTTTTGTATGCGGTTTTTTTTCTGATTACGACAGTGTATCACACGAGATGATCAAGTCTTACATTTTGAACGAAATTTAAAAAAAAATCATTTTTGCGCGTAATCAAAAAAAAAACTATTTAAAAACCTTAAAATCTAAAATGGCGCCCGAAAGAAAAAACGAAGTTAAGTGTTGTAAGATGCCATGGAAAATATGATAACAGATTTAAATTCCTTGCAAAAAAGTACCTTAACAATGTTTCAGTTAAAAACGTCTAGCTTTGTCGGTTTTCGCTCAAAAAAATAAAAACCAAACTCAAGATTTTTATTTTTTTTGCGATAATTAAAAAACAAAAAAAATAATAGATTAAATTTTCATATTATTGATCAGCATAAAAATTTGCAATTTTTTTCTAACTTAACCGATCTTGTATCTCTTATAATAACCGAGATACCCATGCTTGAGGTCGAAAAACGGACACCCTGTATGTAAAATTTAACAGTTTATTTTTGCCTAATGTATTTTTGGTAATCTAATAATTTTTGTATGATTTTAAAATTTCATAGTATTTTGGCGATTTTCAATATTTGTGTTGATATTATTAAATCATAGTAATACTGGCATTTTAAGATTGAGGAAAAACAAGAATCTAAATTTCACGGGCATATTTTTTAATTATTGTATAAGTTCAATAAATATTCCATGCTTTATATATTTGAATGAAAATTCCAAAAAAAAATGTTGCAGCGACATTATTTTAGTGATGAATGTTTGTATGTGATGTATTTATTATTATAAATCATATATAAATAATATAGAAAATAAGTTAAAGCATTTTTGTATTATTTTAAATGTTAAAGTATTATAATACACTCTTTAAAGTTATATTTTTTTGGTTTTTATCATTTATAAATTAGACATAATTAATAGTCCAGTCATATAAAGAGAAATTCCTATGCAATAAATGTACACCATAGAGAAGAAAAGAGGACTAAAAGTCCAGCCTGCGCAAGATTATTTTGTGACAGAACGGGGCAGCGTAATGACGTAACGCAATATATCTGACCTTGCGCAGTACGCATCTCTATCAGCTGTGAAATGCTGTCGGTCGTAAAACAGTTCCTCACCCCAGTATTCATTTGTCTTATCTCCAAAAATCCCCCAGTAAAAATCTTAAAATGTCCGTAAATAGAGATATGGCAAACCAATACTGGGGTGACGAATTATTAGTAGTTTGTTTATACTGTCAGATCGTCGTTTGTTTCTGTTCATTTTTTGACTTCTACTGTGTTTTAATTTTTTTTTGCTGCATTTGTTTATCTATAAACATGACCTATATTGTTGCTTTATGAAGAGCAAAGGGTCATCCCTGGTGTACTCAAAGTAGGTGTACAAAATCTCGAAAGTCAAACACACCTCAAAAAATTCTTATAAAATAATTAAAAAAAACTATTTTGACGTTTCTTCGTAGATATTTATTGTTTTTTGTTGAATTTTTTACAATTTTTATTTGACACATAAAAATAAGGTTAAAAATACTTGTCAAAAACAACAATAGTAGTGCGCATGTGCAAGTTTATCTCAGATGCGCTAGGCACATTTATCACAGTATTCCGCAACGGCTTTGGAGGTCTTTCCTTGTCTATGATGTACACGGGCTGATATTTTAAAGGGTAGTAGTTTTTCACCGAGTGATTTGCGTAAGAAGTGTCCGCTATCTTGAATTTTAGGGGTGAGTTCTGTTATCTCGTTAAATATGCATCTAACGATAAAAATGCATATAACCAATTTTGTTAAGGAAAAAATTCCAACAATTTTCGTTTGGATATATATATTTTAATATACAGTGCGGTCCAAAAGTCACCTCCCCCCTTTTAACCTTTAAACGAGTTGAGATATGGACTTCAAATTTAGAACTCTTAAATAAGACAACTTAAACTATCTTTTAGCATATATTTGATATTTTCAACTCTTAAAATGTGGGCATGGGGGGACATTTTTTTAAATGGAAAGGGGGGTCGTGTGATACATCATTTTAAAGCTTATAAAATTCTCTATTTAAACTAACATTTTTAATTTTTTTAAAAATGTTTTTTAAGGTTTTGATTTTTCAATTTTTTGTGCTAAAACATTCGATTTTTTAAGTTTTTTTTATAAATTTTTATTTATGTCAACTAAAATTAGTTTAAAAGTATACTTAACATTTTTTTATGATGAAATTAGGCATTTTTAAAAAAATATTATTATTTTTTTTTAGAGGAATTTTGACATTAATACCCATTTTCAACCCCATTTTAAACCCATTTTTTTTTTAATTTAAAAATATGGAGTTAAATGGAGAATTTTATAAGCTTTAAAATGATGTATTACACGACCCCCCTTTCCATTTAAAAAATGTGCCCGCATGCCCCCCTGCCCACATTTTAAGAGCTGAAAGTATTTAATATATGCTAAAAGATAGTTTAAGTTGTCTTATTTAAAAGTTCCAAATTTGAAGTCGATATCTCAACTGGTTCAAAAGTTAAGAAGGGGGGGGGGGGGGGTGGTTGACTTTTGGACCGCTCTGTATTAAGAACAATCGAGTTATAAATATTAAAAAATTGCCATGTTGCGGGTGAAATTGTTTTTTTCCATTTTTTAGCCAAATTATTCATCGCAGGCCCGGACAACATCCATAAACTCATATAAGCCTCATGAGAGCATCATCTTATGATTTCCACGTTTTGTACTCATACGAACATCATGATGAGCACATCTCATGATTTTGTGTTCATGTTGTGAGTTTGTTATGAGTTTGTCATGAGGTGTATACATTTAACGTTAAATCATTAAATGATGAATGATTTCCACGTTTTGTACTCATACGAACATCATGATGAGCACATCTCATGATTTTGTGATCATGTTGTGAGTTTGTCATGAGGTGTATACATTTAACGTTAAATCATTAAATGATGTCATAATGATTTCCACGTGAAGTAGCAAATGTTGCACGGGACCCGATTGAGAACGATCGCCGAATAGTACAGGCTCCTGTAATATTTCAGTGCACTTGACAGCGTTATGCTATAGGTGGCGCCACATGTTATTTTCTACCACTAACTAAACTTTTTAAACGAATAAAGGAATACTAGTATTAAAAGGCAGCTGTCTTTATAAGGATATACCACTAGTAATAACTAGTAATTAACTTACTGGTCAGCTAATTCGATACACATTATCGGATTGGTATGGTGAGCCTTAAATATCTGGAGACTTTAGCCTAGAACTAGTTCCTCCAGTCATCTTGGGGAACATTCCCACTGGGAAGTTTCCAGCGGGAACATCCCGGTGTCAAGTTGTTGAAATGGACTTGTGTGCGGGTCCTAGGGGGTTGATTTTTTTGTTATTTTTTGGGTATCTCTTCGCGTTTTCAAGATAAGAGCAAAAAGGTGTGTGTTTCTTTTTTTTTAATTTCGCGGTCAATCTAAAGTTTGCGCATGCGCATTCCGTAGACCGCTGCTAGATCTTCATGACATGATCTCGTAATGACTTCACAATGAAGAGTCATCTGTATGCGTTCATGAACTCAGAGAAAATCATTAAATGATGTCATAATGACTTCCACGTGAAATAGCAAATGTTGTTAGGTTAGGTTATAAGCAAACTCATAGCTCTTGAAATTATCTATAAGTTTTATATATTATGCATTTTCAAGTATTTTGATACGGTTACAGTGGGCGCTCAAAGTCAAGTTGCGCCCTCTGTAAACATACTAAAGTACCTATGAAAATTTATAATATATGAATTATATAGAGAATTTTAAGAGCTACAAGTTTGCTTATAACCATTTTATCGCGCCGAATAATTTGGCTGAAAAATGGAAAAAACCAATTTCACCTCCAACATGGCTATTTTTGAAATAACTCGATTGTTATTAATATATTAAAAAAATGATCCAAACAAACATTGTTGGAAAATGAGATAAGCCCCTTTGCAAGGGAAGCGACGATAACTATAGTTATCGTCGCTAGTATAGTAATCAAAGTGTACGTTTTGGTTTTTCTAGAATCTTTTAGCTCCCAGGGGAAACTAGAGGTATTTTTTTTAATTAAATTTTTATATTGGCATACTAAAATGCATCTCTTCTTATTCGGTATATGATTTAAAACAAAAATATAGGCCTACTGTAGCACTATTAAATATTGTTTTTGATAGAACACAGTTAAATTTTATTAGGTAGGGTACTCAAGATAAAATTATATCAAAATATAAAATAAATTTGTTCAATGCCCTATGACGGGTCTGCGCGGATATAAATAGTGCAGAAACCGGACTTGAGCGGATAAAATTTTCTCCTTCGAGTCAGGTTTGTGCATCACAGACCCGACATTTTCAATAGGGTGGAATTAAAAACTAAAAAGGATGGGTCAGAAACTTTACATGAAAAAAAAAAACATTTTTTTTTATTTTCTTTTTGCGAAAAAAAATATTAAAAAAAATAAAAAAAAGACGTTTCAAACGAGCTTAGCAGGGTAAGTAGGTAAAAAGTGCCCCAGCCCGTTATGGGCTGAGTATTTGTGCAAAAGGTAGGTCAGTTGATTTCCAGACTTTCAGCCCCAACAACCCCCAGGGGGTCAGAATTATTTTTCTTACTTCGATCGACTTCAAATTTGGAATTCATAATAACGATCATAAGGATAGTCTATGAAAAAATATTGTCGATTTGCATATATTCTAACATATAAAAAAATCACCTTCTCTTAAAGGGCCCAAAAGGCCATTTTTTATGTTATGTATTCGTATTCGATCTAAAACATATTAAATTTTTTTCATGTGGTAAAACCGTTTTAAAAAAAAATCGTTCGATCTACATCTATATATGGGTGATTAATCACCAGACCAGAATTCTGGTCCAAATAGGACCCAAGGAAAACTTTGACTTCTTTGATTTGCCCTATTTTTGGGTCAAGTGTGCTACGTTTGTCCAAAAAGAACCTGATTTTTTTTTTCAGATTTTTTTTACATTTATTTTTGGCCTTTATGGCCTTTTAAAGGTGACAAAAATGCCCAATTTTTCTAAAACGTATAATTTTTAAACGGCTCTATCTCTATAACGGTAAGATATAGAGACTTCAGATAAAGTGTATTTTAAAGTTTGTTAGTGGGAAGTTATTTTGACAATAAAGTAAATTTAGGTTTGGTGATTTTGTAACCAATTTTTTTGGTGACATTTTACTCAAAATACGCCATCTTCGATTTTTTTAAATATAAGTTAAACTACAGACATTTCTCTAACAGTTACCCACATTTCAAAATGGGACCGCCATATATTCGTCTTTGGTAAATTTTTAAAAATATAGCAGCAACTTAATTTTTTATTTATTGGTAATATTATGACCACAGTTTGATGTACGTTGTATGTTAATTTTACCTCAATCAAATTTAAACTAAAATTAACTTTTTTGCAAACGGAATTATAAGTTAATTGATTAATTTTTTTAATATAACTAGCCAAGACACCGGTTTTTCGCACGGAATTTTTAATAATTAGATTTTTATTAAAATTAGGCAAGGTATTATTTTTGCATTTTACAGAATGTTTTAGACATTCATAATATTTTATAATTTGTTTAAATAAGCCATAACTAGCCATATTTTGTAAAGCCGACTATGTTTACTAAACATTGTTTAATGTCAAAAGAATCTAAAAAAGGCAAATTCTCATTAAGCATGCATATCATACGTACGTATGCTACATAAGCCAAAAATCCGACAAATAAAAAAAGTCTGTGTTTAAAATTGAATATTTTTTGCCCAAACGTTTTCAGCTGGAAATGTTTTTGGTAAATGTTGAGGTGGAGTAAGGGGGTCAAAAAATCCTAGCCGAATTGTTTGAATAAGGAACCCATGTTTAAAATTTGAAGTCTTTAGCTCAAAGCGTTCTCAAGTCATAGTGATCACAAATTTTCTTGGGCAGACAGATATACAGATTGACCGACACACAGATTTCTATTGGTAAACTATTGTTTTTTGTATATTAAAAAAAATTACTTACGCAGAAGAGGAAAGTAAAATTTAAATTAGATTTCCCATGCGAAAATAGGGTATCATAGCTAGTACGTATGTATATAAACTCAATTTAAGGTTTTCCAAAACATATTATGTAAGTATCTTATTATTGCATTAAAAGAACTGATGTTAATTTGATTATTTCCTAAAACTAAATTCCCGTGCGAATAACGGGTCCACTGCTAGTATATATGTATACCAGACGTAGTAAAAAATGTTTCAAATAAATATAAAATAGTTATTAAACATATCAGCATTTAGATTTCAAAAATACAGGGTAGTATTATTAAACTCTGCGTTAAAAAGTGGTTGGGAAATGAAATTTTGACTGACATTTGGATCTTTAATATTTTGCCCAAAGCAATCCCATGGCCGTCCCATTATGAATTTTGGCACATGGTTAGAGAAAGATCTACAGATTATTATATATTTTTATTAAAAATATCAAAGATGGCGTACAGATTATTATATCTTTTTATTAAAAAAATCAAAGATGGCGTATTTTGAGATAATCGTCACCAAACATTGGCGACTTTGGTGACCATCACCAAAATCACTAAATTTTACATTTCTTTAAAACATATTAAAACACAAAATGGCTCTAAAATATATATATTTTTAAATCTGTATCTTTTAGCGTTACTGAGATAGATAGATAGACGGTCTATCATAGACCTGTTTAAAAACAAGCTATTTTAGTGACTTTTTTTGCCAATTTCAAAAGGCCGTAACTCCATAAATAATTGCCAAAAAAATCTGAAAATTATATAAGTACTTATTAAGCATACGTAGAGCAAGTATACCAAAAGTGATTAAAATTGAAGAAGTCGATGTCCAAAATTGCCTTTTTAGGGTCCTATTTGGCGTGTAATGAGCCATATACACGAATTAAGAAAATAGGGCTTTTCTGACAAGGTATGATGTTTTGGTAACTGGGAGCTGAATCTGGGGCACGATTAAGACATTTTTTTAGCAATATGCTTAACTTGCATGTAGGAACGCACAAAAAATTTCGGGCGATTTAAAAATATGTTGCAAAAAAAACGTGTGAAAGAACCGCGAAATTACATTTAAGTAAAAAGCGCTATTAAATGAATTAATTTTTCAATAAAACACATGGCTTTAAGTAACATAAAATTAAATTTTATTAGGTACTCAAGATACAAATTATATCAAAAAATAAATATACAAAAATACATTTATACAAGGAATTAAAAACTAGAAAGGATGGGACAGAAAAATTTCGTGAAAAAAAAAATGAAAATGATTTTTGTTGGAATTATCCAAAACTGGGGGAAGGTGGGAGAATTTTTTTTAAACATGCTTAGTGCTAAATTATTACAGACGTACTCCACGGTTGGTGGCAGCGATATAATTCAATAATTCATCGGAATCTTCGCAAACTACAGGTTTTTCGTGATAACAAGCAACGTCATGCCATGCAATACCATCGTTGTATACGTTATTCAAAATGGAAAGGCAGGATTCGCTAGTTCCATTGATATCAAATTCGGCATTATCGGGTTGTCTCTGTTTTTTGTGTCCAGTGGCTGACCATGGGTTGTAGCCCCATCCAATTGGGGTTTGGTTGGTGGGGCTGAGCTTTTCACGGTTCGCCGACCAGAACCAACCAAACAGGTTCTTTGGTTCTAAATCTGTACGACCCTCGCAACCTTTGAAATCGCACAAACGTCCCGAGGTCCAGATGTATGGAACATCATCTGAAAAATAAAACAAGCCGTGAATATATGTAATGCTTCGGATTGCGTGGTGTTGGGGTCCTTGATTAAAGTGAATCTTAATCTCATTAAGTTTTCGGAGATTTTTGATTTATTGGGTTTTTCTCTTATTTTAATAAATTTTAGGTGGCCCCCATGACTTTGTTTTTGAATTATTTCTTTTAAAATTATATATCTTTATTGATAGAAATAAAGGTAATGTTTTGTGAAAATTTGGACTTTATCGAACATTTCCTTCTATTTTTTTTTGAAAACTTTGTTTTTGTTTTTTTCAATCTGTATAAATTGTATGGGAGGCATAGCGTAGTGGCTAGCGCGTGTACATAGTAAGCCTACTAGCGTGAGTTCGATTCTTACTGGCGTCCATTTGCCTTTTTCAGTTAATTAAGCATTGAAATTTGGCGAAGGCGATAAGTGAAACGGATACTCCCTATAAACTGGTTCGAAAGTCAGTATAAGCCGGTGGTTCCCTCTACTACTAGCCCCAACAAGTCCTGGACTTAGGGGATGCTTAATTAAGTAGAATTGTACGAGATTAAACAAACATGTAATGTAATGTAATGTAACAGAATTGTTAACGGTGCAAGTCCTTTATTTCAAGAACGATTGATGTAGGGACTTTGGACCAAAGATTTTTTACCACGTAAAAATTCTTTAGTTCAAATTCTATGTCAAAGCGTTCTTGAAATATCGTAGTGCAAACTTTATTCTCTTGGACTGACTATAATTTTAAATTTTTTAGCAGGTATACGGAAAAGTTTACACTACGAACGCTTTGACATAGAGACTTGAATTTAGAGTAAACATTAAAATATTATAATGTTTTCTGAAAAACTGGATCTATCATACTATTTTTTTTATATTTTTTTTGAAAAGAGGGTGCCTACAAGTTTTTATTTTTTAACAATAGGGCTTTTCCGCACTTCGAACTTTTTTTTCTGAAAAGGTCTCTTGGACATTCTGCTCTTGATTATTCGTGCGCACAAAAAAGTGGCACATGGACGAACAGACAGACGGATTTTTTTGCATATTGTTTAGGATTTGATAAAAAGTATCTACGCCTAGGTGTATATTTTTATCCTAGTGGATAATTTTTGTTTTAATAAATGCTTATAATTATTAATACTTTTTTTTAAGAAAAAGCTAAAATTAGTAATTTTTTTGCTCAAAAATAACTGACATATAAATCCGCCTGTGGTACATATTTAAAGTATATTTAATGTTTATAAGGAAAGCTTGTTATTTCTATGATAAAATTTTTATCATATAGGTAATATAAATGATTTAAAAAATCACTGTATTGCAAAATATTATCTCGACACATATTACGAAACGTTTATTTTAAAAGACATGAATTTTGAATAAATATTTAATACTATAAATAAATATTTGCAAGTTAAATACTATTATATGAACTTTTAAACAGATGTATACGGGATGTCTTTTTTAAATGATCTCCCGAGGGCCGTAGCGAAGGAGATTTGGTGGGGGGGGGGAGGAGGTCAAAAATTGCAGTAGCCTAAAAACACAACTTTTTTTCTCGTCAAAAAAAAAAAGTTCATGAAAAAAGGTCCCACCCTTTCTCAGAACTCAAAAAAAAAATAAAAAAAAAGTTCATGACTAAAAAAAAAGGTCCCACCCTAGAAAAAATATGCAACTTTTTTATTTTTAATCCATGAAATATGCAACTTTTTTTGATTTCAAGATAGGTGGGGGGGGGAGGCTCCCCCCCATAGCTACGGCCCTGGATCTCCCTTTCTTTTTGTTTCCAATAAAAAATATAGGTACAAAAAAGCTGATTTTCGTTAATTTCGTCTGTCGGTTTGTCTAAAAAAATATTTTATTTAATAACTTATCATAATAATAGGTATTTATGATAAGTTATCAATTGATAATGTTATCAGTTGATAATGCTCTGAGCGTAAGACTGGTACTATGGACAACAGTAAGGACTTTTTTTTTGGTAAGATAAAAATTTTCCAACTCAAATAGTTTAACTACACTTCTGCTCAAAAATATCGGCCCACCTAAAAAAATACACATTTTCAAATGCTAATAACTCCAAAACTATTCAATAGATTTATTTGACCTTTTTTTTATTTTAAAGCTTGAACTTTTAGCTCTTAATTATCTCTGAATTATCAAAAATCTTTTTTTAAACCGGCAGCAATGAAAATTACACAGCTATGTTTTTTTACTGCTTCTTTCGATATGCGCACGGTTTGCCACTGCATATTTTTTTACAATTTAATTAATTGATTTTATAGGCCAATTAAATGGGAGTAATTTCTTTTTTAACTTTTTAATTTTCCTTTTCTCGTTTAGGAGATATACGGTTTTTTCTGAAAATAAACATTTTTGCAAATAACAAAAAAACTACAAAGTGGATTTAATTGATTTATTTTTTAATTTGAAGCTTAAGTCCTTAACTTTTATTTATTTAATTTAAGTTTCTGGTGCAAACATGTTTAAACTGGGTTTACATTGCTTAAATAGTCATGTTTTTTTTACCCAATCTTTTTTGATGCAATTTAACCACAAACTCAAATGTTTCCATAAGTTTTAAAACTTATTCTAAAAGCCACTTATTGTGACTGATTCCTTCTTTTATTTTTTATCATAAGTCTTCTCATTTAGGAGAAATTAAAGTTTTTCGGAAAAAGTGACTTTTTAATCAGTGGGCTAGTGCCACCCCTGTAAAACTGTATATGACGGAAAAGCGTCGATAGAATATAAAGATCTATTGCACTTCTATAACTTTAGCTTAAATAAATACATTTAATTAACACGTTTTCTGCGTTAGCAACTTTTTGGTTCCCAGCTCAGACTGCGTTTTGAGGCATATATGTCGAACGAACTTTGCACAGACTGTTTAAATCTCTAATGGTACTCCAAAAACAAGTTCTAACGTCTTTTTAAGGACTTTTTGCTTTTTATTTTTTTTTAAACAAAATATTTTATCAAATAAAATAACAATAAACAAATTTTAAATTTTATTAAAATTATTTAATAACAATTATAAACACAAAAAAACGTATTAGACGTGTATGTTTTTTTACAACAATGCTGTTTTTCGTTATTATTAGTTACATTACATTATGGTCAATAAAACATTCAATTTAATTTAACAAAACACTAAAACTAACCAACATTACACGATTGGGTTAAGATCGGGGCTATTAGCTGGCCACTCTAAGACGTCGATACCGACATCTCTTAAGTATCGTCTGACATTTGCTGCAGTATGCGGCTTTGCATTGTCTTGCATGTAAATAAAGTCATCGCCTATAAATCCGGCGTAAGGTACGACGTGCTCTTCCAAAATTTCTTCGACATACCTTGCCGCTGTAAGACTTCGCCTTTGCCGTCCACGTTCTTCCCTTATAATAAAAACGGGTTCAGTTTTAGCTTCCAATGATATACCTCCCCATATCATGCACGATCCACCACCATAACCAACTTTTTCTGCAATGCAGGCCTGTGCATAACGTTCTCCAGGACGTCGGTAGACACGCTGTCTTGCATCATTCCCAAATAGACACATCCTGGTTTCATCAGAAAACATAACCTTTGCCCATTGGTTTCTGTCCCAGTTTAAATGTCTTCTTGCAAACTGCAGCCTGGCACGACGATGGTTAGCAGTGAGTTTAGGTCCAGTTGGGGCCTTATAAGAGCAGATTTCTTTCAAAAAGCCTTCGACCAATAGTGGACCTACTTACTGCTACACCTCTTGTTTCTTAAAGCCGTGATCTCAAATTAACTGAATTTAGACGACGATTCCGCAGGGAATTAAGCTCGATAAATCGGTCATCCCGAGCGGACGTGCACCTATGTCTGCCAGCTCCTTGGCGTCGACTAAAGGAACCGGTCTCCTCAAAACGTTGGAATACTCTTCTTACCGCTGCTCTCGTAATATTTAACTGTTGAGCAACATAACGCTGACTGTGCCCTTCTTGTAGCAGAGCTACAGCTTGGGCAGCTACTTCCGGACTTGTTTCCATTTAAATAATACAATTAAATAAAATTTTAACGAGTCTTGTCAATCATAAAAAAGTTAGTTACAGGGGTGGCACTAGCCCACCACTTAAAAAGTCCTTATTTACCAAAAAAACATAATTTCTCCTAAATGAGAAGACTTATGATAAAAAATAAAAGACGGAATCAGTCACAATAAGTGTGGCTATTAGAATAAGTTTTAAAACTTATGGAAAGATTTGAGTTTGTGTTTAAATTGCAACAAAAAAGATCGAGTAAAAAAAACATGACTATTTAAGCAATGTAAACTCAGTTTAAACATGTTTCCAACAGAAACCTAAATTAAATAAATAAAAGTTTACGATTTAAGCTTCAAATTAAAAAAAAAATCAATTAAATCCATTGCGTAGTTTTTTTGTTACTTGCAAAAATGTAAATTTTTAGAAAAAACCTTATATCTCCTAAACGAGAAAAGGAAAATTAAAAAATTTAAAAAGAGATTACTTCCATTTAATTAGGCTATAAAATCAATTAATTAAATTGTAAAAAAATATGCAGTGGCGAACCATGCGCATATCGAAAGGTGCAGTAAAAAAACATAGCTGTGCACTTTTCATTGCTGCCGGTATAAAAAAAGATGTTTGATAATTTTTATTCCAGTAAGTAAGAGCTAAAAGTTCAAGCTTCAAAATAAAAAAAAGATCGAATAAATCCATTAAATAGTTTTGGAGATATTTGCATTCAAAAATGTGTATTTTTTTAGGTGGGCCGATATTTTTGAGCAGAAGTGTATAATAGGGGAAGTATTGTTTTGTTGGCAGCAGTATATTTTAGTATTCATATCTTCACGGTGCTTTTTTAGGGGTATTTTTTGTTTTTTTTCGAAACCCTAAAATTCCTTATCCATTCGCTAGTACCTTCCATTTATATGATTTTCAGCGAAAATTAAAAAAATCTACCGAGCGCTTCGTTTTTTATTAAAAAAATAAATGCTAAAGGAGCTGCGAAGAGTAAAACAAGCCATGAACATATGTAATCCTACGCATGCCATTATATACTATTCACAGTAAGTGGGTATATTGCATTTTTCCAATTATTAAAAAAAAAATAAAAAAAATCAACAATTTTTTTAATTTGTTTTTCCTTTTTCTCAAAAAGAAAATAAAAAAAATTTCGAATCGAATTTTTTTTTTAAGTTTTTTTTTATTTATTTTTTTTTTAATAGGAAAAATGCAATATATCCACTTACTGTCAATAGTATATAATGGAATGCGTAGGATTGCATATGTTCACGGCTTCTTTTACTCTTCGCAGCTCGTTTAGCATTTATTTTTTTTAATAAAAAACGAAGCGCTCGGTAGATATTTTTAATTTTCGCTGAAAATCATATAAATGGACGGTACTATCGAATGGTAAAGAAATTTCAGGGTTCCGAAAAAAACAAAATTACCCCCAAAAAAGCACCGTGATCTTGTATTGGCTTACTTTGTTGGATCAGTCTGAATATCATGTTGTTTTCTTCTTGTGTCTCTAAAGACACCAAGTCCATGCAGTACTCTCTGCATATGTTTCTTCCGTCCAACCAATCGAATTTCCTATTTGCTAATGCAGGTACGTGGCCGGTGAAAAAGTAGTTGTGGCCCCTGAAGAAAAATTGTTTTGGTCCTGTAATAAAAAAATGGTTTTTTATTGTAAATAATGTAATGTAATGTACTCGGCGAATTTCCAGTACTCGCATAGACGCCGCATCGACTCTAGCGTTGACACTAGGTTTTAAATATTTATATTTTTATTTCTTTTTATCTTGATTCCATTTAAACGAGTAAGGTGGGAAAAAAGTTATCGATAAAAAAAATTAAAAACTCGTATTCTTAAAAGATAAAAATCGAATATCGGTCTTTTCTTTGAAAAACACCGATGTATATGCATACCTATAGTCAATATTGTTGTGTGTAACAAATTAGGCGTCAAATGTTTCGATTTAGTGACCCTTATAAAAATTTCCCTCATAATTCGGCAAAGTTATTCCGTAAGCATATGTTTCTGTGTTTATTTTCAACGTTGTTGAGTCAAAACTGAGTTTACGCCGACTACTGGTAATGTAATATGAAGGCATAGTCGGATATAAATAAAATTGCGTTCGCTTTCGTAAAAGTACTAAATTCCAAAAGTTTTTATTTTAAAGCGGAAAATCAATTAAAAATGTGAACCTGAAGGGAAATAATGTTAGGTGTTTTTTCATAATAGGATTCCTATTTTGAAAAAATATTCAATATTATTATACTATTCACAGCGCCTGCGCTAGAATAGTATTATACGGTAGTTTCGAATTTTGCAAAATTTTCAAAAATCTTAGACAAGATAACTTAAGAAGGAATAATCGACTTGAAATGTTCAGGAAGAATATAGTTCTATGAGGGGAAGATCCCTATTGTTTTTGAAAGTAATCCCCCCAAAAACAAAAAAGTTATGGGGGGTTAAACTTAAAAAAAAATCGAAAAAAGCTTAAAGAAAAGTCTGATTAATGTAACTTTTTTAGGAAAAATTACTTTTAATATAAGGATTTATTCTAGCAATGTTGAAAGTAATCCCCCGGGGGGGCCCAAAAACAAAAAAGTTACTTTTAAAAAAATCGAAAAAACTATAATTTTATTTTTTTTTGTTTTTCGCAAAAAGAAAATTAAAAAAAAATAATTAATATTTTATATAATATTTTTTTTAAGTATTTTGGAAAATGTAATATAATATTTACTGTGAATGGAATGCTGAGTATAACATATTTTCACGGCTTGTTTCCCTTTGGGTCCCGTTTCGCGTTACCACTCACAAATAAAGAATTACAATTAATTACTTTCGAAGTAACTTGTACAATAAAAGTATAACTTATATTATGCAAATATACCTACTTTAAAAATTGATATTTTTAATTTGATAAACTAAATTAAGTAATTGAGTAATAAACTACTATATTAGCAGGGGGCCGATAAATTGAAATCATCGACGATGGGTCAATTTATTTTTTCTTCTGAAAAAAAATATATATATATATATATATATATATATATATATATATATATATATATATATATATATATATATATATATAGTATACTGCCTCAGCAGTAGTTTACCGAGCTCGGTTTTGGTCGGACCAGTAAAATCCGAGTAATTTTTTTTACTCGGTATTACTAGAAAGGTTTTTCTAGAAAGTTAGTAGACATTTTCAGTAGGTAGTGATATATTATAATGTCAGTGAAAATCAGAATAAAAGCCCCAGTAAATTGGAAAATAGCTTTTTTAAGGAATATAGCATAGATAAAACTAGGCATTTTTCTTTCCGAATAAATAGCTAACAGCCCCCCCTCTCAATGGACTTCTGGATAAACTCCTGATGTTTTAATAACGTGCAACGCTTGCAACTGTTCATCTAGTTTATAAAATTTATTACCTATACTAACAAGTGTATTTATCAAAACGTGGATAATACTACAATAGGTGTCCTATATTTTCAATGTCTATTATATAATTTATCTTCTAGCTTGAGCGCTTTTTTAACAAGTTCTTGCTTAACCGCATATATTGTATTACGGGTGATAAAGTGTGGTGTATTTTTACCCGACTAAAGCAACGTGAAGAGATTTTAGGCTGTGCATGTTTGTTTGTAATGCTTCGCACTTCGCCACTTGTCAATTTTTGACAGGTCATGTAACTTTTTATTTAAATTTTTATTTTAAATCTAGAGTGCCTTAAAATTACTTATTCGCTAAATTTTTGATTTAGTATCTTCAGAAAAATACTATTTTGATTTTTTCCCAAAACTTTAAATGTGGTGGGCTCTTAAAGGTTCGAAAATCATACTTTGGTCTATAAGTAATTTTTTTTCTAAATGAAAGAGAATTTTCTTGTGAACATTTTGATACCACACATGAATAGTTTATTTAGAAGAACTTAAGTTCTTAAGAACTTTGCCAATTGGCATTAAAACACAAAAGATTTAAAATGAAGATTTAACTAAAAAATGACATGACCTGTCAAGATTTGACAAGTGACACATGCTTGTTCTCAGAATTGATTTTTGAATCAAAATATGTAAAAATATACAGGATGTTCCATTTAAAAATCGAAAGTTCGATTCATTTCCGGCCAAAACAGGTGCCAAAAAATTTATATGTAAAAAAATCTTAAATTATACATAATATAGCTTTTGCAAAAAAAGTAAAAATACTAAGGGGGTCAACCACCTTTCTGAAACACCCGGTAAATTAAAAAAAATTACAAGTGTGTTGCTCGTTTAATTAAAAAAAGCGAGTACTTTCATAATCTGAACTGCCATTGAAAAAAAAAAGTTATAGAAATTTTTCTTTTTAAATGAAAATTTTAAAAAACATTACTGAAAGTTAGGATACTAAATCTAAATCTGTACTAAATCTGACTAGTCTTACAGATATAGCTATTACAGCAATGTAACAAATAATTGTAACTAATTTTAGCTTACGCTTAATAATTATTACTATGGTATCTTACTTTTATAGTCATGTACTATAATAATTAAGCAGTACTAAAATATTAAAAAAAAAATCAACAATTAAAACAACATACCTACATTTCCTTGAGTTAAGAATGGTTATTTATTTTTATTAATAAAATGTGGGGGTTAACCCCCAGTATAATTATGAAAATAACTTTCTTTTAAATTATCCTGACTATAGCTTTGGTATTTAAATATTATTTTAAAACAAATATGCATGCATATATTTTAAGCCTATTAAAAATGACGGGTTTGTGCACCATTTATACCCGAGCAGACCCGTGATTTTCAATAGGAAATTTAATCAAAAAATGCCGCACTTTGTACCCCTCTTATATAACTTAACGTTTTAATTGTTGAATAGCCCCATTAAAAAATACGATATATGAAAAAATATGTGACTGCTAATTTAACATCAAAAAATAAGAAAAAAAAGTTTGTATAAGGACTCTTTTAAGGGGAGTTTTAGGCACATTCTCACTGCATAACTCAGCTTTCTAAACCTATGAAATTTCTACTTGACTAATATACCAGCTTATCAATACTCTTAGTATTTTAAATGAGCCCTAATGAGCCAGCGAACAAATTTATTTTAAAAACTTTCACTTCCAGTTTTTTAAAAAACACAAAACGTAAAATATTTCAAGTCACGGAAGTCTCTAATTAAACATTTAAGTAATCATTCTTTTTTCGACAAGAAAAGAAAACGAGAAGAAATTTTACGAAGAACCTGCTAAGAATAATTTATTCAGGTATCACATTCGCAAATTAAAATACGCATTCAATCTTAATAAATTTAACTTTTTCTTGAATTTTATTCCTTTTTTAATGTTTCTCGATGTTTTATATCAAGCAATTTCCGTGAAAAAATCTATCTGTCAGACTGTCTATCTACCGGTCTATATCTCGACATATTACAGACAGATCTGTCTATATATATGTAATTCTGTCTGGCAAAACATTTGTATTTGTCCACGATAACTCGAGATCGGTTTTAGATTGAGAACTTGGATCGTTTCTACTAAAAATTGGGTAAAAGAAGGTAAAAACTTTTTTGAAAAATTAATTTTTCAAATTTTTTTGAAAATATCAAGAAAATATATTTTTTTTAACTATTTTTAAATTTTATTTTTTCGAAAAAAGAGACTTTTTAGGCAGATATTTAAATTTGAAACGTAGGTTTCTTACTTAAAATTCGCTTAATTTTAATGTAAAACGTAGACTCTTTCGAAAGAGCGGTAAGAGATACTTTATAGTTACTGTGTTACTTGGGTCACCAAAACGAGTGATGAATTCAACCTCTTGAGAGACTTTTTTACATATCGTCCGCTATCTCACGTAACGACGTAACTATATAGGAATTATATGTCAGTTACGTCGTTACGTAAGATAGGGAAAGGTATATGTACAGTTAAAAATAAAATTACGCAAAATGAAATTCACCGAATTCATTAACGCTCAGTGGCCATAGCTGCTGTCATTAGCTTTGTCTCCAATCACAAGCGACATCCAATGGCCAAGAATCGCACATCCTCAGTGGTTTATTTATTTTTAAATAAAAAGAATTTTAATTTTTTTTCAACTAAAAAAAATCATCCCTCAAGCGGTTAAAATAATTGTAACATTGTCTATATAATTTAAAATATTATTTAAAAAAATATATTGTAAATCGTTAGACTAAGTATAAAGAAAAACATGTTAAATTAAAATCCACTTCACGTCTTTGGAAAAGTGATACTTTCTGCACTTTTTGTTTAATTGGATAATTTTTACTTACTGTTAGCGCATTTTTGTGCGTTTGGCAGTGAAAGGAATCTTCCTGGCTTATTTGATACTGGTCTAATTTCATTTATTGCAGGATTAGCTAAGGCAGCGCAGGCGCATGCCGCCAACACCAGGCACACTAGTTTCATCTGAAAAAAAAAGAAATGTATCAAAATCAATTTAAAATTGGATTTTTTCAAAGTAAAAATGTCAAGCTTAGGTTTATACACTGTATATTATACAGTGCCGCCCAAAAATCCCCACCCCCTCGTAACTTTTGAACGAGTTGAGATATGCACTACAAATTTAAAATACCTAAACAAGAGAACTTAAACTATCTTTTGGCACATCTTTGATATTTTTATGTATGTGTTATGTATCACCCCCCGTTCTATTATTTAATAACATAGTTTGTCTTATTTAAGTGTCCTAAATTTAAAATCTATTTCCGCTCGTTCAAAAGTTAAGAGGGAGGGTTATGTTTGGATCGGACACGAATGTATGATGGTAGGGTTTAGCAATGGAATCTTAATATTTGCACATAACAAATAGACGAAGTAATAAAACCTTGTAAAAGGTCTGTTAACTAAATTAAATCGATTATTTTAAAAACAACATAAGTCCATCTACTAAATTTTACAGTAGAAAAATAATGTTGCTTTTTACGTTTTGTGACTTTTTTATTCAAAAAAAATCTGTAGAGTTGTGGATCTAACTGTCTGTTGGTCTGCTGTCAATTATCTGTACGATAACTCGAGAACGCATTGAGCTAAAGACTTTAAAGTTAGCTAACTTTAAAGTCTAGACCGTACTTTTTATACTCTTTTTTTCTACTTATTTCCTTTATGTTTTGGATAATTATTTTATGATCCATATTCATATTTAGCTGATGATAAATAGGTTTTCCTGGTAAGATTACGTATAATAAATACATAGAGCAATTGTCCATATTTGTCACAAAGAAGAATGTCGCAATGAATATTAATCGAAAAATATAGCATACAATAAATATAGAATAATAATCGCCGTCGAAGGACTTTTTTATTACAACTAATAACTAATCGTAGACACAAGAGCAAAAGTCAATATGAGCAATAATAATGGTAATTATATACCAAGGTAAAGAAGACACTTTTTATAGAGTGCGAGGCTATAATAGTCTACCGTGGTTTATATATTATTGTATATATACAACTAAGAAAAAACCTAACAGAGCTATGGTCTCCTAAAAATGCACTAAAAATGCACTATGTAGCTTTAAGAGCGATTTTTCGACCTATATGTATAAAAACTTTTGTTATTATTTTTATTTTTAATGTAGAACAACCCTGAATCATTGAAATTTTGGTTTTGAAGATTTAATTTTTCGTCCTCGAACCGTGAAATTTCACCTTCAAATTAATTTTTCTCGAAAAGGGTAATCCTACAGTATTAATACTGTAGGATTACAACTATAGAGCACCTTTTTTATGAATTAAAATTAATTTTTAAAATTAGAAAAAGTTACACTGAAAATAGTTCGGGACAAAAACTGATATGCCGCCCTGTTTCGCACACCCCTGGTTAAAATAAGTACATGAAAATAACATACGAAGATGGACCTTATTAAGGTTAGTTCACGTGCAAAACCTCGTTAACGAGCAACGCGTTGCTATAACAGGGTTTCTGAGTTAATAAATAAAAAACGTATTTTTTAGCCACTTTTAAAGGGGCTTAGCTCCGTTACGACGCATTTTTAGACATACCATATGTCACATATGTTTATGCGAACTTTTTGACATATTTTCTGATGTAGAAATACCCCTTAAAATTTCGGACCCTATTTAAGTACACCCTGTACGCAACGGAGGTAGAGGACATAATTTATTATTAGATATCACATGTTATGGGATATCTAATAACACGACATTAGTAAATAATACTGTAACCTTAGCAAATAATACTGTAACATTAGTAAATTATACTAATGTTAGAGTATTATTTACTAAAGTTGTGTTATTAGATATCACATGACATGTGATACATTGTATCGTTCAGCTAACGTTAAGCATTAACATTCACCTGATTCATTGATTGATTGATTGATTGATTGATTGATTCAACGTTAGACCCTAATATTTATCTAACGTTAGGCACCTCACATTCACCTAATATACATCTAACCTTAGGCCCTAACATTAAAATACATTTTTCTAAGCTTAGAGAAATGGTTTGTATAACGTTAAGTGGATGTATGGCACCTAACGTTAAGACTGGACCTAACGTTTAAAAGCGGAAAATTAAGGCCACATTATTTGATCCCTTTTGCTTATAAGCACTTACATGGAATTACATAGGTTCATTTAAATTTAAATGTAGGTAATTCCATGTAAGTATGATTTTCATATAAATTCATCTAAAATTTTAAAGTTTTATAATGGACTGCCGCCTATTTAGATCAGATAAAGAGAGAAGTTCTACAGAAAGAGATAAAAGTATAATTATTATTGTTTTAAAATAAAATTAAGTATATTTTAGGTAAAAATAACATTTTAGATTATATTGTAAATTACATGAAGGTAAGATATTTGTTTTTTTTTCAAGTAAAAGACTATTTTTTTTTTATTTTTACACAGCTATGTGTACAGTAGGTCTAAAGTTTCCTAGGGAACTTATGACCTACTCCTTAATTTGGCAGTCATTGATAATAAATACCCCGTTGTGTAAAGATGTTGTACTTGTTTTTGTGTTTAATAAGCTTTTTTATGTATTCTTTAATAATTTTGCATATAATGCACATTTTTTGTTGCACTGTGATAAAATCGAAATGTAATATTATTAGGGAATTTTCTTTTTGGGTTGGTATTGAAGACCTAAATTTATATTGCCCAACGTATTGGACTGCTGTCCATTACGTGAATTTTACGTTACTGACTTGACCTACTGTTTGAGTCTCCAAGTTAAATGTACAGATTCAGACCATAAATAATTTTAAATAAATATAAATCTGGACTTTTTTGACTGGAACCGTTACAAAACCTGGACCGGACTAAAAAAGTGCCTAATCGCTGATCGAATCCGGATCAGATCCGTTATAACGGATACATTAACACGTTCGCCACCAGACCAAGCACAAATAATAATAATAGACTTTTTAATAATATTTGAATTACAGTTTTAAATTGTGTATTTGACCTAAACTCTGCGATATTTAAGATGTCATGTTGCAATAAAATAAAATATAATTAAGAGCTTATAAGTTGAGTTAGCTACTGTGATGAAATAGAAAAAATATCAATATTTAATTATAATTGGCTTTATTTATTATACTCTTCACAGCACACAGTCCTTGAAGAGTATTATACAATGGTTTTCAAATTTACAAAATAGTCAAATATTACCTTAGGAGTTATACCAGCAAATCGAGACATGATTGGATTTAAATAAAGTACAGATTATTATTAGCCAGCTTAAGGCGTTCATAAGTTATCGTGCCCACAAGATTTCTCGGGAAGAACGGCCGACAAAAATAAATCGACCGACCGATCGATCGACCGATTGACCGATCTATCGACCAAAAGATCGACCGACCGATTCACCGACCGACAATTTATTTTTTTTCCTCGAAATTGATTTATATCTACATGAAATGTCATAAAAGCAAGAATTTTTTTTTTGAATTTTCCCGAGAATTTTTCCAAAAATATAAAAGCATTAACATAGGAAAGCAATACCTGGGACAAAAAACTGTAAGTGTACCAGTCCAAGTACACTCTCAGTATTGCAATACATTGCCAAGATAGTCACAATTTCGGAAATTCGAAACTACCTTATAATAATATTCTAGCGTTACACGCTGTGAATAGTATAATAAAGTGGGCTACCAAGCTCGAACAGATCATCAACGCAATGTACTCAGGGATTTTGGTACCCTGAAGCAAGCCTTGAACGCCCTGGCAAAAAAAACCCTAAAAAAAACTTTGTCCCTGACGGTTCAACCAAAACTTGGCGCCCTACAAAAAAAAAATTTCACCCAAAAAAATACCCTCATGAAAAAAAGTTTTGTAACTGACGGTTTCAACCAAACTTGGAGCCCCTACCAAAAAAAATTGGCACCCAAAAAAATACGCTCGAAAAAAAAAGAGCTTTGTCCCTGATGGTTTCTACCTTCAAGAAAAAAAGCTTGGTCCCTGACGGTTTCTTCCAAAACTTTTTTCTATCAAAAAAAAAAATAATAATAACTCCATAGGAGAAAAAAAGCTCAGGCGATAAAAAAACGCCCCTCTAGGCTCGCGCCCTGAAACTTGATTCATACAAAGGCCGGCTCTGAATATATTTGTGCTGTGAAGAGTATACTAGGGAATGCGAAGCATTACATATCTTCATGATTTGTTTTTGTTACCTTGATTTTCGTACAGATCCTGCGGCTATTTTAATTAAAAGAGCATTATTTCATAACATTTAGTATGTTGTGCTTAGAGGAAAGTCGCCTAATTTCGGATACCATTTACAATGTATTCAATATTTAATACTCGGTATTACTTTTTGATATTTTTTTTATATAACCAGATACAACTTATTATAGCGAACCATGATTTATTATAAAAGCAATTTTATTACAGTTTATTTTTTCCAAAAAACACGGTTAAAAAAAATCAGCGCATTTTTGTGCATTTGAAAAAGGGCTCCTAATTTCGGACATATCCGAAAAAATTTTTTCAAGAGTAGATCTGGATCCCATTGCTTATGTTTCTTGTTATTCCTTCACATTTAAGACGTAATTTAATCATTAAGCGATTTTCTACGAAATACTATAGGAACTATAATTTTAGATTCCCAATTTCGAATATCTTAGTATCTTAGGTAATTTTCGTTTTTTAAAAATTGTTTATCTTAGTTTGTTGTATGATTATAAAAATAATAATTAATGGTTGGTTATCCTGAATAATAATTACCTTGCGGATATCCGAAATTGGGAATCAAAGGCACAAAAATGGTCTATCCGAAATTAGGCAACTTTCTGCTTTTTAGATTAGAAATTTGTAGAATGTTTACGTTTTCAAATTGCTTAATTATGAATAGTGGATCAACTTAACTAACATCATAACTTACCCAAGACAGAATCACGAACTTTTATAACGATTATTTATAAAATAAACAAGCATAATAATGCAACTGAGCACAAAACTGCCATTTGCAATATAAACGATTTGTGCTGCCATTTAAAGGGGAGAAGCTCTACCGTTATCATATTACAGGACGGATTTAGTTTGACTTTTGGCTTCACATAAAAGTAGGTTTCTGTTTACCTTTGCAGACAGTATCTTAAATACACTACTATCCGAAATTTGGAAACCATCCGAAATTAGGCGCATTTCCTCTATTGAGATTTTAGTGTCGATAAACGTACTACATTATTAAAATGGTTTGTGGAATAATTTTATTGTGATTGAGAGTCGGAAATTACACTGTGCTACAGAAAATTTAGGCAAGAGAGATCTGTCAACGTCATTAAGTTAGGACCACTATAGTCGAGTCTCCAAGGGGTTTCACTACTTTAGGTCATTTAAGCGATTTTTTTAATTTAAAGTTTCCAATGCACCCTAATACGCAAGACCCATTTTCCAAGTTAGCATTTCATAACTTTGGGTGGTGAATTCCTATCAAAAGACATGAAAAAAAGTTCATATAAACTTATGTCCAAAAATGCTTCGTAAGGGAGCTACGATCCTTCAGTGACAGGCCCGCAAATTAGATTTTTGTTTAATATCTTTGAGCTACAGAAATGAGTTTATGCATGTGTTTTTATATCAACAAGACCTATTAATATATACTATTTTCATGTTTTAATTTAAAACTTTTAAATTGTGACCTTGGATTCAGATTCAGCGACCCAAAATACGTAAGAATTGACTCGAGATTGTTTTTGCGTGCCGGTGTATTTGGATCCCTCGACTATTAAAAAATCCTAAAAATGCCATAACTTTGGCTCCAGAGCACCTAGAGGCTTCTACCAGCTCTTAAATTAAAGGTCTTGAATAGTACTATGAAAAACAATCAATTCACTAAATTTTGCAATAAAATGTGATATCCGCCCCTTGAGAACCAAGACCCTGATATTTATCAGAAAAAATGAGTATTGAGTTTTCATGAAATATTGCTGGAATTTTAGAGTTTATCTTTCAAATCCTCATTTTAAGCTATTTTCTAAGATTTTACCAACTTTTCTCGAATATTTTCTCTAATAATCCATAATACCCATATTACCTAGCACATAAAATGCCTAATAAAACGGTTTGTTCATAAATTACGGAACGCTTAACCCATTCACAGTTATTGACCTCTATAGAGGCAAAATAAATAGCAGCATGTAAAATTATCAGTTTACCATTAGTTTATTTTCCATGATTTTATAACATTACGAAGTTTTTGGAGTCGCTGATTTCAAGTCTGATGCCAGTTTTCCAAAATTCAAAATGGCGGATTAAATATGGCCGATTAGATTTTTTAAAGTTGGTCAGATTTGCTTGAAACTTGGAACTCGGGGGTTTTTGGGGTCGCTAATTACGAACCTGGTTTCAGTTTTCCAAAATTCAAAATGGCGGATCCAATATGGCGGATTAGATTATTTAAAGTTTATCGGAGAATTTAATCCGCCATATTGGATCCGGTATTTTGAATTTTGGAAAGCTCGCACCAGATTCGTAATCAGCGACCCCAAAAACCTCTGGGTCCAAATTTCAAGCAAATCCGAGCAACTTTGAAAAATATAATCCGCCATATTGTATCCGCCATTTTGAATTTTAAATTCTGACCTCGGACTAAGATTCGGCGACCTAAAAACATACGATATGATAATATCATGTTTTTTTAAAAAATAATTTTTTTCAGCACATTTTTGGCACGAAAAATTTATTTTCACTGTACTGTGAAGGGGGTGATGGGGGGGAAATGGTGAGGGTCAAATAAAGTTAAGTTGAGACAAATACATAACTTAACGGAAAAAGACGCAAAATTTTATAGCGTCAAACAAGAATGAACCCAACAAAAACAAAATAACAGTTTTCAACCATAGCAAGCAAAGAGTTTTTTTATACGATATTTTATGACTAATTTTTATAAAATTTATTTGACGCTTGGGGCAGATGAAGATATTGTTTGTTCGAAATAAAATTTTACAGGCTTATGATTGGTCCCAAAGACCAACTTTTCTCCACTATTTATATCTATATCTATATCTATATCTATATCAGTGGTATATACCATTGAAACTACATCACAAAAGTCATGAACAAATACTCTCATTTTTTCGTAACCTATCAGTAATTAATTATAAGAATGTTTCAATAAAAACTAGTCAAAGCCTTAATAGTTAAAGTGTGTATTGGTAAAAAACAATTAACAACTGTTTAGAAGAGTGAAAGTCGTTCCTAAAAACTAGATTAAGAAGTGAAAAAATTTATCTCGTAGGTACTCAATGTTATTACACTCTTCACTGCTTTATAGCTAGAAGAGTGTTATTTTTACATCGGCACTTAGTGCTAATAAGAGTGCCGATGCATCGATGCATCGCGATGTATTGAAATCTTCGCCCAAAAGTCAAAATTTTTGACCATGTTTTTTTCATATTTCTATACGTTTTAGACATTTCTGAGTCGAAATCAGTAAAAAAAAATTTCGCCCGTCTGTCGATAACTCTATTTCTAAATAAGATATCAACAAGCGGTTTTTTGCATATTGTTTCTTATCGTATTTCGAAAAGCTGACCAGATTTTGGGGGTAAACCATTGGGAGTAAGGCGGTAAGAATGGGGTAAAACTCCTATTTTCGCGTTTTTTGGTTATAATTAAGGCAATTATTATTGTAATTTATTAATTTGGCACTTATATGAAAAGTAATTTTAAATTGGTCAAAAAATGTAATAAATTATTTTTTCCTAGAATGCATTGTTTTCGAGATATTGGCGTTTAAAGCAGTAAAATGTTTTTTTAGCATATCTCACTTATATATAACCCGATTTCAAAAGATTATATTTTAAATGAAAGCTGTTTTTAAGCCCTTTAAAAACTGCTATATATAGGTTTTTGCTAGAATATAACGTTTTGGAGATACAGACTTTCAAACTTTAATAAAATATGCAGGTGTATTAGTGGTTGCCAAAAAGGCAAACCAAAAAAGCTGTTTTAAGCCCTACAAAAAATGCTATATACAGTTTTTTGCTAGAATATAACGTTTTGGAGATACAGACTTTCAAACTTTAATAAATTATGTAGGTGTATTAATGGTTGCCTATTCACGTGATCACACAACTTTCTTTTTCACAACATTTTAAATTAGTGCCTATTGCCGATGTTTTGACAAGGTGCTTGCAACTGTTCAGCTGGTTTTCGTCTAAAATTACAACTTTTATCCCCTCGACAAAAAATTTGAAGACTAAAAAAAACTACTGCTAAAATTACAACTTTTATATTTTTATCCCATGAAATTTACAACTTTTTTGAATTTCAAGATCCACTACTGCTAAAATTACAAATTTTATTTCCTCAACGAAAAAGTGAAAGACTTAAAAAAGAACGGGCTCAACTTTTGTTTGCAAATTACAAATTACTTATCATCTAACTAAATTGACCCTCCTGAGTTCAAAAATGATAATCATTTTCTGCGGAAATGCACCATTTTTTTTCTATGGCGTTTTTTTTTCAGATAATGTTTTTATTAATGGGTGCGTTGGTTTACGCTAACGTTGGCTTGGTTTGTTTTTTTGCTGGTTTGGCTTTTTTTTTAATGGTGGACGTTTGTTTATGTTAACGTTGGTTTAAGTTGGTTTTGCGTCTGTTTGATGTTTTTTTTATTTAAAATATATACCTAATTAATAATATTTTTTCCAAATAAATACTAAAATAGCGGGCAAAGAAAAAAAATTGTGCATTTCCGCAAAGAACGATTACCATTTTTGGTTTTAGGGGGGGGGGCAAAATAACTAAAATATACTTCATTCCAAACGATAACAGATTTCCATAACGTTTTTTTGCCAAAACAAAAAATATTGAATAAATCACCATAGAAAAAAAATGGTGCATTTCCGCAAAGAACGATTTCCATCTTCAGACCAAGGAGGGCCAAAATAACTAGAATATACTTCATTTCTAACGATAACAGATTTCCATAACGTTTTTTTGCCAAAACTAAAAATATATAAAAACTCTCTATAGAAAAAAATGGTGCATTTCAGCAAAGAACGATTACCATTTTCGGATTCAGGGGTATCCAAGGTAACCCAAAGACCCAAAGAACGTTTCCACTACTACTAAAATGACAACTTTTATTTCCTCGACGAAAAAGTTGATGACTAAAAAAGAAAGTTTCCCCTACTGCTAACATTAGAAAGTAGTAAAGTTGTTAAGTCCAAACCAATGAAATTTGCCACTTTTTCGAATTTCAAAATAAGGGGGATGAGGCTATCCCCCATCCCCCCATAGCTGCGGCCCTGAGTATTATACGAGTTTTCAAATTTTCAAAATCACGTTTTCTTATCAAATTATAAATAATCACATTTTTATGTGTCTAAGATTGCGTAAAAAATACTGCTGACCCCAAAATAATACTTTTCCAGGGCTGTAATTCCATAAGAAGAAAACAATTTTATTTTTTTTTGGATAACTAAAAACTTTTGTTTTTCCAAAAAAAATCAATTTTTTTTATTGGATTATTTTTTTGAAGAACAAAAAAATATGAAAATTTACTCCTTTACCCCACTACGATTTTTACCAAAAGTAATCCCGGCCTAGAACTTTGCATAATCAACCTATGGTCAAAATTTGAAGTCTTTAGCTCAAAACGTAAAATAAATAATATAGAAGGCAGAAAACACTACTACTACAACAAAAGATTACTTTCACTTAGTTTCCTATTGTTCTTTATATAAGTATAAAACTCCAGGATGTCCCACTTTTTTAAAAAGTCAATAGGAGAATTCCTATCAATCGCATAATCAATTTTTGTTTGTTAAAAAATAAAAATAAATATATCATTTTGATACAGCTTACTGTGAAGAGCCAATTACAAAATGCTAAGCATTTTATATCTTTAAGGCTTGTTTATTATATCATATATTTTTAATTAATAAACATATGCAAATGATTAATTAATAACAATAATAAATCTTGTAAATGACCCAGATGTCAAATTTCTTTCACAAGCATTCTCAGCGTTCCATTATATTGATTTACAAAATTTGTAATAATATACTCTATCCGAAAATATTTGAGCCGGTGAACGCTGTTATTTTGCCAATGCTTAAAATTTCCTGCATTATATTTATATATTGGTTCTAATATTTCTTTTAAGAAAACACTAAAAAAACTCAAAATTATAAAGCCAACGTTTCGCCCCTTATCGTTGGGACTTCTTCAGGGAAAATTTATTAAAACAATATAATAATTAAATATAAACTAGTGTACATGGTAAAAATATTAACAAATTAAATTTATTTATAAAAAATTATGTCATCATTTTTTATAATTTTCTTTATAATTTTTTTAATGTAAATTTAATTTGTTAATATTTTTAATCATTTACACTATTTTTTATATTTCATTATTATTTGTTTTAATAAATTTGCCCCGAAGAAACCCCAACAATAGGGGACGAAACGTTGGCTTTATAATTTTGAGTTTTTTACTGTGTTCTTAAAAGCAAGGTTAGAATCAATATATAATACATAAAGAACCCCTATTGAAAATGACGGGTCTGTGCGGGTATAAATGTTGCATAGACCGGACTTGAGCGGGTGAGTTTCATCCGCTCAAGTTCGGTTTATGCACCATTTATACCCGCCCAGACCCGTCATTTTCAGCAGGGACAAGAAAAGAATTTAAATAATATATTTATGAAATGTTATTAATTCAATAAATTTTACATTAAGATACCTATAGGTATAATGACTATAATGACTTTAATATAGAGGAATTTTGGAAGTCATCGTGGCGCAACAAACAGGTTAATAATTCGTTTCTTATCCCTGATCCAACATTAAAAGTTCCTGGTTTTGATCTTTCAAGAAGAGAGTGGTGTAATTTAAACCGTATTCGTACAGATCATGGTGTATGCAATAAAAGCAAATTTACTTGGGGTCTTTTAGAAAATCCTAGTTGTAACCGTTGCAATGGGGAGCAACAATCTATTCATCACATTTCTCTGGAATGCGCGCTGACGCGTTTTGATGGTACATTAGAGGACATACATAATTTAACACCAGCAGCCCTTCAATGGCTGCAAAATCCAGATTTAAAACTATAATTTTAAATTTATTAGTATTATTTTTTTTTATATATTTTTTGCATTGTACTAATTTTTCCATACGAAATAAATAAATAGTAAAAAATAGTAAAAAAAAGTATACTTAATTGCACAAGCCTACATCGAATTTGCATTTGGGTAAGATCATTTCATATGAACGGACAGACGGACGGACAGAGGGACTTTTTCAAAGTGTTTTATTTTTTCATGAAACACATTAAATGTGGGGTCAGGGGAAAAACGATCAGAGTCACAAAAACTACTTTTCACAGAATAGCGAAATTAAGGTTTACAGACTCATATTGTATGATTACAGTTTCAAAGTAACGTCAATTATTGTTTCATCTCGTCACATACTTATTTCACAGCAAAATAATATTACCTACCAAGATTTTTAACATTACCTTTGAGGTTCAAAGCGAAAGATGCAACAGAACTACACATATGACTTTATAAAATCGATTACAGTCCAGGACTCTGATCGTTTTTTTATGTTATAAAGCAGCCCAACAGGCTTAGTGCATTTACAATCAAAAATACGTTTCCTTAGTTACCGATGCGAAACTATGGACTTTAATTGTTCTTTATGGTATCGCTCGGACTCTGACCGTTCTTACGCTGTATATCGTTTCTATTTAAATTCGTTACAGCGACTGTAATTGTTTTTGCTTAAAACCGACATAGTCACCTGAAAGCTTGGGTCGCGAACTACAAGATGGTGTATATAACGAATTTTCGACAAAAATGGACTATGATCGTTTTTCCCCTGACCCCTTCATTTGTATTCAAGAATTTTTTGTCTAGGACGTTATTTTTGCGATTTTGGGAAATTCGAAACTACCGTATAATACTATTCTAGCGCTACGCGCTGTGAATAGTATAATAACGGTACGGTACATCTGGTGACGATGATATTTCTGACATTTTATTTTAATGAAATAATTATCAGTTTCTTTAAATGAAAATCTTTGTAATAATAGGTTGTTAACATTTAGTTGCATTTTATTAATTATATATCTTGAAAAACGGTTAAGTTACAAAATATTGTAGTGTTAAAAAGTTTCGAAATATTATTTATAAATTATTTATACCTGTCCCAATTCCTTTATGAGTATTTTATTTATAAAATTTCTATAGCAAAAATCGTGATAAAACGTTATTGAAAAATTAAGAGGGTGCTGACAAAGACCGTTCTCATCTGCGAAAAACTAACTTTTTTCGCAAACTTCGATTTAGTTTCTCTTTGCGTTTGAATGTTTGGATTGATTAACCCAGGGTAATATGGTGTGGAATTCATTACTTATAACTAAGGTCCGTAAGGACGAGCAACTTCTGAGTAGCACTTAAGCTCGCCGCTCACCCGGACCAACACAGCTGTGCACAGGTTGAACGCAAGGTAGGAAAAATAGCATATTTTCGCAATTTTCCATTCTGATACTTGTTTTTTTGTAGAAATCCTACTCTGTTTTTTTACCTATTGCTTTCTCATTTTGAAAATTTTCAAAATTTCGGAAAGCCTTGTAATCGTGCAAAATTTTTAATTTTTTTTGAGTATTTTTGCGTTTTATGACGTTTTATGTCAATATAAATCCATTTCAAGCAAAAAAAAAATTGTCGGTCGATTGGACGTTTTGTCCGGGAATCTTGTATTCACGATAACTTAAGAACATTTTAAGCTAGATACTCGAAATTTGGCATACAGGTATGTTACCAAAAGTTCTCGCTTGGGATTGTTTTTGGTAAACATTGGGATGGGGGTAAATACAATAATTTTTCATAAAAATTTGAAAATTGCTATATAGGGGACTTTGAGGTTGCTGAAATTGAATATAATAATAAAAAAAGTCTAACTCCATCCCATGGGGGTGAGGGGATAATTATTTTTTAAATAATTTCAATATTTTCGTCAAAATTGGTATATAGAGGTTTTTGGGAACGACGAAACTGAATTTGGTAATAAAATTTTTCCAATTCCACTCCCTGGGGTGGGGTAGTTTTTGCGAAAGTAGGTATATAGGGGTTTTTAAGGTTGCTAAAAGTAATTCTGATAATTAAAAAAATCTAACTTCATCCCCTGAAAGGTGGGGGGTAGTTTTAGTGAAAATTTGTATATTGGGGTTTTTGAGGTTGCTGAAAGTGAATCTGATAATAAAAAATTCATTTAATGCGCGGAGGTGAAAAATGGGAAAGCGATTTTACTGGGCAGTGTATTCCTGGATCCGCCAGTGGATGCAAATTTCTTAATAGTGTCATTTATATATAATAATTATATGATAATTACTATTATCGATAATATTTATTAGAAGTTTAGTGTGTCAGAAAAGGTCATTTTATAAGACCGATTGAAAACTGATGAAGATTTCTCTTCGCTAGTATAATTTAAGTTTCATAGGTCACTGTCAGTTTCGTTTCATTCATTTGTTTGATTCAAATGTTAAGTATCTTTTTAAATCAAACTTTTGTTTATTTACGATATCAAAGTAGTGAGAATTCAACATTTCGTCACCCTAATGTTACAGTGTCATGTACATGACACAGGCACAGAATATCAAAAAATTTATGGGGTTCAAGAAAGGAAAGTTTTTTAACTTATTCTATTTTTATATGTAGTCATTTTCCTTAATATTATATTATTATATTATTCACAGCGCCAGCGCTAGAATAATATTATACGGTAGTTTTGAATTTTCAAAAAAATTCAAAAATCGTCTTAGATAAAAAATTCTTGGATATAAATTTTTTCGTTTGGACTTTTTTTTTCAAATGTCCGTCTGTCTGATGTCACGATTTTTGTAGACAAGTTAACTCAAGAACGAATAATCCGATCGTATTAATTTTTTTAGAAAAAATCAAGTTCTGAGGGGAAGATCCCTATCGTTTTTGAAAATAATCCCCCCAAAAACAAAAAAAGTTATGGGGGGTTAAACTATTAAAAAAATAGAAAAATGCTGAAAGAAAATTCCGATTAACGTTTTTTTTTCAGGAAAAATTATTATTATTATTAATAAGCATAATTTCTACAAAATAATAATAAAAAAATTAAAAATTTTGATTAAAAGTTTTTTTTTAGTTTTTTTTTATTTTTTTTTTCGTTTTTCGCAAAAAGGAAATTTAATTTTAAAAAATTAAAAATTGTAAAAATTTTTTTAAGTTTTTTTGAAAACTTTTTTTTTAATTTTTTCAATATTTTTTTTTTTTAAGTTTAAGTGTCATGTACATAGGAACATAATATCAAAAAATTTATGGGGTTCAAAGAAAGGAAAGTTTTTTAACTTATTCTATTTTTATGTGTATTCATTTCCCTTAATATTATATTATTATATTATTCACAGCGCCATGGCTAGAATAATATTTTTCGGTAGTTTTGAATTTTCAAAAAAATTCAAAAATAGCCTTAGACAAAAAATTCTTTGATATAATTTTTTTTTTTCATGAAAAAATAAGCAACTTTTTTTTTCAAATGTCCGTCTGCCCGTCTGTCTGATGCCACTATTTTTATAGACACGATAACTCAATAACGAATAATCCGATCGTATTAAAATTTTTAGGAAAAATCAAGTTCTATGGGGGGAAGATCCCTATTGTTTTTGAAAGTAATACCCCCAAAAATAAAAAAATTATGAGTAGTTAAACTTTTAAAAAAATCGAAAAATTCTAAAAGAAATTTCCGATTAACGTAATTTTTTCAGGAAAAATTAATTTTATTATAAGGATCAATTCTACAAAATAATAAAAAATAATTAAAAAATTTGATTAAAAGTTTTTTTTTTAGGTTTTTTATTTTTTTTTTTTGGTTTTTCGGAAAAAGGAAATTTAATAAAAATAATAATTTTATTTATTTTTTGGATATTAACAAAGTAGGCGTGTGAATGGTCGTTATTATATTGAGTATCATGGGTAGTAGGGGAACCTGTTGTACCTAGACCCTATTTTTACATTTTGCGATGCAAAAAATAGGCAAATAGAACTAACTTTTTAAAATATAGCCTATTATTTTTACCTGTGTTTAGGCTTGATAGTTATATTTTTAAATTTTCCTAAATTACTTTTTTATATTTTTTAACACACTTGAAAAAACAATTGTATTTAGGGTCGAGGTACAACAGGGGCTTTGTACCTAGGACCCGCAGGGGTTATACCTCGAGCACAGATATTTTAGTTAAAATATATGTACAACTTGATTATTTAACATTAGCTCTACTGCGCTTCTTACCTTCTTTGTCAGGGCGAGCCCTCTTTTCACCATGCTTACTCCGTGGCATCTTTAGACAACTAAAAAAAATATTTTAGTTGTACCTCGAGTTACAACTAAAATATTTTTTTAGTTGTCTAAAGATGCCACGGAGTATCGATCGAACCTGCCGAAAGTACAAGTGTTATACGTCAGACCCGTTCAAGGTACATTTTACTCATTAGGTCGAAGGTACAACTAGAGGTAGTGATACCAAAAACAATCCGTATATTTTTTTAGGTTAGAGTTAAACTTTCCATAGCGCATACATTTTATACTTTAATAACATGTGTTTCCACAAAAAAATAAATATACTGGATATAAAGCATTTAAAGGTAACTACCATAAAAAAAGTCGCAGCTAAAATACTTACTTTTCAATGTAAAATATTAGTTAGCGGAATAACACACACACGCTTGCCGACAATGTTTTCGAATAAACTGAAAATAACCATCTATCGGATGGGTAATAAACTACCACTGTCGATTTGGAGAAATTATACCCGGAAATTTGAAATTTAAGTGTAGGTTCTAGGTACAAATAGGTCCAAGGTACAACAGTTTCCCCTACCTATGCTATAGGTTGTGTCATAGAAAAAACTCCGTATTGTGATGAAAACTTGAAGAAGAAGAATGACTTTATTTAAAAACGGCTTCCCGAGGGATTTCAATTTTGTCAAAAACTGTTTGAAAATGTCCCAAAAACACCCTAAAATCAAAAAATCCTTTCCATTTAACTTTGTTTAAGGCTAGCCGTGAGGCCGTGTAAACAATTTACCTACCCCATTCACTTGAATATAAAGCAGCAAGTTTTCTAGGTAGTGTGTTTATTCTTAATGTTGGCAATATTTTCGGTACTTATTTTGGTTATTAAGATAAGATAACGAGTTGCTTTTCACTCGTGAAACGAGCAACATGTACTTTTGGCAAGAATTAGGTAATCCGTTAATCGCGTTTAATTTTTAGCATAAAGTGTTTTATTATAGTTATTTATTTGCTATCTTAGATATGCCCTGGATTCGATTTTATATATTTTATAGTGATTGTATGGATGGTGTGCAGTAAAATGACGAAAATGTGATTATATTGGAGTAAGAAGGGAATTTTATGTTTTTCATCATTTATAATGGTGATAAATTTTGATTTGGAAGCAACTAACACGTGAAGAAGTTTTTATGCGTACAGTATTTTTTTATATGCTAGCGCATGCGCAAATATAATTACAAATTAGAACAAACAGCCTTGTCAACGGCTAACACAACCAACAGCAAACACGAAAAGAGAAGAAGGAAAAGAAAAAGAAAAGTTCTTACAGAAGACTGGTAATTTTCTATAATCAAAACAGGAGTGGACATGGTGCCAAGCCAGACAAGAAACACTCTTGGTGAATTGAGTAACTAAGAGGGATCTGGCTAATTATCTCACTGAGAAAAGGCAAAAAAAAGGAAGAAGAAGAAGATAAGATAAGATGTATTATATTACGGATAAATTGGAATTGGAATGTATAATCGCTCTGGATTTAATGGATATTAAGAAATACCGTACTTATTACTACGGTAGTTATTTATCGTCTAAATGTAGTCAATTCTTGGTGTTAGCTTCTAGTTTAAATAACTTTTCTTCACCTTTAAGGTCAAAACATAAACCAAACTCCAGGTAAAAATATTTACTAACGCAGATTCCCTTTGTACAAATATTTTTAAGGGAATTGGTCCCACCCTTTGAAAGTTTTCTTAAAAAATATCCCTGTGACATAAATCTATACTCAATTTTTTCATGGAGACTCCAACTGTAGATAAAGCGACGAACTTTTTGAAATTTAAAGATTTTTTAGAAAAATCACTTCTAATGCTACAATTCGTAACCGTAGTAAATACTGAACGTTTTTGCCTATTTGGAACCCCGTGCAACATTTTTTATTAATTACAAGTTGTTATAGTAAAACATAACGTTGTTCTGTTATGTTTTACTGTAGGCGTAATCCATTGAGAACCGTCCAATTTTGAATTATTTGAGCGCTCGACCAGTTCCAAATTAATAAATTTTTTTTGTGTTATTAAACCTATATATGTGTACTTCAAAACCAGTTTTATTTTATTTTTACATTGATTTGGTTAGGCGTGGCCCCCCTCTGAAGTTTGCATTTGATTGATTTTTGCATGTTGCGGAAATTTAAATATCTCAGTTATGAAATAAGCTAGGGATATGAAACAAAAACAGTTTTTTTTAGTATATAATAGGCTATATTTTTTGTTTGAAAGACTTTTTTCTAATTAAAATCAAATTAGGTGAAAACTGTATCTGAAAATTGGTATAAAATTTAATAAAATGATGATTTTTAAATTTTAATATTTCCGTAGAGGGTTGATTTAGGGGGGTGATTTTTTGTAAGTAGGGACTTATAAGTACTATACACTGTTAAAGTTTGAAAGAAAAATATTTATTTTTTATTTTTTTAAAAAGCTTCGAAAATATTTCTTTTACCAAATTATTCAATATTTGAGCCTTAATTTCTCAGGGGTAACTAAATTTAAAAATTTGAAATTTTTACAGGTAAGAGCTCTTTATATTAGCATTCCATAAAAAAAAATCAGAGATGCCTCAAAGTATATTTATTAATAGTACGTAAAAATATCCTAAAGTTATGTTATTTAATATATTTTTTCTTTTATGTTAATTTTTTGGCTTTTTGTCATTGTTTGTTTTTGGATTTTTTTCTAAAGCTGTGCTGTCTTCTTAACTTTTTGTCTTTTCTTAGCCTCTCGTTTGGTTCAAGTTTTTTTTTGCAACTTGTTTTTTCTTTGCCAGAAGTTTTTTCCTACTCTGCACATTTTTCTTGACCACTTTTTTAACTTTTATTAATGACACAATTTTAAAATCTTTAGAGTTTAATGTTTTGTAGCATCTAATTTTTATTTCCGTAATAGGTATGAAGCGATTGTATTGCCTAGTTTGAGGTATCGAAATGCATATTTTAATTTTAATAAGTTATTATGAGCCTGTATTTTATAAATTCAAATTGCCCCAATCGAACTACAAAGTGACCATAGTTCCCAAAACAAAAAACGTAAACTTTGTTTAATACGTTGAGGTATCGAAATGCAGTCTTCATATCTTAATTTTAATAAGTCATTATGAGCCTGTATTTCTTTAGTAGTATCGTTCTTTGTAAACTGGACTTCGTTAATGTCCTCTTAGTAGTTCCTCCCACTCCATTGCATGCATTCTTGCCATTTGACTTTGCAAAAAAATTCCACTCAGCTTCAATGCCAAAATCATGTTTATGGTTGCATATCCTCAGGAAATTTTTTCTGTTCTTATATTGGCTACTCGCCCCATCGCTAAAGTAAAATATTTTGTTTACCATTGGGACATTAGTTTTAATATCATGTATAACATGCTTTTGAAAAGCATGAACAGCAACAGTATTATGCTCAAGGTGGTCACTTATTATGCATAAACTTCGATAATTTACTTTATCAAGATACAATATAGTCATTACATTTATGTAATGACTATTATAAATATAATTTTTGTCAAATAAGTATATAATCCTGTTAGATTCTGTGCCTATCTTTTAAAACCTAATATGTTTTTTTTATATTTGAATAATGCACAGTCCTCGAATTCTCGGGGGCCTTTTGAGCTCCGTGCGTTCGGCCAATGGCGAGCGCCGTTATTTTGACCAATCCGGGCATAGACGCTCACATAGACGCTAGAAAGACAGATTCTGCAAGACAACGCGATGAAGCGTAGAGTTTTACAAAACGCTCTGTATTTTTTATAATAAAACTATTAGAAATGTTGAAATAAAACTGTTCCAAGTGTTTGCATCGTTTTTCAATATACCGAAAACCTGTACACACACACATTTTGGTCAATCTTCGAGCGGATGATGAAACAAGTGAAGGAATTTTCTGGAACAGGAAAGGAAATAACCAAGTTACCTACAGTCCAAAGAAGATAAAGATAAGGTCAGATCAATCCTGTTTTATTGCTTTTACCTTTGTAATGAATGTTCTCTATTTGCTTATTCGTATAGTAAAATCAATAATATTGAGTAGAAGAAAGTTTTGATGTATATTTTATTGCATTTTCGCGAGAATTTCGTCAAAAAAATAAGTTTTGATAACTACTTTAAAAAATAAATTGTACTTTACGGATTTTGCGATAGAGATAGTATTTTTGTGCTTTTATACGTGATTAGAATGCAGCTAGCGGGTTGCCGTTCACGTATCGAATTTTAGGTCGTTTTTATACGTTTTTAGGCGTGATTTGAATGCAATTAGCGGGTTGCCGTTCACGTATCGAATTTTAGGTCGTTTTAATACGTTTTTAGGCGTGATTTGAATGTAACTGGCGGGTTACCGTTCACGTAATAGGTTTTCAAGTTGAATTTTATACGTTTTTAGGCGTGATTTGAATGCAATTAGCGGGTTGCCGTTCACGTATCGAATTTTAGGTCGTTTTTATACGGTTTTGTGCGTGATTTGAATGTAACTAGCGGGTTACCGTTCACGTAATAGGTTTTCAAGTTGAATTTTATACGTTTTTAGGCGTGATTTGAATGCAATTAGCGGGTTGCCGTTCACGTATCGAATTTTAGGTCGTTTTTATACGGTTTTGTGCGTGATTTGAATGTAACTAGCGGGTTACCGTTCACGTAATAGGTTTTGAAGTTGAATTTTTATACGTTTTTAGGCGTGATTTGAATGTAACTAGGGAGTTACCGTTCACGTATTAGTTATCAGGTTGATTCTTAAAGTTTTTGGGCGTGACTTAAATGCAACTGGCGGGTTGCCTTTCACGTATTTAAAGTTTTTAGTTGTGAATTGAATTTAATTTAAGGTTTTAAGAGTTTAATACTTTTTTGCGATATTTAAAGTTAAATATTGGCATTTTTATTGATAGTAAGCTACATATGCGTTTTATTGTTTTTGAAAATAAAGGATTAAGGTTATTAAGATGGCTCAGGCGGATACCTTAAACGGGTTGTTGGCTCGTCGTGAGGCCTTAAAAAACTTATTTAGTAGGTTTGTGAAATATATCGATAGTTTTGATAAAGAAAGTTCAGATTTAGTGGAACTAGAAGAACGTCTAGATGCGATTTTTGGAACGCGTACGGAATTTGATAACATTCAAACGGATATCGAAATTTTAGATAAAGAAAATGCACGTGCACACGAAAATGAACGTGAAGGTTTTGAAGGTCTTTATTTTAAGTATATATCAAAGGCTAGGAGGTTAGGCTCTAAAGATGAAATAAAAAGCGAAGTAAGTGCTGTAAATAATGAAAATAATTTTAACATTAAGTTGCCGAATATTAATTTACCGGAGTTTAATGGTAGCTATGATCAGTGGTCGCAGTTTAAAGATACTTTTGAAAATTTAATTGATAGGAATGCGTCACTCAGTAAGGTTCAAAAATTTTACTATTTACAAGCAGCACTGAAAAACACAGCTGCTCAGGTTATTCAATCTTTGCCCATTACAAGTAATAATTATGATACCGCGTGGCAATTGTTGAATGAACGTTTCGAAAACAAAAAGGCGATAACTCATGCGCATGTTAAGGCCATATTTGATTTGCCATCGATTGGTAAAGAATCACATATGAATTTAAGAAATTTTTTGGACAATTTCAATAAACATTTTAGGGCGCTTGAGAATTTAGGGGAGAATGTGTCTCAGTGGGACACCATTTTAATTTTTATTCTGAATTCGAAGTTAGATAATTACACTAAAAAAGAATGGGAAAATTTTTCAAAAGATATAGGGTATCCCACAATAAATGATTTTCAAAAATATTTAGGCCAACGTTGTGCGTTGTTAGAAACTATTGATAGTAAATATCAGGGTTCAGGTGGTCCTCAACATTTTACAAATTCTAAAAATAAAGTGTTATTATCGAATGATAAACAATATTGTTGCTATTTTTGCAAAGGGGCTCATTCTATTTATGATTGTAAAAAGTTTAGTTACTTATCAGTAGAAAATAAATACAAGGAAGTTAAAAACTTAAAGTTATGTACCAATTGTTTAAGGCCTAATCATATTGCAAAGAATTGTAACTCACGAGGTTGTAGAATATGTTATAAAAGGCATAATGTTATATTACATAGTAATGATAAAGGTGAATTTAAGTCTCAAGTGGCTAACAATGTGTCAAATGTAAAAAATAATGAAGTTACAAATAATGTTTCTACACAGCCTATTAAAACTGAAGAAATTTCATCTAAACAGGTTTTGACTTGCAACCAAAGACAAAATTCTTTTGTATTTTTGTCTTCAGCGATAATTTATATTTTTGATTCCAATAATAAACCTATTCAATGTAGGGCTTTATTAGATAATGGTTCTACAAGTAATTTTATTACTGAAAAAATATTTAAAAAATTAAATTTGCCTTTTAGTGATATTAATTTGCCAATAAGCGGTATAAGGCAAAATATTACGTATATTAATAAGCGTATTCAAGCGAATATAAGCTCTACCGATAATAATTTTAATACTAAGCTATCATTTTTGATTATAAATAATATTACGGATTCAACCCCACAATTTTCTTTTTCAAAATCTGAATTTAAGATTCCTGATACAATTAAGTTAGCTGATCCCAATTTTTGTATTTCTTCCGAAATTGATGTATTATTGGGAGCTGGTATATTTTTTGAGTTATTATGCATAGGTAAAATAAGGTTAGGCACCGAACTTCCGTCTTTAATAAAAACTAGGCTTGGATGGATAGTTTCTGGTGAGATTCATGATGTTATTAATGATCAAAACGAAAAATGTTTTTTTGTAAAAAATGATTTACAAGCTCAAGTTGAAAAATTCTGGGAAATAGAAGAAATATATAGTAGGGTACATTCAAAGGAAGAATCCGATTGCGAGAAACACTTTGTAGAAAATGTAGAACGTGATAAAAATAATCATTTTGTTGTACGTTTGCCATTAAAAGAAAATTATAAGGATTTAGGAGAATCAAAAACTAGCGCTATTAAACAATTTTACTCGATCGAAAATAAATTATTCAAAAATGAAAATTTGCGAAAGGAGTATACCGGGTTTATGAATGAATATATAATGTTAGGTCATATGTGCGAAATACCTACCGATGAAATTGATACTGATTTATTAAACTTTTACTTACCGCATCATTGTGTAGTAAAGGATAGCATAACTACAAAAGTCAGGGTAGTGTATAATGCGTCCAATAAAAGTAATTCAGGCTTGTCTTTAAACGATTGCTTAATGGCTGGTCCATGTATTCAAGAAGATTTATTTTCAATCATAGTTAGATTTAGAAAACACGATGTAGTTATAACGGGAGACATAGAAAAGATGTATAGAATGATTAATATAAATAAAAATGATTATAATTTACAAAGGATTGTATGGCGTTCTGAACCAAACACTGAATTAAAACACTTTTGGCTTACGACTTTGACTTACGGTACAAAACCTGCGTCATTTATTGCTACTCGGTGTTTAACGGTTTTAGCAGATGAAAATGAGTTGGAATTTCCCGAAGAAGCTGAAATTTTACGATCAGATTTTTACATGGACGATCTTATTTCAGGGGGAAGTAATGTTACGAATTTATCTAAAATTATTAAAAATATAAGTTCAATTTGTAAACGATCAGGCTTTACATTACGTAAATGGTTATCGAATGATAAGAGTTTATTAAGCTCATTATCTGGTTCAGAAAGCGATCCACAATATATGGTTTTAGATCCAGATAGTGCAAATTCGAAAACATTGGGAATTAGATGGGATCCTAGTGGGGATAATTTACAGTATAAAACAACGTCTATAGCTTTGAATAATAGTGTAACGAAAAGAGTAGTATTGTCGATAATATCGCAAATGTTTGACCCCTTGGGTGTATTAGGACCAATTATTATTAAAACCAAAATAATATTACAAAAATTGTGGCAGTTAAAATTGGGATGGGACGAACCGCTTCCATCAGATTTAGCTTCAGCTTGGCTTTCATTATATTCTCAATTAGGTAATATTGAAATGATAAACATTCCCAGACAAGTTACAGTAAAAAAGGCAATTTATATTGAGTTACATGCATTTTGTGACTCATCAGAACAGGCTTACGGTGCGAGTGTTTATGTAAAGTCGCGAAATAATATTGGTGAAATAAAGGTAAATATTTTATGTGCAAAATCTCGTGTAGCCCCGTTAAAGGCTATAAGTTTACCCCGTTTAGAACTTTGCGGTGCGGTTCTTTTAGCAAGACTTGTTTCAAAGGTATTATCAGCTTTAAAAATTTCATTTGATAAGGTTTATTATTGGACCGATTCCAGTATTGTTCTCAGCTGGTTAGCTGCTGATCCAGCTAAATGGAAAACTTTCGTTTGCAACCGAGTTGCAGAAATTCAATCATTAACTTCGAAAATTGGAAGTTGGTATCACTGTCCTTCAGCTCAGAATCCAGCGGATATAATATCACGTGGTATTAACCCGGCCGAGTTAAGATTATGTAAATTATGGTGGGAAGGTCCACAATTTTTACAATATGATTCTGATAAATGGCCAAAGGTTTTAAGTAATAATTTTGTATGTGATGAATTGTCAGAAACAAAGGTAAAAAATAAATGCTTATTGGTTAAGTCAGAAAATAACTTTTTAATTAATCGATATTCCAATATTCAAAAATTACAAAGGGTTACGGCGTATATTTTAAGATTTATAAATAATTGCAAGGTAAATAAAGAACTTCGTCTAGTTAGCAAAAGGTTAAATGATTCTGAATTAACTAATAGTTTAAATACTTTAATAAGAATGGTTCAGCGGCATGAATTTCATGATGAATTTATCTGTTTGTCAAAATTAAAATCTGTTAATGCTAATAGTAAGTTAGCTTCATTCAATGCTTTTTTAGATAAAAATTATATAATACGCGTTGGAGGAAGGTTGAATAATAGTCCTGTATTAAATTATGATCAGAAACATCCTATTGTATTGCCTGCTCATAATAATTTTACTAAGTTAATTATTTTAAGTGAACATATTAGAAATTTACACTCTGGTATTACTGCTACTTTGTCTTACGTTAGGCAAAAATATTGGCCTTTACAGGGAAAAAACACGGTTAAGGGAGTAACTAAACATTGCATTACTTGTTTTAAAGCAAAACCTATCATAAGAAATCAAATAATGGGTGATTTACCCAAATCCAGAGTAACCCCAGCCCACGCTTTTTATTATTGTGGAGTGGACTATGCAGGTCCTTATCTAATCAAGGATAGTACGTTTCACAATCGTAGGTTTATTAAGGCTTACCTTTGTATTTTTGTGTGCATGAGTACAAAGGCGCTGCATTTAGAGTTAGTGATCGGTTTGACTACTGATGCTTTTATTAATGCCTTCCAAAGATTCGTATCTCGGCGTGGCATTTGTGCTGAAATAAATTCCGATAACGGAAGTAATTTTATTGGGGCTCACAACGAGTTAAATGAAATTTACAACATTTTAAATAATAAAACGTTACATGAATTTTGCTCTATTAATCATATTAAATGGAATTTCATTCCGGCAAAATCTCCTCATATAGGGGGCTTATGGGAGTCTTCAGTGAAGTCCGTAAAGTACCATTTATCTCGTATTTTATGTGACGTAAAATTAAGTTACGAAGAATTTTATACATTATTAACAAGAATAGAGGGCATTCTTAACTCTCGTCCTCTCCTACCTTTATCCTCTGACCCAGAAGAATTTGAAGTTTTGACGCCAGGGCACTTTTTAATTGGCAGCCCTATAAATGCTTTACCAGAAGTTCCAGTAGAACACATCCCTTTAAATAAATTAAAGAAACGTTACGAATTTTTAAATAAGCTAACTCAGCAATTTTGGAAACAGTGGAAGCGTGATTACCTTCACACCTTACAACAACGTTCCAAGTGGAAGTTTAAAACGAATTTTGAATCTCTTATTGATTCTATGGTTCTACTTGTTGATGAAAATTCACCTCCATGTAGATGGCAGCTTGGCCGTATATCTGAAGTCCACCCTGGAGCGGATAAAGTTGTACGAGTTGTGACTGTTAAAACTGTAAATGGTTTCATAAAACGTGCGGTTAATAAAATTTGCATTTTACCGATTGAGACTGAACTTAACAAACTATAAACTGTGAATTCTTAAATCGGTGTTTTCTATAAATAAAAATTAAGACATTAATCAGGACAATAAGTGATATATTGATATGTTTTTATTTTACTAATGTTTTTTAAGTAACGTATGATAATTTTATATATGTTAATTTAGTTTAAGTTGATTTGTTTCGAAAGTAGCTAAGTACTTTCAAGGGGGGCGCTTATGTTAGATTCTGTGCCTATCTTTTAAAACCTAATATGTTTTTTTTTATATTTGAATAATGCACAGTCCTCGAATTCTCGGGGGCCTTTTGAGCTCCGTGCGTTCGGCCAATGGCGAGCGCCGTTATTTTGACCAATCCGGGCATAGACGCTCACATAGACGCTAGAAAGACAGATTCTGCAAGACAACGCGATGAAGCGTAGAGTTTTACAAAACGCTCTGTATTTTTTATAATAAAACTATTAGAAATGTTGAAATAAAACTGTTCCAAGTGTTTGCATCGTTTTTCAATATACCGAAAACACACACACAAATCCCATAATATGTAAGATAATAAAATTTAATAAATTTCGGTGATATGTTTTTTCATATAATTTTAATTTATGGCAAAACACATTCTTGAATTTTTTTTATGTATTGCTAACATATAGAGCTCTTATGTGTAAAAATTTCAGATTTTTAAATTTAGTTACCCCTGAGATATTGAGGCTCAAATATTGAATAATTTGGTAAAAGTAGTATTTTTGAAGCTTTATAAAAAAATATTACGTAAATATTTGGGTTTGAAATTTTAAGAGTGTATAGTAATTATAGGTCCCTATTTATAAAAAAAAATCACCCCCTCAATTCAACCCCCTAAGAAAATATTAAAATTTAAAAATCGTCATTTTATTAAATTTTATATCAAATTTCGGATACAATTTTCACCTATTTTAATTTTATTTAGAAAAAAGTCTTTCAAACAAAAAATATAGCCCATTGTATGCTTAAAAAAGGAATTTTTGTTTCATATCGCTAGCTCATTTAATAACTGAGAAATTTAAATTTCCCCAACACGCAAAAATTAAAAAAAAGCAAAGTTTATAGGGTGGCCACCCCCAACTGAAGCAAAATAAAAATATTCTAACATTGGTTTTGAAGTATACATATATAGGGTAAACAACAGGCAAAATAATATTAAATTTTGAAAATGGTCGAGCGCCCTATGCTGGACGATATTCAATGGATTACACCTGTATACATGTAACATGTTACATGTAACAACTTGTAACATAACAAATGTTGCCTGGGGTCCCATATGGGCAAAAACGTTTAGTATTTACTATGATAACGAATTCTGTGTATAGCATTATAATGTAATTTAACTCTTTTATTTTGTCATTTAAGATCTTAAAGTAAGGCTAAAAATTACAGATAGAGTTTTAGTATTAATATATACCCCTTTAAAAATAATAATTGACCGAGAAAATGTATGAACAAAAATTGTTGGATATCAAAATTTATTATAATACATGTAGTAGAAGTATTCTTTTAGTTTTTTAAGTAAACTTAAAAGACTGAAAGTATATTAATTTACTTTTAAGAAAGCGAACAAAGAAAAAATGTCCATGGATCCACGGAGCATCTATGCCGATTAACACTGTAAAAAGTAAACTGAATATTCAGTTATAAATGGATCGAAATCGGAAATGGGATGGAAATCGGAAGTTATTATCCTATGCAGTTGTACTTTAATTTTTGTTAAAAACATGCAATATTTTATGTCTGTCCTTAAATACCTATAAAGGTTGTTCCGGAAATGAGTCCTAAGGGAGCTACGGCTCTTTAAAATTGTAATAATTGTTTTTAATTATTCTTGTACCCTTTAAGCTAGATGAAGCTGAAGTTTGCAACGTTTTTTTTGCAACGAAAATTCAAATAGTACTAGTACTTTAGAAAACTCGCCGCAAGCGGCTTGTTTTCTAAACTTGTACTCGTGCGCTAAAAACGTGTTATGGAATAAGTGCTTTAATATACTATTTGAATTTTTGATACAAAAAAGCGTTGCAAACTTTGCTAAAGCGACCAGCTTTTGCATGTATATTAGTATTAATAAGGGCAATAAGTTTATGTTAATTTATTTTTTTGAATTTATCCAGGGGCGTACCGAGACTGACAAAATATGTGAGGCTTAACACATTTTTGCCCCAAACTTTTTTGTGTATATATTTTTGGATTTATTCTAATAAATCTAGATTCCTTCAGTAAAAATACATAAAAAATTTCATATAGTGTAACTCTGTAGGAACAACAATAACAGCAATATGTCCATATTCGAAGGGCCGCAGCTCCCGTAGGGCTCATTACCACCAAAAACATTTATAGGAACTTTTTTTATATTTTTTAACGTAGAATCACCCCTTGAATTTCTCGAACTTATTTCTGAATAACCCTGTATAGTGTTTTTAACAAAAATTAAAATACATTTGTATAGGATAACTTCCTATCGATTTGTAACTGATAATTTGCATATGGCTGTAATTTTGTTGTGAAAGAGCGGCCAGAGATACTTCATAGCTACTGTATTCCTTGCGGTATCACACGAGCCCCCTTTCTATTTAAAAAAATGTATCCACTTGCCCCCCTGTCTTCATTGGCCCCCTAAGCATATCACATAAATACTAGAAAAAGTCTATATAAGCATCGAAAAATGCTTAGTTTCGGAGTTTTAGGCATTTTTCCGGTAAAATGACACTATTTAGGCCTGTCTTTGTTTATAAACAAACTTCAATGAATTTTTTAGATGTTAAAAGAGGTCAATTATATAAGAATATTATTAATACTGAATTTATAATTATAATTACACAGGTTTTGCGCGAGCGTTCTTTTCAACCTTTTTTAACGTTCTTTACACTGTAAAAAGTAAACTGAATATTCAGTTACAAATGGATAGGAAACCGGAAGTTGTTATCCTACACAACTTTACTTTAATTTTTGTTAAAAACACGCAACACTTCTTGTCCGTCCTTAAATATTAAAGTACGTGACTTTAGAACTATAGTGTTTCAAAAAAAATTAAAGTACGTTCGTATATGATCATAACTTTCTATTCATTGGTAATATTATTTATGAACTCTATATTTACGTAATTTTTCAAATTACGCAAAAAAATATCTAGTACTCATTTAAACATACGTTATTTCTTGAGATGTACAATTAGGTACGTGTAATGTAAGATTTACACTGTAAATAATTAACATTTTTCAATGCCAACAAAAACATATATTTTTACTTCTTTTGTATGGGAGAATACCTACTATTAAGTTTTATTATTATCTAAACAAAATATTTATATAAGAATTATAATAATATTATTTACTTTAATGTTATTACCATATTATTAACATAATTTATTTGTATGATTACAAGTTTTTAAAAGTTCACATAATTTATCTACTAAATAATATAATTTAGTTATTTAATTAATTCATTAATATTGAAAATATATGCATACCCATGATTTAAAACTATCTATATTATATTGTATAATACAATTATACTCCTCGCAGCTTTACAGTACAGACAGTATTATACGTTTACATCGGACCCCGGAAATTTTTTTTATCCAAAATCAAAAAATTTTGTTCAACGCGTGTCACCGTAAAAAGTAAACTGAATAGATAGGAAATCGGAAGTTGTTATACTATACAATTGTAGTTTAGTAATTTTTGTGAAAAACACGCATTTCATGTCAATGCTTAAATATGAAAGTACGTGACTTTAAACTATAGTGTTTTTAACAAAAATTAAAGTACATTTGTATATGATCATAACTTCCTATCCATTTGTAACTAAATATTCAGTTAAAAATAGATAGGAAGTTATGATGCTATAAATGTATAAAAGTACAATTGTATAGGTTAATAACTTTCGATTTCCTATCGATTTATAACTGAATATTCAGTTTACTTTTTGCAGTGGTTATATACAATTCTGAACTCAAATAAACAACCACAAAAAACATTTGTTGATAGCTCACAAGGCACCGTTTATAACATTTATGATCCTCCTCGGTCTCAAAAGTAAAAAACGTTGACTAAAACTGTACATTTAAGTTTTTTAAACGAAATGTATTAGATTATATTCGTTTTATCATGACAACCGCAGTTGAGCCATCTTGCTTAACGATATTTTAATCGGTGGTGCTATCTAGCGGAAATTAATAATTTAAATTTTAGACCAGTAATAATTAGTTTACTGGTCTCTATTTTTCATTACAGGTCAGGTCCAGGCGTGTAAAACAGTGGGACAAGAAACCACGTACTTTCCAAACTTTATTAATACATGTAATGTATGTATTATATATACAGTTGCGAATAAAATACTTTTATTAGAATGACAAATCGTGCCAAATTAAAAAAAAAAAACAAAAACAAAAACAAAAAAGTTATAGTGGACTAAACTTTTTAAAAAATCGAAAAAAACAAAAATAGAAGCAAACGTGCAATCAACATAATTTTATCATAAAAAATTACATTTATTAAAAGAGTCAATTATAGAAAATTTGAAAAAAAAATCCCTCTAAAAACAAAAAAGTTATAGGTTTAAGTTAAAACTTTACCAGGAAAAGAATACTTGCAACTGTGAGGAGTATACTATAGAATACTAAGCATTTTATTTCTTCACGACTTGTTTAAAATTGTTTAAAAATATATAAATATACAAAAAATAAATCACTGATGTAAATGAATTTCCTTATTTAACTTTGAATTAACATTATAAGTTATTTAAATTTAGTTACATCCAAGAATGTAAAAACCTATGAATAATAATAATATTATACAATGTGATTTACCTGAGATAAATCAATCAATATTTCGCGTATTTTTAAAGCTATCAAAAAAAATAATTTTTATCCAATACATACAGATAATAAGACAATTACCAGCTTTGTTTTAAATAGATGAACTCAATAATAACCCCCGCATGGCTTTTACTTTATTGAGTGGATAATTATTTATTTTACCCACTCAACTGTCACTTGTCAAATTATTTTCTTGTAAATGTCATTAATTTTTTAATATAAATATAAATTCCTAAGCTATTTATTGGATAAGACCTTGTATGGCACTCATGGGTAAACCGATATTGCCCTCTCGAAAATTAACCTGCTTGGCTGACGCCTCGCAGGTTAATTTTTTCATGGGCAATATCTTACTTTACCCAATAGTACCATAAATAACTATTTATCGATTGTATCTAAAAGCTCCACTTTTTGTAGAATAAACCTGTACGAAAAGTTTAATTTTTCGCCCTACGCCGCAAAAGTAAAATTGATTGGTTGACTGATATTAAAACTATTGACATTTGAATTCTAACCTCAAAGTTTTTGTCAAAAAACAAATGTATTTATTAATATATTACAATCGAATAAAAAACAGTGTATGATAAACGGACGAAAACTATTTTTAGGCGGTTGCCAACCTTACTCTCCGAGCTCGGATGGCAATCTCCGTAATCGCCCTCAAAACAGTATTTTTCGCCTTGTATTTATAAACTTCTATTGCATCAGTCAATATATTTCCTATACGCTGTAAGTTTTCTTCTGGTTTTTGTTTTTGCGTTATAGTTTTACAGTTATATACTGTGTGAATCAAAAGTGTGATGCATCGTTTTAAAGCTCGTAAAATTCTCTATTCGACCACATATATTTTTTTATTTTTTGAGAAGGTTAAAAAAGTGTTAAAAATGGAAATTTTCGTCAAAATGCCTTAAAAACATTTTTTTTATCAATTTCGTGATACAAAAACATAAGCTTAAACATAAACGAATTTTAAATTATACAGGGTGTCCCAGAATGTTTCCAAAATCTCTTAGAGGTGATTAGTTCATATAAAATTTTTGGTTTGGTTTGGAACCGAACTATAATATTTGCCCCCCATGGGGCCCCAAATGAAATAGAAAATTCAAATTTTTTGGATGCCTTTTTTACTTTTTAATTTTTTAATATTTTTTTCAGGGTTGTTTAAGAAAATTAATGCGTATCGAATGATTTTAACATAAGTTTCGAAAGTTATCAGAAAAGTTAGGGGCGGACTTCCGTTATGGCTCCAAACACCTAACTTTTTAGGGTTACAAATTTTCGACTTTTAATTAATTTTTTTACATTATGTGAGCAATTTTGATCAAACAGGCACTCTAATATAAAAAAAATATTTAAAAGTCTATAATTTGTAACTCTAAAAAACTTAGGGCTTTGGAACCATAACGGAAGTCCGCCCCTGATTTTTCTGTTAGCTGTCAAAACTTCTGTTAAAACCATTCTATGTGCATTATTTTTTTTTAAACAACCCTAAAAAAATGTTAAAAGATTAAAAATTTAAAAAAATGATTTTTCTTAATTAAAAAAAATTGCATTATTTGGTTGTGAGTAACAAATTTTATTTGCGTCAAATAAATATTTAGTTCATGTAAACAAATATTTTGATTTTAAAATGATTTATTAATGGGAACAAAATAGTTTATTTAACAGAAATAAAATTTATTTGTCACAACCAAATTATTTAATTGGCCATATCCAACCAAATATTTAGTTGACACAAATAAACTATTTTATCAGTGTAGTAGAAAACTTTAGTTTGATACACTGACTGTTGTCTATTTTAACTTTTATTATTTAAAATTGATAATTTGCTATATGTTTTTATATATTTTTTTTGGAATCAGTAAAGAACATTAGAACTGGTTTAAATTTTATTTTTAAAACTTTAATAATAAAGTCAAAAAACAAGCGATTTGTCTAAGGAGAATCACCCTGTATACGTACCTAATATAGGTATTATCAGTATACACGTCACGAATAAGTCACTTAAAAAATCGTTAAAAATATATTATGATGTGAATAATTTAAAAAATTAATAATTTATAAGTTTTCACCGAAAATATATACCTAATTTATAAACTTTCATTTACCAAAGACATTATTTATAAACTTCAGGTATTAAAACATTAAAAAGCAGCCTGAGAAATACGAATAGTACCTATACACAGAGAAACATCATACAGTCCTTAACTTTTAAACGGGTTAAGATATCAACTTTTAGGTAATTCTAAACAGGTACAATGTACCTGAGGTACATGCATGTGAATACATAAACTATGACAACGGGTGGAAAATGAGCACTATATACTAATTAGGTCGTAGGAAAAATTAATATTTTTATTAAATAAAATTTTTGCGTTTTTTGGATGTTTAGATGTTAAGTCGTAGGAAAAATAGTATATGCACCTCGACGTACGTAATATACTATTATATCAATTAAAATTAGTTAAAAAGTGTAATTAAGGTTTTGTATCATGAAATTAATCAAGAATTGTTTTAATTTTTTAAAGAAATGTTTAGAAAAATTCCTATTTTCAACACTGTTTTAACCCTCTTAAAAAACGTTAAAAAAATAAATAAAAAACAAATGATCAGATAGAGAATTTTATGGGTGACACTATATTGCAAAATACCAATATTGGTACACTTTTATGTATCATTAAAAAGTGCCAGCTTTATGGAATCTACCAAAACTCGTTGAAATGTTAGGAGGGGAAGGCTGACTTTATAGGTTTCCGCCACATTTAAAAAAAATTGTGTCCAAATAATATGGACTTGATTCAAGAAATACTTCCTTATACCGGGTGTCCCCCAATTTGTTATATAGTTAAAAGATAGAGACTTATTTTAGAAAAGCTGTTGCCTGGAAAGTAGTCGTGTTTCTGAATTCTTAACTTTTGAACGACAACTTTAACTATCTTTTATCATATATTTGATATTTTCAGCTTTTAAAATGTGGGCAGGGCGGCATGGGGGATTTTTTTATTAGAAAGGGGGGTCGTGTGATACATAATTTTAAAGCTTATTAAATTCTCTATTAGATTGAAGTTAATAGCATTCTGCTGCTGATTTTGCTTCACAAGCTTTTCCTCGGTAAAAGATGAGACTCCAAGAAAGGTATTTTAAATGATATTTAAAATTTTTTGGGTTGGTTCCTTACTCATGGAACATTCAATTATGATGATGATTTAGAAACCTTTCTCCGTTTTTCTTGAGCACAAAGTTTTTTTTGCCCATTTTGTAGTTGTAGTAAAAAAAAATAATTAAGGTTCAATTAATTATTTTGCGGTGGATTGGTTCTCTATTAATAGGGCTCTAAGCCAAAAAAAGCGGATTTAAAATATCTTTATTTGTTTGTTTTTTATAGGCTTCTAAATTCAAAAAACCACTGTACGTTTTAACTCAAAAAAAACCTGATCGAGAAAAACGAAAAAGGTTTCGAAATCAGCTCATGCAACTAAAATGGTGTCGGAAAATTTTTGAGTGTTGAGCATTGTTATTGTTCCGATTTAAAGGTTTTTTGGTACAATTTTTTTTTCATAACTATCTCAGTACACCCCGTATATAAAAATATAAAAAAATTCAACTTTAAAAGACCTTTTTTGTAGATTATAATCTGATTATAGTTCATATTAATATCAGACTAAGGATGGGACTCATCAGAATTTTTTTCAAGAACGAAGAGTAACAATGCTAAATATTTATAACTCTTTAATATAAATAATAAATGATTTTGAATAATTAATTGAATTATTATTTTAGATCTTAAGCTTTCACGGCCACATAATTCAAATAATTTTTTATTTTTGGGTTTAGACCGTGTTAGAGGAATTTTACTATCCGACGTTTCGTCTTTTCCAGGGATGATAGCATGGGAGGAGGGGCGCCACCCCCCCCCTTCAATCACGCTCGAGTTGGAAAAATCCCCTGTCGAGCAGGGAAAATTAAATGGCAGAGTTGGGAACAGGGTCAAAGCTTTTCTTCAGAGGTGAGGACCTTTTTTTTAGTTATTAAATTTTTTTGGGTATGTAACGCTTTTTTTCAGGTAAGGAACTTTTTTCTTAGTCGTCAAAATTTTCCGTGTCAGGGGTAAAGCCTTTTTCTACAGGGTGAAAAGTTGGAAAATATTTAGTTGGGAGATTTCCCCCCCCCCCCACCTCTCCTCACCTCTGGTCTCTTCTCGCTCGATACATGTTTAGGGATTAAACTGAAACTGTTTCAGTTTAATCTCTGAATATGTGTAAAAAGAGCCGAAATATCCCATAGTAAAATTCCTTCCTAACACGGTCTAAACCCGAAAATTAAAATTGTCTAAATTATTATTTTTGTAAAACAAAGCACAATAATAAAAATTAAATTCTATAAAATGTAATTTAAATCTATTTGATTAATTTATTTATAATTATTTCTGATTTTTTTTTTCCAGCCCCGCATTTTATTGCTGATTGATAAAGTGTTAGTTTACTTAGTTTAAAACATGTATACTTCACCTTTACCTACGAAATATTAGAGACAAATTTCAAATTATTATATGAAGCATTTTAAAGTTGCATACAACTTTGCTATAGCAATTTAACTAAATAAAATATCATATCCTAACAAAGTTTGTATTTTTTTTATCAACTACATATATTTAAATTTTTAGGAGATTCAGCATAAATATTTTAAATTTGGCACTGTTTATATTTGAAGTATTTATATTAAAGGGTTATAAAGTAATAACATTTTTATTATTAATGCACTTCTTTAAAAAAAAATCCCTGAGACACATATTCACTAATTTTTCACTTTAACCGCGGAGACACCAACTATCGATGAGGCAACGAACCTTTTATTCACATTTTCCGTTTAAAGTTATTAGGAAAAATTTTTAACTCACCGAAAATTAATCCAAAATATCGCAAAACTAGAAAGTGGAATCACACCTACACACTATTACACGGACAGTACGTTCTTACCTTGTGTTAAAAGTGGACAAAACACACACTGAATCTTGAAGAGCAGTGTTGCTTGATCATTTATATGGATTCTTATAAGATCGTTGTATGCTAGGCTAAAACTGGGGGAATCTTTTGTACGGGGACTACACCAAATAAAAGTTTTATTCCATTATATTTCATATGTGTACACAAGTAGGCACGTCCATCAGAAAAATGTCCATAAATTAGTCACTTTAAGGGCTATAGGGAGCATGGGCTACTGGAAGTTGTGACCTTTATGACAGGTGGTGACGTCACAAAATATATAAATATTATTTCCGGGAAGTGTTTAATTATTTACCTAAAAAAAATTCTTCAAAGAAATAGTAATCCTACACTGATAGCAATGTCTTTATTCATTTTAAATTACTTAATATAAGGTAAGTGCAGGTATTATGCCCATGCTAACGTATAATTGCTGATAAAAATTAAAGGAGAAAACTTCAAAACAAAATAATACTTATAGAGCCCAGATTACTTATTTATGCTTAAAATATAGGCTGTTTAAAAAAATGTATCAATTGGCCATATTACCAACACGGTGCTAGTAATATGGCCACATATAAAATAAATCATATTTTTCTAAATATTATCAAGTTAAGTATTTATATATGCTTGTTTTTATTGCCTTTTATTATATAAAATTAAAAAAAATTGAAATGTTAAATATAAACTATACACTTTATAAAAAAAACAATTAATGGCTTTAGGTAAAGTAAAACATACTTGATAAATATTTTATACTAGCTATTTTTTAAAATTATTCACAATCTGAATAAAAATGGTCCTTCGTAATTTTCTGTTAGTCTAACACAATATTTATGTAAATAAACGTAACATCTATCACCGAGCCTCATAGCCTCCTGCAGAAAGCATGCTTATTGCCATGGCCATATTACTATACACACAAACTGGCTATATTACTCTACATTGTAATGTAGAAGATTTCCTAAATTTTTGTTAAAGTTACGTTTACTGACTGAACTTCTATATAGACCAACTGTTAAACAGGAAGTTTTGCTATAATAAAATATAAATAAAATTTAAAGTACTTACCGTAATCAAATGTTATGAATTTTCAAAATATTAAAATTTTTATATAATCGTTTACCAACGAAAAGAAAATCACTAAAATCGTTGCAGAATTAAAGCCATTAATAGTGGTGCGATCTAGCGCTTGCCCTAGGAATCTTGTTAGAAACACTAACTTAAAATACTGTAATCAAAATTTTTTCATTCTTACTTTTTGAAATATGGCAAATTGGCCATAATAAATACATGGCCATAATACCTGCAACCACCTTAGTACTTTTTTGTATTACAAAAATTTTTAACACAGTAAAACTATCATTCCTTTTGACAGATTCGGATTCAGCACAAAATGTCAAATATCTCGGAAAAGTTGAGACAATAATTGTAGCCTAACGACAAAAAATGCTTAGAATTGGGCGTTATATCGGGAAAACATATTTTAATGCGTCGCGACGCTTACATTTCCGAGCCAAAATTTAGTCAAACATATCCGTTCTATGCTTTTTGCAAATCTTATAAATTTCTTTTAGTTTTTAAGTAATATCTTATCATAATATGACAATAATAATAAAATATATACAATACATTTTTTCTAAAACTGCTTTAGAATGTAAGCAAATACACACACTTTTCAAACACAGAATGAATCCATTCTAGCTCTAGATACGGTATGAATATTCCGTATCAAGTGTTAGAATGAGCACATGTAGTGCCATCTCTTGTTTATAAAATTAAAGAAAACTGTAGCAAAATTAGAAAAAATATATACATTTTACCATGAAATATTGAATAATTTAATGCAATTTAAAGTTTTGCTTTAAAATTACATAAAGTTTATTAGTTTTTCTTAATATTTGACGAGTTTTTTTTATTAATTTAGTTCAAAAAATTAAAACTTCTCCATCTATTGTTAAATATTTAAACCTGATATCTGTCACAACAATCTGACATAAGCTTCAATTTTTGCATTATAATTTGTAAATGTGTGCTAAAATTAAATAAAAATCTTTTTTAAGTACTGATTTGATAAAATTATTAAATAACAATTATTGCTTTATTTAAAAATATGTGTTTTGTTGCATTTACAATGTCGAGTCACAAAAAACATTGTTATTAACCTTGTCAGTAGTTTAAAGCCATACAGTGTTTCATATTTGCAGTCGAAGAAAAAGTATAGTCTACAACACGTATGGAATAGTCATTCCGCGTTCGCGGGACCATCATACTCGCCTGCCGGCTCGTATGACAAACTCTCCGCTCGCGCGGAATATTGTCTATTCCATACTAGTTATAGAATATACTATTATATCGGGGGCTTACAAGCAAAAGGCACTAAGCCAATTTAGTTGAATCAAACTCCTTTATTTTTTTTATCAACCGCAAATAGAACATTATGTCCAAACATGTAATTGCGATTTGCAGTAGTTTTTGTTTTCAAAAGTAGGTAATTATTTAAAAAACCTAATTATTAAAAAAACTAAAAAATTAAAATGAAGGTTAAATTTCACAATATAATATCTCAAACCCATGTTTTATGATTACTTCTTCTCCTGTAAGCCCACAATATACAGTTATTTTTTTTTTACTTCCATCAATATAAGATGCAAAAAAGTGTCTTATAATACTTTGTCTTTTTTAACCAGTGTGAAGTAACTAAGGGGAGGTGGTTTATGGTACTTTGTGACAAGGAGGTAAGAGGGGGACAAAAAAGGCCAAAAATTTGTGATAATTTTTATGATATGAGTATTATATTTAATTCAAGTACACTTTTTTGTGTGTATAGTATTCAAGAAGGCCGGTATTTTGTTTTTGATGTAAATCAATAATTAAAATTATATATAAATAACACCGGCTCATAATTATTTAATTAATTACACAGGCCCACAAAGAATCTTTTACCAAAGCTATTTTTTTGTGGTAAACCTTAAGATTATTATCCCAACCACCAAATTCGTATAATCGACAGTTCCCAAAAAACGCTTTGGTCATTTACTTTAAAATATGAGCACAGACCTGTGAATTTACTGTAAATACACAATTTATAGGTTAGATTTTGCGGTTATCTCTATCTATTATACTTTTCTTACCTATTTTTGTGGGCTGAAAACGAACTTGACAATGGTAAAGCTCGCAAGGGAACTTTATTTTATTCTAGACGGACCAATGGAATGGTCATCTTGAAATTTTGACCACACCTAAAAAAAAGAACAGCAAACACTTAAAATTTTTTTCATCAAAATAAAAGTAGCATTTTTGGTGTAATAAGCGGTTAAAAAATAATTCATTTTGGACTTGATATGTTTTTGACCTAAATTCATATTTTTTCACAACATCCGCATGCAGCCGAGAAACATTATTTCTCGTTCTTGGATCATAATATACTATTTTTGATGTTTTTTGAAAAAAAACTGGGGGTCAGCCAGCTTTTTCGTTTTCAGCGCCCAAAAATATGTAACAAAAATATTCTCTGGTTCAGAGTAATTGACTTTCTCCTTTGTGGGACTGTGTAATCAATTAATTATATAGTTTTCTATACTCAAGCCACAGACAAAACATATTAGTAATTTTATACATAAAATTAAATATGATATTAAATATTAAATATAATAATATTGAATATTAAATTAAATAGGATATATTTATTATACTCTTCACAATACGCAGTGCTTGAAGAGTATTATACAAGAGTATTGAAATTTATGCTTAGGAATTCAGGTGTAAAAATTGGAGGAAATCTTGGATGAAATCTTTCGAGGAAATCCAAAGAAATATTAGAGGAAGGGTAGCAAATGTGGGCTAGGTCTTGTAATATGGGCTAGGTAGGTTTCTCAGCTATCCGATGCAGTTCTCTGCATCCGACTATCGCAAATCGTAAATGGCGAAGTTAAACTTCCACAGTAAAGATTCATTAATTAATTCATACATTCGTTGACGTTTGAGAATTTATTTTTATTTTCCGTCCTTTTCAGCAAGCCACAGAACTTTTTTAGGTAAGTTTATAAATTGTGAGGGGCTATATAGAACTATGTATTTAAGCCTAGAATTTTTCTAGGAGGCCAAGAAAAGATCAGCAACAGCCAAGAATAGAAGAAACTGGAACGAGGGCGATATGGAACGCGCTATAATAGCGATGAGGCAGTACGAGATGGGTACCTTCAAAGCTTTAAAAATGTTTAATATGCCACGTTCTATATTAGGAGTTATTTGATTTATTATTTCATTTTAGATATAACTTTTATACTTTTAACTTATTGCGACCAATAAGATTGATTGCCACCAAATCTAATATTTATTACACAATTTTGGGGGCAGCCCATATTTAGGACCAATTTCAAATCGACACAAAAGTGCACCTTCTCACTATTTACGAAAAAATGAATTTTTTATTTGTTTTAATCAATATGAATTTATAACAGGTTGAGACTAATTAATATAGCTATCGTTGGGTACGTTTGGTATTGGAACTAAACTTTTATTTATTTTTTTACAAGAAAAAATAAAATGGGTAGCCCATATTTGCTTCCTTTCCTCTATCTTTACCAAACGTAGGATCTGTTTTTAGGTAATTTTTAAGGAAATTTAGAAGAAATCTTAAGGGACTACTTCCTAGAAGGAATTTGGGACTACATTTTTTTTTCAGAGCTTTACCGTCGGATTAGGGTCATATTTTGCTAAATTTTAAACGCCCTGACCACATAAATCTATCACCTATAACGGCCTTAAGAGAGATAGCTATATATCGAGAATGCGAAATATAGGCAACCAACATGAATTTTGATACCCTGGCCGCGTAAATTTAAATTTATAACCTATCTTATATAGTCCGGTTGCCAAACGCCTATTTTTGACTGAACCTTGTTTTGTAGTATAAACAAAATGTTTTGATGGTTTTTAGATAATTCGAGTGCGCTGATTCCGAATCCGGCGGGTGCCACTTCGTATCTGTTGAGGAATTTGAGTTAATTGAGGTCAAAGCCAACTGTGAACTGAAATACATGATTTCTATTTCACAAAATACCCTTTAGTGAAAAGGCCTTTCCAGAAGCTTGCATAAGAACATAAAACATAAGAATCGGGTGCCGTGATTCGCTTACAAGATACATGGTGGCACATCAAGCCAATAAAGGCATCGCATTGTTATGTAGTACGTTCTTATGCGAGCCTGTGGATATGCCTTAACAAACAGATTATGTTAATGGTTTTTAAATATTTTGGGTGCACTGAATCCGAATCCTGTGAATTCAACCTCGTAACTGTTTGGACTTTTTGAACAAAAAACAAATAAAGAAAATAAACCACAAACGTCACCTTAAAAAGTAAACAATACACTTGACAGCGTTGCCGCTTGTTGACCAATCTTTGTAAACATGTATTATTCGTCCTCACAGTAAGCAAGAGAAAACAACACACTTTGAGGAAAAAAATGAGATTTGGTAGATTGACAGGGTATCATAATGGCGATTCTCTATCCCCTAAATATCCTGTGCAAATAGGTAAATTCCGTTTTAGGGATTTAACCAAGATGACTTTACTTTGTGGCCTTGACATAGAAACATAAAATTTGGTATGGGTGCTCTTTGAAATAAGTCCACTCGACTCCCCTGTCAAAAAGACAGTTCAAGGTCATTTTGCTAATTTTTAAATGCCGACCTAGAAACATGGAATTTGGTAAGGGTATTCTTAGCAACAAGGATAATCAACATATCTATCAAATTGTCAAATTCACCTTGACATACTTTGCAAAATTTAAGGCGCCTTGACATAGTAATATGAAATTTGGTATGGGTGCCCTTTAAAACAACACTCCACGCCCCCTGTTAAAATGTCATATTTTGCCTTTACCTAAAAACATAAAATTTGATATGGGACATACTTTGCCAACTTTTAAACGGCCTGGCAGTAAAATATGAAATTAATAAAACGCAATATACTAACCATTGTGAAAAGTATTATACACCAAAACACCTAAATTTAATATTAAAGGAGTAATAGCCTTTTAAAAAGTAACGTTGTTACTTCCTCTTAATTGCATTTTTTTTTGATAACGGTTGCTCCTACAGTGTTACACTATATGATATTTTATATGTATTTTTACTCTAGAAATCTATATTTTTTACAACAAATCCAAAAAACATACACATAGAAAAGTTTGGGGCAAAAATGTTTTAAGCCTCATATATTTTGTCCGTCTGGGCACGCCTCTGGATAAATTAAAAAAATAAATTAACATAAACTTATTGCCCTTATTAATACTAGTATACATGCAAAAGCTCGCCGCTCTAGCTTAAACGGTACCCGAGTTATTAATTAAAAACCTTATTTTTATTACAATTTTAAAGGGCCCTAGATCCCTTAGGGCTCATTTCCGGACCAACCTTTATAGGAACTTTTTTTATATTTTTGGATCTAGAATCACCTCTTAAATTTTGGCATGCCAGTTATGGATCACCCTGTATATTACAGTGTAATATTATTACACGTTAATATTTGATGAAAATAACATAATAATAAAAAATATATAATTTGCATGATTTTATTTATAAATGAATAAAAGCCTTGGTAAATTTTAAGATAGGTATCATGTAAAAGTATAAATTTTATTGTCTTATATAATTGCAATTAGAAGTAATTAATAATTACATGAAAGGTAAGTACCTACTCTAGTAGAAATATTTAGTTAAAATAATTAAACTACATACATAAGTACCCTAGTAGAAATTTAACGTTAGAATAACGTTTTTGTAATGTTAGAAAATTGTATAAAAGTACGTTATAAAATATGTGCAAATGTCCCGCTTTTTAAGGTTAGAATCAAACGTTATTTACAAACGTTAATCTAACGTTAGATTTTCAAGTTAGAAATACGTTATAAGTACGTTTAATTTCTCACTTTCGGAAGGGGCGTGGCCAACTAGGAAATTTTTACCTGTATCATAAAATGGCAGCTGGGGACAAATTTACTCATATAAATAAATCTTAATATATTTTAACAATTATAATATTTTTAAACATAATTTCGTTACATTTATTTATAAAATAGCCATCTTTTTAGGTGGCCCTAAATATTTTTCGTGTAATATCATACTTCGATAAATACTTTCAAAAAGTCTATTAGAGAACTTCTAGAAACTACTCAAAATTAATTATTGATTTTTTTTCAAGGTGTTGGTTATTTATTTATTTTTTTTTGTTTCTCACTAAAAAGTCCTCTAATTTAAAACAATAAATCAGTAATTAAATTAAATTAGTATTTTTTTACCTATTGTTATTATTTTATTTATAAGTTATATATAGATTAAATTTTTACTGAGCTTAAGTGGAAGAGCTTGGGGTTGCGCATCAGAATCGTGTTTTTGATGAGCAACTCATTTGAACTTCGCCTCTTATCATGCACCTGTATATGATAAAATAAAGACATTTATTATTATTATTATTATTATTATTATTATTATTAATGGAATACGTAACATTACATATCTTTCGGCTTGTTTTTTTTTCTACATTGTAATGGTCAGTAGTCGGCGTAAACTTAGTTATGACTGATCAACGTTGAAAATAAACACAAAAACATAGGCTTAAGGAATAATTTTGCCGAATTATGAGGGAAATTTTTATAAGGGTCAATAAATCGAAACATTTGACGACTAATATGTTACACACAACAATATTCACTATACATATTAACTATAAATATGTATATATATATATCGGTGGTTTTCAAAGAAAAAACAGACATTCAATTTTTATCTTTTAAGAATACGAAAGTTTTTAATTTTTATTTATCGATAACTTTTTTTCCCACCTAACTAGTTTAAATGGAATGGAAAAAGAAATTAAGGTAAAAAGAAATAAAAATTTAAATATTTAAAACCTCGCGTCAACGCTAGAGTCGACGCGGCGCCTATGCGAGTACTGGAAATTCGCCTAGTACTGGTAATGGTTCAGTTACCTATATAATATATTGTGTCGATAAATCAACTTACAGCAAGTATTTATTTAACCTTTAGCATCAGCCGAATATTAAAAAAAAACGAAACGTTCCATAATATTGAAGATGATTTGACATTGACTCGATTGACTTTTCATCGGCGAAAGTACCATTTTCAAGGTCAAACTATTGCATAAATGCACCTACTTTTAAGTCATCCTTAAAAGGATTATGATCCTTATCATCAGAGAAAAAAATAAAATGCAAATTTACTATTAATCAAGGATAGTGATAGTAAGATGACGTTTCTTTCTTTTTTTTTGTGAACACCACGTTTGCAAAACTTACCAAAACTGTAGGGCTTTTATAATAAGAATAAGAATTTTTATAAGAAAACAATTTTCATGATACATATTATTTTAACCAGCTTTTCAAAAAAGATTTAATGTATAAAGATCCTTCTGAAGTGGTTTGACTATACTATTCAGCATGATTAATCATATAAGCAATCTGTAAATAAAGCATCCAAATAGGCCGAAAGCTTTATTTCGAGCTTTACTTATTTAAATTTTGCAGGGAGAAATTTGTTACATCACGCCTTACAAAACTATATATTTAAAACTCTCAATCAATCAATCAATCAATCAATAACTCGCGTAAAACAGATTTTATTACTAACAAAAAAAAGTTCAATTACTTTTAATCAGACCATATTTTTCTTAGGTATTTTTGAGCAATCAAAATAAATTTGACAATGCAAAATCTTGCTGACCTTAAAATACCTCTTATAGAAGTCAGATTTGACTGAATGTTGGATATGTTATATGTGATGATATCCGAGCCGATTCAGGCAGGGCAGAGGGCTTGGGTTACGGATTTGGCTGATTATTTTTTTATGTGTAGCCCACGGATGTCAGAGAAAAAAATTCCACTAGATTCTTTATCAAAAACGCCCCTTTTCGAAATTATGATTTTTTTATTTTTTTTTCTAAAATTTTTAATTTCTCGAAAATGTGACAAAAACTATTTAACCTAGAGAACTGCGGTTTTAGTTATCAGCAAAGGCACTTTTTAAAGACGCCTTGGCCCCAGAATTATTTTGTATTACTATGGAAATAGCTTAATATGAATGTATTAAAAGAAATGTATATGACTCGGCGTTAAAAATAGATTTTGCCATAGCTTTTGGAGCTTCTAGCACCCAAACGAACCGGATCCGGAGCCTAGCAATTTGAAAATAGCTTAATCTGAATGTACTTTAAGACATATTCAGCCTGTTCCAGAACTCGCTTACAGAAATTTGAGGGTATATTAAAAACCCTCTGAAAAATATGAAAAAAAAATTCAAAAAGAATCCATCTTCAATACTAATTAAAAAGGAAGCTATTTAATCTGACCAATCCTGTTGCTAATGTTAAATTACCTACAAATTTGTTTTTCCCTACTTATTAGTAACTATGGTTGCATTTTAATTGTTGACGCGTGCATTGTTTGAGACTTTCAACTTTAGAATCTTGTTAGGTTATTATATTTTGACAAAACCGACAGTGGCTATCAAATATCCAATTTTTATAGGGTCACTCCATCTGGTGGTGGTTTTTTTGACATTAATGAATATTTATGTCACATTAATCACCATGTCAACCTACAGAATATGTACCTGCAATAATTAAATTTGCTTCCATAGCTACAAATTTAACTTTTAAAGGCGATTTAACATCAGCGACAGTATTGGTCCACTTAAAGCGTTCTTATTTTTGAATTGAACGAAGATGTATTTTTTTTGACATTTTTTTCATATTTTCCAGAGGGTTTTTAATATACCCTCAAATCTGTACGCGAGTTCTGGAACAGGCTGTATAAAATATAGCCGGGAGCAAAGAGTGAAATAAAAATGGTCAATTAAGCACAAGCCAAAATCTTATTTGGGGCTCTCCATGCCTATGTAATATTTGCAAAAAATAAACTAATTAGTTAACTAACTAACTAACTATAACTATATTAATTAAACTATATTACAGATTAATGTTAAATACATAGTAGGTATATTTGCCCGATTTTTCTCGGTCAATAGACTTTATAGGCTATGAATCATAGCCCACGAGTGCCCTTGATCGTTCTAATTGGGGTCCCTGAATTTTGGTTTGACATTTTCAGTCTTTTTAAAGAAAACGCAAAACGACAAACCTAAATTCACGTACCCTAGTTTCAACAAATTACACTACTAATATTAGATAGCCCCTATAAAAAAATGTCGTATTGAAACGTATTAAAACACATTCAGACGATTCCAAATAGGCATTAAAAATTAATTTTTAATACGTATTTGGAATCGTCTTTATCTGTTTCAATACGTTTCAATATGGCATTTTTTATAGGGTGGTAACTGGAATACAAATAATAATAATAATTACACTGCTCTACAAAAAAAGATTTTTTTTATTTGCCGGCGAGCTTTTAGTTGCGCCTGGCTATATTTGATTAGATCAGAATCTTTTTCCTTTTTTCTCGATTAGCTCGTTTTTTTGAGATACAGCGCTCAGTGTTTTTTTTGCCTATAGTTGTAGTAAAAGAAAAAGAAAAAAGTCTAATTATTTTTTTTTTGCCGTGGATGGTTTATCTATTAGCGGGGCTCTAAGCCAAAAAAGCGGATTTAATATCTTTATTCGTTTGTTTTTAATAGGCTTCTAAATTCAAAAAAATAGTTTTTTTCTCTTTTTTTATATATTTTGATAAAATTTTTATATAAATACTAAAGATACGACTCTAATTTCTCTAATTTTTATACGTAATACTAACACAAAGGCCATAGCAGGATAAGTTTGCGAAAAGTGCCCCCAACCCGATTGACCTGAAATTTTGCAGTTCCCACTACTTATGTACACCATATTATATAATTAATTTTTTTTTTTGAGTGGGGCTTCATAGTTAAAAAAATAAAAACCAAATTTCTAAGCTAAAACGCAAAATACTGTGAAAAAATATTTATTAACTTAATTCAACTACTTCTATGCCTTTTTCTATTTTATCACATCTTACTAATGAAGCTTTCTTCGTCAGATCAACCTTTATCTCTCCGATTTAGCTCAAATTTGGCACATCCTCATCAAATAGGGTCTAGATTACTAAATCGAAAGGATTTTGCTAGAAAACGACTAGTTTTGGATATAATAGGGTGGCTCAATTTTGACTTTTTTAAAATTCCAAAATCATGATTTACATAAATCTAAATATCGGGACTTGTAAAAAAAAAGATATTTTTGCCATATATCAAAAAAACATTAAAGTCTTAACCAAGAAAAAATTTTACCACCAATTTAATTTCAATATGGCCTCAAAAAAAAATAATTATATAATATGATGTACATAAGTAGTTGGTGATGTTACAGAAAAAAAATCAAATTGGTGAATTGATATTCACATAATGAAAAAAAAAACTGAAACTCAAAAAAATACACAAAGCTTTTTTTCTTGACCAAACGAAAATATAATATATTTTTTTTAACTACTAACAAGTATTACGTATATTTTTTTTCAAAGAAAATCGACAACCCGTTTTTAAGAAAATAATTTTAATTAATTTTATCTTTTGGAATTAATTACTCCTACGCCACTAAGAATTTTGTGTTAAAATTTGGTATGGTATGTTTTCATACCGAGGACAACGTAACTGCAAAATTTCAGGTCAATCGGATTGGGGACACTTTTCACATACTTATCCTGCTATGGCCTTTGAGGTTTATAAAAATAAAAAAGTTTTAGATTTAATACAGTGACGGAGATTTAACCGGGGGTTGTCGAAAAAAAAATTGAAATATTTCATTTATTTGTTGCACAGCAGCACAATAAATAAAATTTATTATGAAAAAAACAAAACGAAAAATTAAAAAAAAAACTTTTTCTCCTTGTTTTAAATCATTAAAATAACATTAAATAAAAATTTAATAATTCAAAATATTGTTGTTCTGCTTGTAATAACTTCCCGTAAAATCTCCGTGGAAATCAGCGCATCAAATATAGCAACTAAAATGGTGTCGGCAAATTTTTGAATGTTGAGCAGTGTTATTATTGTTGTTGAATTTGTTTAATTTATTTTATTTTGAACTTTAACTAATGCTGTAATATTTCAATAACAATTTCATGCAATAAACTATTAAATTAAACAATAACAAAATAAATCACAGTCGTTCAAATTTTAACAACAAATAAAATTGACAAACATTTTAACAATACATAAAATGTGACGAAATTTCTAATTTTGTTCATCTTATTATAATCCTCACAGCGTGCATAAGCTAGAAGAGTACAATACGGCAGTTTGGAATTTTCCAAAACGTCAAAAAACGTCCTCGACAAATGTGCTTCATGAAAAATTAAGTAACTTTGAAAATGCCCGTCTGTCCGTCTACCTGTCAGTGTGATGTAACTCAAGAACGAATTATCTACTCCAAATTTTTAATAAAAATTTATACGGGAGGACGATTCCTATTGTTTTTGAAAATAATCTCTAAAAAAACAAAAAAGTTATTGAGGGTTAAAATAAAAAAAAAAGGTAAAGGAAAGTCGGATTGGGGTAATTTTTTAGGAAAAATTACTATTACTATCAATCAAGGGCGTATCCAGGTTTTTTTTTGGGAAAGCCCTAGCGACGCAGGTGAAAAATTTTACAAATTTTCTGGTCTATTTAAATTTGAAAACAGTGGTATAAGTTCTAGAGCCCTAGGCAAAATTATTTCAAGTTTAGGTTTTTCAAAGTCCAATAAAAAAAAAGTAAAAAAGCTATAGCGCCGCAGGCCTATTTTAATTTTAAAGTTTAAATCCAAGTGCAGCAGGCGAAAATTTTTACTTGTTTGAAGCTGTTTGGTCCACTTGGAAAAGAGCCTGCATATTTGCTTCGCTTTGTGCCCTTATCGTTCTGGGGGAGTAAAAAAGCTATAGCGCCGCAGTCGAAAATTTTTACGAATTTGAATCTGTATCCACTGCATATTTGCCTCGCTTTGTGCCCTTATCGTTCTGGTGGAGTAGAAATTTTATAGTCTATTTTAATTTTAAAAGTGTTACTATTAAAAGTTTAAAATGCAAGAAAGTTCTTGCGCCGCAGGTGAAATTTTTTAAGAATTTGAAGCTGTATGCTCCACTGCATATTTGCTTCGCTTTGTGCCCTTATCGTTCTGGGGTAAAAAAAGCTATAGCGCCACAGGCGAATTTTTTTGAAATTTTATTGTCTATTTTAATTTTAAAGGTTTTACTATTTAAAGTTCAAATGTAAGAAAACTCTAGCGTTACAGGCGAAAATTTTGACGAATTTGAAGATATATGGTCCACTTGGAAAAAAGCCTGCATATTTGCTTCGCTTTGTGCCCTTATCGTTCTGGGAAAGTAAAAAAGCTATACCGCCGCAGGCAATTTTTTTTAGAAATGTTATAGTCTATTTTAATTTTAAAATTGTTGGCCTTGGGATCAATCTTACCAACATTTGTTATAGACCTGTTGGATCATTGGTATAAAACCCGCCTAATAAACAAGAGCTTCTGGGTTCAAATCTCAGTTCAACTACAACTTTTTTAAATTTTTTATTTAATATTATTTTGAGTAATAAATAGTTTTGACAATTTAGGGTAACTTCTAAGCAGCCTAAAAAAAATCATATTTAGAGAAATATCTATAAATACCGGATACCATTAATTTGTTTTTAAACTATAAAGCAAATACCGGTTGCTGTTGACATTTAAAGCTCTTTTATAGTGGCAGTTTAAAACTCTCATAAGGGCCCATTTTTTTACATTTTCTAAGCTATTTTTCCTGCAGGTTGTGGAACTTTAGTATTAACTTAGGTTAGAGTTTTTAATAAATAGCTTAAATGAGGGATTTCCCAGATAGCACAGGTTTATAAAATGGATATCCCAAAAAATATAAATTTTGGGCTTTTCGACATCCCCAGGATATACGATTTCATCTATAGATCTTCAGGATATACTTTGTTATATCCCAAGGATATCCCGAAGGTATGTCCTGAGGATATATTGTACGTCTGTCTTAAAGATAGCTACCAATTATATACAACAGTCCCCGACAAAAGTGGCTACTAAAGACCACTTTACACGGAGCAATTTGTACGCAAGTTTGATGCTATGCAAGTTTGCTGCCAGATATAGCATGATGACAATTGGGCATTGATTTGCCTTTTCACGGAGCAAGTTGTACGCAAGTTTGGTGCTATATATTGCAAGGTAAACAGTGCTGCCAACCAGACAATTTTGACTTGTCTCTGCGTTTGTTGACAAAAACGTAACCTAGCAGTTGCTTTTTTAAGGAAGTTTTTTAGTTAGACAGACCGACCTATTCCCAGGTAGCAAGGGATGTTATATTACAAGAAATTAACATCACTTTTGAGTGTATTTTTAAACTAAATCATAACATCACATAATATTGAAAGATAACATGTATTTAACATCACATTTGCAACGTAACACGTGTGACGTGACAACCATGTTATTTAATAACAAATATTTAGCAACGCTGTGAATATATTGCATGTCACATATTAACGTGGCTTTCACGTGAATGTCATGTTATTTTGCTTCTCACCGACATTCGAAGCAAAAAAATCGATATAAGATGATGTTGATAGAGTAAATTATTATAAGGAAATTGTATACACATTATACGATTTCCAATGGATAGGGGGCTCTGCCGGGCTTCTCAAGACCACGGACACGGATTAAACGAATATATTCTCCGCTTAATCTGCAATTTCGTATTTAGAATCTATCCGTTTCAATCTGTGATTGTTTCAATTACTGATTGATTTTAAATCCGATTTTTTTATAGGGTTATGGTTTTAATTTAGAAAAAGCTAATATCCTAGAATATTATTTAAATATTAAAGTACCAGTAACGGCATCCATAAGATATTAGATATAACAGGAATGTGGATTTATGATGTCACAAACACGTTATTTTCGGGATGTCATTGTGTGATGTTATTGGGGGCGGACTTAGGACATCCCCACCATGCTACATTCTTGTTAAATGAGACTACAATCTTAACATCACATGTCACATATTAACGTGACTTTCACGTGAATGTCATGTTATTTTGCTACCTGGGTTAATAATAATAATAATTATTAACATGTGCAGTTGCTACTATATTAGTACAATGAAATAGTTTGGTAACTTTTATTCCAAGTTGGTACTACGAAAATAACCATAAAACTTGCGTGAAAATCGCCGAAAAATAGAACATGTTCTAAATAATTTGATGGCAAGAAAATGGCCTCAAACTTGCCTGAAGGCATGCGCAGTGACTGAATCATTCTTGCAACAAACTTGTATAGCATCAAACTTGCGCACAAATTGCTCCGTGTAAAGTGGTCTTAAATAGTATTGCTTTTATTTATTTTTTTGTGAGCTATTGCTATTAGCAGTTTGCACCTAGCCTAGGTGACATATGTGCAAGTTATTTAAATTTAAACTAATAGTTTTAGAAAGAAATAATAAAAGCATTACTATTTGATATTTTCTTTTAGCCGGGGACATTTGTACCCAGGTAGCAAAATAACATGACATTCACGTGAAAGTCACGTTAATATGTGACATGTGATGTTAAGATTGTAGTCTCATTTAACAAGAATGTAGCATGGTGGGGATGTCCTAAGTCCGCCCCTAATAACATCACACAATGACATCCTGAAAATAACGTGTTTGTGACATCATAATGTTATACATTCCTGTTATATCTAATATCTTATGGATGCTGTTACTGGTACTTTAATATTTAAATAATATTCTAGGATATTAACTTTTTCTAAATTAAAACCATTAAAAACGCTATAACCCTATAAAAAAATCGGATTTAAAATCAATCAGTAATTGAAACAATCACAGATTGAAACAGATAGATTCTAAATACGAAATTGCAGATTAAGCGGAGAATATATTTCTTTAATCCGTGTCCATAGTCTTGAGAAGCCCGGCAGAGCCCCCTATCCATTGGAAATCGTATAATGTGTATACAATTTCCTTATAATAATTTACTCTATCAACATCATCTTATATCGATTTTTTTGCTTCGAACGTCGGTGAGAAGCAAAATAACATGACATTCACGTGAAAGCCACGTTAATATGTGACATGCGATATATTCACAGCGTTGCTAAATATTTATTATTAAATAACATGGTTGTCACGTCACACGTGTTATGTTGCAAATGTGATGTTAAATACATGTTATTTTTCAATATTATGTGATGTTATGATTTAGTTTAAAAATACACCCAAAAGTGATGTTAATTTCTTGTAATATAACATCCCTTGCTACCTGGGTACGTACTTAGTAATCATAAATTTTTGAAAGAGTAATACGAATCGTAACTGTGGTCTACAATTAACCTTTGCAAAGGCCTATGGGCTCGTCCATAAACAACTTAAAGCACTTAAGATGGAAGGAGTATTACCCCTCCCTACTAATACTCGCGAAATTGCTCGAAAAAAGAAAACATAATATAAATATTTAATAATAATTGTGGAAAAAACTTACACACATAAACAGACCACAAACACCGACATCTACCATTAAAGTCACAAAAAACGCGGTAAATTAAAAATAATGAAGGAAAAGCCATCGAATCCGGAAAGGACATCCACGGGACATCAACTCGGGACGACCCTGGGATGTACGAAAGACATACCTATATCCTTGGGATATACAGGCAGTATATCCTCAGGACATGCCTTTTGGGATATCGTTGAGATATACGACTAATGTCCCGGGACATGCGACATTGAGAAGACATTGAGAGGATATCTGGGGGATAATGTGTGTTATATGGGTTAAATCTCTGGAAACATTTCTGGACTTGTCAGAGGCCTTTGGCACTATGGATCATCAAAATCTGCTGGCAAAACTTGAAAACATACAATTATCTGAATAATTTATTATTGTGTTTTATAATGTCGATTTATTAAAGAGCTTAAACATGCGATTTAAATTTCTGGAAATATTTCTGGAATTCCCAATAGCCTTTGACACTGTGGATCATCAAAATATTCTGCCAAAACTACATCTAGATATCTGTTATTTTGAGTTTTAGTTTAAAGGAATCCGCCAATAAAAAAATGTATTAAAAACAAACTTTGTTTTATTTAAAATAAAGAAAAACTTATAGCACAACCAAATCTTATAAGTTTTATAAGCTTTAGCTTCTGCGTATCTAAACTAATTTGGGGCTCTTCATGAGCCTTATTCTGTTTTTATTTATTTATAGGTTTAAAGCTTATGTTCTAATTAACCACAAAAAAAATAACATAATAAAATCTAAGGTTTTATTTAACAACATACAGGATACACAGTCCTGATGAGTCCCAAAAGGATCAAATGGTATGTAATGGGAGATAACCATGAATGGAACATATTATTGAATGGGACAGTGCCGGTTTCTGAGCTATGCTTCGTAATTTTTGGTTTTTGTTACCAGCCCTAGATGCATCGTACGGGTCCGCAAATTGTACTTTTTTAATTTCTCTAACTTAGAAAAAAAATTTGAGACTTCTCATGACTTTTAATAATAGTTAGCTTGGAGATTAACCCTCATACACAATTTAGTCAATGTATAGATAAGGCCCGACAAAAAATTGCTTAAACTGATGTAAAAATTTGCAAGTTTTTCTAATGATATTTCTTTTTAGTAATTACAATTTCCACATCGTTTTATGTGTAATTACATTAACTAATATCAGTAGAATTAACATAGAAACTAAACATATCCATATTTTTAGTTTATAAGTCATATTTTTAATTTTTATGCAAAAAGAAGGAAGTTTCGTAAATCATCCAGGGTTTAATTTCCGTAGGACGTAATTAAATATGTTTTATTATTTTTTTTCGAAAAATTTTTGTTAAGGAATCGTAGAAAGTTGTAATTTGAAATATTTATTCTTAGTTATTGACAATTAAATAGTATATTCTATAACTAGTATGGAATAGACAATATTCCGCGCGAGCGGAAAGTTTGTCATAAGAGCCGGCAGGCGAATATGGCGGTCCCGCGAGCGCGGAATGACTATTCCATACGTGTTGTAGACTATACTTTTTCTTCGACTGCAAATATAAAACACAAGGTTAAAAACAATGTTTTTTGTGAGTCGACATTGTAAATGCAACTTAACACATATTTTTAAATAAAGCAATTAATGTTATTAATTTTTATTTAATTTTAGCACATATTTACAAATTATAATGCAAAAATTGAAAGTTATGTCAGATTGTTGTGACAGATATCAGGTTTAAATATTTAACAATAGATGGAGCAGTTTAAATTTTTTGAACTAAATTGATAAAAAATGGTTAAATATTAAGAAAAACTAATAAACTTTATGTAATTTTAACCCAAAACTTTAAACTGCATTTAATTATTAATTGTTTCATGGTAAAATATATATATTTTTGCTAATTTTGGTACAGTTTTCTTCACTTTTATAAACAAGAGATGGCACTACATGTGCTCATTCTAACACTTGATACGGAATATTCATACCGTATCTAGAGCTAGAATGTATTCATTCTATGTTTGAAAAGTGTGTGTATTTGCTTACATTTTAAAGCAGTCGTAGAAAAAATACATACAAGTTACTACCCGTGAAGTCCGTTAAGTTCAGGGCTAACCACACGTAATCAAATAAACTTAAGTTTATTTGACATACAATTGTATGTGTAAATGGAAAAGCCTTTTTATCTTATTATAAATGTCATAAAGTTTAGTAAATATTTTTTTTATATGTTAAAAAATGATTATACTTTAACTTAAAACAAAGGGCAAGTTCTAAAATGTAACCAATTATGAAAAAAATAACGACCTTACCCTACACTGTTATCTGTGCATTTGATTTTAACGATATATAGACAAGTTCTTTTTCTTTATTTATAATTACATAATAAAAAAATGTTCTTTTTAAATGCCGTTTATTCAAAGTTAAAATGTCACACTTTTCTCCTATAATAGTAGTTTCTTTCAATTTTTAAAGAACCTTTATTTAATTGAAACGTTTAAAAAGGTTAATAACCACAAAATCTTTTCAAGTTCATCGATGTCCGTCGAGCTGTCCGCCCATTGATAATTAATTTTTTGCCAAATACATGCGACGAGACCCTTTTGTAATGGGCAAATATCTCGGGGTTTTGGTAGGGTCGGGCTGGTAAAACACGTGGATTGGTTGAGTTGACTTTATTATCCAAGCTATTATAGAAAATTATGATTTTACAAATGTTAACGGGGGAGGCTGGCAAAGACTCACCTATTATAGAAAATGACCGGGCGCACTTTAACTTTAGTTAGGAAACTAGATTTAGATTTAACCTTAGGTTCATTCTTGTATTAGCACTGGACAAGGAGTGAAATGCGGCAATTCGATAAAATATAGTTAACAAAAAACGCTAGGTGTTTTTTGTTATAAAAACGAATAAATATAAAAATTAAATTAAGGTACCTTCACTGACATCTATGAGTGCGGGTGTTTGTGATTATTAGCCGGTAATAATGGTTTCGCTACATCTTTGCCCCCCCTAAACATGGGATCAGAAAAAAAAATCTCAGAAAAAAAAAATTTCTGAGAAAAAATCTTTCTGAGCACTATGTTGGATCATGATATTTTTTTAAATGTGAGACGTGAAAGGTTCCACGTTCCGTGTCATCTTCCACGTTAATAAGTACATAAGTTGCATCGCTGATTTGTTTTTTGATTTTAAATGGACCCTGAAAAAGTAATAACATTTTTTTAGTTTCTGCTCGAATTTTAGAAGAAATGTTGTTGGCTTTAAGTAAAACCAAGTCCCCTGGCTGAAATTTATAATAGGGTTTTCCAGGATTTTTATAAGCCCGTTTAGCGGCTTTATTGCGCAAAGTTGCGTTAGCTAAGATTAACTTTGCATTTTGGGAAATTTCTTCTTTGTCATCAGGATATTGAAGAAATGTTGGTAAAAGTTTGGGACGTTCGACACCCAATTGTAATTCGCACGGAGCAAATCCTGTACTCTCATGCACCACACAATTTAGGAATTCTATGAAATTGGGGACTTCCCAAGCCCAACGGGAGTGACGTTCGTTACAGTATGTTCTTAGTAGTCGGCCCAGTTCCCTCATTACCCGCTCTGACGGGTTAGCACAGGGATGTCGAACCGATGTGTACACTAGTTGTACCCCCAGCTCGGTCAGGGTATTTTTCCAATGATTGGATTTGAATTGTGTCCCTTGGTCCTGAAGTAATCTTTTTGTAATACCGTGGATTGGGAAGTAGTCATTGACTATACGGTTTACCATAGTTTTTGCTGTAGCGTTTTTCATAGGGTATAACGCCACAAATTTTGTGAACAAGTTTAACACCACAAAGATGTATGAAACGCCGCCCCTACTAGGGATCAAGGGTCCCAGTACATCTACTGCTAGAATATCTTCTTTATTTTTGGGGACAATCTGCATTTGCGCAGGTTGTGGTAAACTTGAGATTTTACTCTTCTGACAGATATCGCAGCTTTTAAGCTGTTTTTTTATAGAACGGTGCATGTTAGTCCACCATAGCTCGTCTCTCATGGCGATCCAGGTTTTATACACACCATAATGGCCGTATGCATCGTGATATGCAACAATAAATTGTGGTATTAAGTTACGGGGGATACACAATAAGTACTCGTCCGTTCTGCTACCTGCTTTGTATAAAATATTGTTGTGAATGATGAATTGTCGGCGAAGTTTTTCATCATTTGCATATTGTTGTTTAATATTTTGAAGCTTTTCATCATTATTTTGTAAGTTTTCAATGTCGACTAAAGTTCTCTGTAAGACTTCTGGAAGTTTTTGTATGGACAATAGTTGGAAACATTTGTCTTTTGGGACTGGAGGCCGTCCGATGGAGTACCTGCTCAACGCGTCAGCTTGGATGTTATCTCGTCCTGAAACAAAGATAGGCTCGAACCAGTATTCTTGTAGAATCAGCACCCAGCGAGAAATTCTGTCAGATAGCAAGCGACATTTATTGATGTACGTAATTGCTTTATTGTCGGTATGGAGAAAAAATTTAGCGCCAATTAAATGGACTCTCCATTTCTGAAAAGCGAATAAAACTGCAGAAATTTCTTTCTCCGTAGCTCCATAACGGGTTTCTCGGTCAAGTAACAGACGTGATGCATAAGCTACAACTTTTCTACTGCCCCCTATCACCTGAAATAAAATTGCTCCAACGGCGATGTCACTGCTGTCGGTCTGCACATGTAGGGGATGTGACTGCTCAGGATGGTAGAGTAACGCTTCTTCCTGTAAAAGACCCTTAAGACCCTGAAAAGACTTTTCTTGTTCATTAGTCCACTTCCATTGTGTTTTTTTTCTAAGAAGTTGCGTTAACGGCGCTGAAAGCTCAGCAAAACGGCTAGAAAACATGCGGTCGTACTGGCAAAGACCTAAAAACGATTGAAGCTGCTTAATGTTTTTCGGACGAACGTAGTTTTGAAGAGCCTGGATGCGCTCTGGGTTAGGGCGCACAGTTTCACCACTAATGATGTAACCTAAATATGACAACTCGGACTGAAAAAACCTACATTTACGTAATTTTACAGTAAGCCCTGCTGCGCGTAATTGGCAAAAAACTTTCTCCAAATGTTTAATGTGCTCCTCAAAATTCAAACTGGCGACACCCATATCATCGATGTATTTGAATAAGAAATCTTCAAAGTCGGTTCCGAATATTGCGTCCATTGCTCGGGTGAATGCACTTACGGCCGTTCGTATACCAAACGGTAAAACCCGAAAACGGTAAGTTTTATTTCCCACCAAAAAACCTAAAAATTGTCGGTCTTTTTCCCTGACCTCTATTTGCCAATAACCATGTGACAAATCGATGAGGGACATAACCCTTTTACGACCCATGCGTCTAACTAACTCCTCGACTAAAAGAGTTCGCTGGAAATCAGGTGCCATTTTGGAATTTAGGTGACGGGCATCAAGACAAACACGTACACTGCCATCGCGCTTAACTGCAACCATTAATGGCGAAATATATTTGGACGGAGCCTCTTCGATGACCCCCCACTCCACCATTTGAGTAATGGCTTTGTCAAACGCCTCTTTGTGAGCAACCGGGATCGGATACGGCTTTACAAAAAATGGCTTATCGTCGATAAGTTCTATGGCGTGAGTATATAAGTGAGTACGCCCTGGAATGTCCGAAAAAATATTTGAATATTTATTTAATAAATTAAAGAAAATAATTTTTTCATTTTCCAATAAATTTGTTTTTTGTAAAGTTTCATAAAATTTATTACTCGGGTCTGAAAGGGCTGCTTCATACAAAGATGAGTCATTCATGTTTGTTGGAGTTCCCTGTACAAACTTTTTATTTTGTATTTTTTGCGTTGTACCTTGAAATTTATTTGTATTGTTTTTTATAAATGAAAATTTTTTTTTGTTGTTTACGATATTGCACATACTAACGGTTTGTAGGTTTTCATGCTTATTACTTTTTTTGGGAACCATAATAAATTTATCATTAATTTTTACTACTAAATGTTTTTCTGCTAAATTAATGATAACATGTGAATTCCTTAAAAAATCACACCCCAATATAACCGGGAAAGTTAGCCCCGGAATAATTAAAAATTCTTGTGTAAATTCTTCGTTTAAAATAGAAAAAGGAATGTCACTTTGAACTTTAACTTTTTTATATTTGGATTTAAATGCTCCAACAACTCGAATGCCAGAACACTTAAAGTATGGAATTTGATCACGAAACTGAGCTATCTGATTCCACAAGTCCTCAGAAATTGCTGAGATAGACGATCCACTGTCAACAAGGGCTAAAAACCAAAAATCGAAGATTTTTATTTCTATTGTTGGCGATCGATTATCTATAATTCCGTGCTCAAAGTCACACTCTTCAAGAAGTTCTTCTGTTGGGTTATTTTTTGTTAGTATGTTAGTTCCTGAGGGCGGAGTACCCGAATCGGAACTTAGTTTTGGGACTCCGCCTCGTTTTCCGAGTGTAGTTCATTTTCAACGTCCAAAGTTGAAATATTCGGACGTGGGTTTCTATTAAAATTTTTGTTGTGCTGTGTAAAATTAGGATTAAAGTTTTGTTTATTTATTTTTGAGTTATCGTTATATTTATTTTTTTCTGTGTACAATGTATTTTGATTACGTTTTGAGTTTATAAAGTTATCGGCTTGTTTTAATCTATAAACTGCGTCATTTAAGGTATTTACGCCAATAAGGGCAGATGACACGTTCGGTGGAAAATGCGCACCTATGATATCTATAAGTTCTTCTTCGGAAATCGGGGGTTTGAGATGTTTTGCGAGAACTACATAGTGATTAAAATAGTCAGTGAAGGAACCTTGTTCATATTTTCCTAAATCTAACTGTGATTTAACCCTAGATTGTTGTTCGCGACCCCAAAAGTACCTTTTAAATTCCCTATTAAAATGTTCATAGTTTTGAAAAGAATTTGAGTAGGCATCCCACCAAGTTTTAGCGGATTTTTTTAACAAGCTGCTAATAATAACTGAAATTCTTTGAAAAGGCATATTATTTATATCTAAGTACCCTTCAAGTGCTTTTAAAAATTCTACTGGGTGTACTGAGTTATCATTATCAAAAATAGGTAAAAATTTACCAGCCTCGGCCGGAGAAATATTACAAAAATTTTGATTATTAACATTATTTTGATTTTCATTTAAAGGATTTAAATTTAAGTTTCTCATGGATTCAACTACTGTTGTTACTAGGCGTAAGATGTCTTCTTGTGACGGTGGCGGATACATAACTTGAGGTAACTCAGGATTATATGTCCTCGAGTACGGCGGAGGATCTGCATTTTCGGCGGGCGACTGGGGAACACGGCTTCTACGCGCTTCGCTTTCTGCCGTTGGAAAAAAACAGGCCGCCCCTGTATAGGACGGTGCCCCTGCACTAAACGTGGGTAAAGTTATCGTTGAAAATATTTCGGATGAAGTAGTAAAAACAGGAAAGATCCTACCTTGGCTGTTTAATTGCTGTTCAGTTACCCTAGGTCCTGTTCTGGGTGAGTGTACCAGGCGTCTGGGTCGGGCACCAGTGGGTGGTGGCGAGTTAAAGGCCATGCTTTTCTCAGCAGAAATTTCAGCAAATTTTAGCAAAATTTGTAACCAGCTCCACGATTGGTAGTCAAGTTGCGACGAGACCCTTTTGTAATGGGCAAATATCTCGGGGTTTTGGTAGGGTCGGGCTGGTAAAACACGTGGATTGGTTGAGTTGACTTTATTATCCAAGCTATTATAGAAAATTATGATTTTACAAATGTTAACGGGGGAGGCTGGCAAAGACTCACCTATTATAGAAAATGACCGGGCGCACTTTAACTTTAGTTAGGAAACTAGATTTAGATTTAACCTTAGGTTCATTCTTGTATTAGCACTGGACAAGGAGTGAAATGCGGCAATTCGATAAAATATAGTTAACAAAAAACGCTAGGTGTTTTTTGTTATAAAAACGAATAAATATAAAAATTAAATTAAGGTACCTTCACTGACATCTATGAGTGCGGGTGTTTGTGATTATTAGCCGGTAATAATGGTTTCGCTACATACATAAAAACAAAATTTTTGTGTTTGTTAATTATTAAATTAGAATAATACCTTGAACCGCGGGTCGAAATACGAAGAATCAAAGAAAAAATATGATGAGTCGGATAAATAAAATACGTCCATAAGAAAAAGGTACAATTTGCTAGAATTGCACTATGGGCCAGAATTTTTCTTGCGCGGCCAAAATTAACGAAAATCTATTTTGATTTTCCAAAAAAGGATAAAAGGATAAAAGCACTTGATTTAGGGATAGTCTAGTCAAATAATAAATGTAAATTGCAATAAATGTACACGGTCTGATATTTTAAAGGGTAGTAGTGGATGGTAACAGAACACTCCTGTTAGTTTTTCACCGGGTGATTTGCGTAAGGGGTGTCCGCTACCTTGAATTTTAGGGGTGAGTTGCTTAATATGTATCTTACGATAAAAATGCATATGACCAATTTTGTTAATGGAGTAATTTCCAACAATTGTTTTTTGGATCATTTTTTTAATATATTAATAACAATCGAGTTATAAATATTCAAAAATGTCTATGTTGTGGGAGTTTTTTCGATTTTTCAGCCAAGTCAAACAAAAATTGTTAGAAATTTTCCCCTTGACTGTTTTGCATTTTTATCGTAAGATGCATATTTAGCGAGATAATCGCACTCACCCCTAAAATTCAAGATAGCGAACACCCCTTACGCAAATCACCCGGTGAAAAACTAACAGGAGTGTTCTGTTACTATCCACTACTACCCTTTAAAATATCAGCCTGTATACATTTATTGCAATTTAACAAAGGTACCCATAAATCACCCAAATCCGTGACCATAGTGCAGTCACCGTTCCCTGAATCCACGTGGAATAGGCCAGTAAAAAAAATAAAATATTTTTTAAATTTATTTTTACTCTTTATTCACGTAATACGTAATAATATTATGAACATGAAACCCTATGTACTATTTCTCATGGACGTACAATAATAATTATGCTACGTTTATGCGAATTCGACATCCTGTTTGAAGATAGTTGTGTTATTACACATTATGACAGAATCAAGGTGGAATAATAAACATTATAAATTACTGAGGATAAAAGGTTATAATAGTATATAATAAACCCAAGACTGAAAAATAAGTTATATTAAGACTCAATATCACCCTATTGAAAATGACGGGTCTGCGCGGGTTTAAATGGTTATTTTCAATAGGGCAATTTATATATATATATATACAGTGCGGTCCAAAAGTCAACCCCCCCTCTCTTAACCTTTGAACGAGTAGAGATATCAATTTCAAATTTAGAACTCTTAAATAAGTTAACTTAAACTATCTTTAAGCATATATTCGATACTTTTATCTCTTAAAATGTGAGCAGGGGGGCATGGGGGGGAAATTTGTTTAAATGGAAAGGGGGGTCGTCTGATACATCATTTTAAAGCCTTTAAAATTCTCTATATAACCATACATTTTTAAAATTTTTAAACATGTTTTTTAAGGTTTTGATTTTTCAGTTTTGTGTGCTAAAAAAATAAACTTTTAAGTTTTTTTTTTGTTAATTTTTATTTATGTCAACTAAAATTAGTTTAAAAGTATAATTTATTTTTTCATTATGAAATTAGGCATTTTTAAAAAATTGTTTGGATTTTTTAGAGAAATTTTGACAAAAATACCCATTTGCAACCCTATTTTAAACCCAAAAAAAAAATGTTTAAAAAAAAATAAAAATATACAGTTAAATGGAAAATTTTATAAGCTTTAAAATGATGTATCACACGACCCACCTTTCTATTTAAAAAAATGTCGCCCCATGCCCCCCTGCCCACATTTTAAAAGCTAAAAGTATCAAATATATGCTTAAAGATAGTTTAAGTTGTCTTATTTAAGAGTTCTAAATTTGAAGTCGATATCTAAACTCGTTCAAAAGTTAAGAGGGGGGGGGGTGACTTTTGGACCGCTCTGTATACAGCCTGTTCCAGAACTCGCGTACCGAAATTTAAGAGGTTTTTCTACATCCAAAAATATGAAAAAAAGTTTCTATAAAGGTTGGTCCGGAAATGAGCCCTAAGGGAGCTACGGCCCTTCGAAGATGACGTATTGAATGGGGAACAAAAAAAAGCACCAATAAAATTTTAATGCTGCAGGGTGATTCTTCATTTAAAACTGAGCAAAAAAGTATTATACACCAAAACACCTAAATTTAATATTAAAGGAGTAATAGCCTTTTAAAAAGTAACGTTTTTGGTGGCACAAAATGTTACTTCCTCTTAATTGCATTTTTTTTTGATAACGGTTGCTCCTACAGTGTTACACTATATGATATTTTATATGTATTTTTACTCTAGAAATCTATATTTTTTACAACAAATCCAAAAAACATACACATAGAAAAGTTTGGGGCAAAAATGTTTTAAGCCTCATATATTTTGTCCGTCTGGGCACGCCTCTGGATAAATTAAAAAAATAAATTAACATAAACTTATTGCCCTTATTAATACTAGTATACATGGAAAAGCTCGCCGCTCTAGCTTAAACGGTACCCGAGTTATTAATTAAAAACCTTATTTTGATTACAATTTTAAAGGGCTCTAGATCCCTTAGGGCTCATTTCCGGACCAACCTTTATGGGAACTTTTTTTATATTTTTGGATCTAGAATCACCTCTTAAATTTTGGCATGCCAGTTATGGATCACCCTGTATATATATATATACCTATAGGTATATCTATAGACTTATATATACAGGGTTATTCACGGAAGTGGTCTATTAAAAGTTTATGGAGAACCAATAATTTTAAAAATCTAATATTTTGCACTTTGGGGTCTTTGAATATCGATTAAAAATATTTTCATGCTTGTACCACTTTCGGTTGTACCGGAAGTGGCACTTAACTTCAATTTTTTATGGAACACCCTATATATTTTTAATTTTTAAAATTAGCATTAAATTTGCTTTATTTTGATATGTACACTTTATGTCTATCTTTGGTAGTTTTTGAGTTATTCAAGTTTTTAGCGAAAAATTAGCAAATTCAAGCACCCCTAAAAAAATTAATTTCTCCTTTATTTTTTAAATTGGAGAAAAGTTGTTTTGCAGTTTACTCAATAATACTTAACCGAATTATCCTAAGCCGAAACAGAACCCAAAATTTATACAGGGTGTCTCAGAAAGTAAATCTAAATCTAAATTTAAAATAGCCACAACTCATTTTTTTTAATGGCACCCTATATATTTTTTTGTTTAGCTAAATAAAAACTTTAATTTTCTTTATAATGAATATAGGATACACTATAACCGTTTTCGAGTTATTTGAAAATTATTGTGAAAAAGCCGTATTTCTGTTAAAATTTGTTATACTTGTTAATCAAGTAGGCCAGTAAAATGAATCGATTTGTATTTAGGTATTTACCTTAAGGGCCATTAATATTATCCTTAAAAGTAAAGTCCTTTTTGACGTTAGCTAAAATATTTTTGAAAATCATCAGATTTTAAGGCCTGTACTTTTTTCTTTTTGTAATCGTGCATCTTGTGTTTTTTTAAGATTCTTTGGATGCTTGAATAGGACATTCCCAAGTCGTGACTAGTTGCAGGAATTTAGCCATCTGGATGAGCATAAACGTAACCCTTCGTTGCTTCTAATTGGTTTTGTTAGAGATTTCACTGCGTTTTCTTTCCCACATTGGGAAAAATTTATGTAAATTCTTTTATATTTTTAATATGACAGTCTTCGTAAATCAGGATATTTTGTATTAAATTTTCTGCAGGTTCTACTAATTATTAAATCATTTTCACTAAAAATAGCAAATAAATCTGAAATAACAGGGTAAGAATAAGCCTCTGTCATTATTTTACTCTAATTTATCACAATGACATTTAAGTTAAAGAAATAAAAACGAAATGTCATTTACCGGCCAACATTTTAAAGAAAATTTAATTCTTTAATTAACTAAATAAAAAAAACTATAGGGTGGCATTAAAAAAAAATGAGTTGTGGCTATTTTAAATTTGTTAGATTTGACCAAGCTTTCTGTGAAAACCTGTATAAATTTTGGGTTCAGTTTCGGCTTAGGATAATTGGGTTAAGTATTATTGAGTAAACCACACAACAAATTTTCTTCAATTTAAAGAGTCATTTTTTAGGGGTGCTTGAATTTGCTAATTTTTCGCTAAAGACTTGAATAACTTAAAAACTACTGGAGGTAGACATAAAGTGTTACACATCATAATAAAGCAAATTTAATGAAGATTTTAAAAATTAAAAAATATATGAGGTGTTCCATTTAAAAAATCTAAGTTGAGTACCACTTCCGGTACAACCAGAAGTGACAGAAGCATTAAAATCTCTTGTCAAAATGATATGATGTTGTAAAGTTTACGATTTCAATGCCTCCCTTGATAAAACCTATTAATGCTTTTTAAAAAGTTTCGGCAGACAACACAACAGTTGTGTGATATATATTCCAAATCTCATCGCGTTCAAAAATTACGAGGGGTGTGCCATTAAAAGGAATATGTAATGTACAGCCTGTTCCAGAAGTCGGGTAGAGAAATTTGAGGGTATATTAAAAATCCTCTGGAAAATATGAAAAAAAATTCAAAAAAAATCCATCTTCAATACTAATTAAAAAGGAAGCTATTTAATCTGACAAATCCTCTTGCTGATGTTAAATTACCTACAAATTAGTTTTTCCCTGCTTATTAGAAACTATGGTTTGGACGCAATTGTTAACGCGTGCATTGCTTGAGACTCAACTTTTTAGGTTATTATATTTTGACAAAACCGACAGAGGCTATCAAATATTCAATTAGTCCAAACCAAGTGATTCTCTCCATCCGGCGGTGGTTTTTTGACATTAATAAATATTTATGTCACATTAATCACCAAAGTCCAAACCTACAGAATATGTACCTGCAATAATTAAATTTGCTTCCATAGCTGCAAATTCAACTTTTAAAGGTAATTTAACATCAGCAGCAGTATTGGTCCACTTAAAGCGTTCTTATTTTTGAATTGTACGAAAATTATTTTTTTTTTACATTTTTTTCATATTTTCCAGAGGGTTTTTAATATACCCTCAAATTTCTGTAGGCGAGTTCTGGAACAGGCTGTATATGGACCGCATTTATTGGGCCCCAAATATTTGATGCATGATTCGTACCCATTGCAAAAATTGTTTTTGTTTATATTTTTATAACTTTAGAGATACAGTGGATTAATTTCAACACATGCAGCATTCTGTAAGTGTAATTTATTAATATGTAAATAGGACTAAGATTATGTGAAGATATGTTGCATTGGCATCCTAGGTATGCTCTTTGCAATATTTTATCAGAAGTTGCTTTTTAGTTCTTAACTTTTTTTAGAAGATTGCCAGGGGAAAACTGCTCAAAAGTTCAAGTATACAAATTGTAGAAAATCTGAAGGTACTACCCAGGAAACCAAAAGACGTATTTTTGACGTCAATTATTGCCCTGTTGAAAATGACGGGTCTGGGGGTATAAATGGTGCACAAACCGTACTTGAGCGGATGAAATTCACCCTCTCAAGTACCGTTTGTGCACCATTTATACCCGCCCAGACCCGTCATTTTCAATAGGGTGGGCACTAACTGACCTACATGACGTCATATTATGAAGTCTTTCTGTCGTCCCAGAGACCTGTATAAGTCACAGCTCAGGGACCATAGGCGGATTTAGGGGGGGCCATGGGGGCCATGCCCCCCCCCCCCAGCGAGATATATTAGCATATAAATACCTTTGGCGAAAGCGCAATTTTTTTCCTTATGGATGCCCCCCCCCCCTTAAAGTGAAATAAATCCGCCCTTGTCAGAGACGTAACGTTACTGACATTATAATAACGTCAGAAATATGAAAGAATTACGTGTTCAACATTATATATCTCTCCAATTAACAGTTATTTATGATATGAAAGAGAAAACTAGAATTTTGCCCATGAGAAAATTAACCCACAAGATTGGAGAAGGGGCTCTATTAATTTCTAGACCTTGAGGCTGGAGGCGGACTTCGCCTGGCGGAGTGGGTCAATTTTAAAAAGGGCAATATTATAATATGAGATCCTATGACAGGATTTCATAGAAAATTTCTTGCCATTACTCATATAACCTCCACAGGCATAGAAAATCCATACTAATCCGATGATGTACATCAAATTAGCACTGATAATTTAGCAGGCTAACTATAGTCGCTATAGCAACTAAACAGTACTGTTCAGTTTACGTAATTCCAGAAACAGACTATAAAGTCATCAATCTTTAATCAATATATAGATTTTAAAACTTTTTTTAGTGATAGAAAACAAATTGACGTCCCAGCGACGTACAATTTTGATGACGTCAAGATTTGACCAAAAACTGACGTCTTGTCGACGTCTGATATGCGTCGTATGTATGACGGCACAAATATGACCTAAAACTGACGTCGATAGTACGTCGGGGAAGTCATCTGGTTTCCTGGGTATTACCGTCAAGAATTTTCAAAAAATTGATTTTTTTACATTTTTCAACTCCTTCAAAAATAGCCTCCTAAAATATTTTTGAGAAATTCGAGATTTATAACGGTATATAACAACTTTTATTGAGCCCGCGCGTATTGGCTCCAAGCAGGTGTAATAGTATATTAAAGTACTAGTTTCATAACATACGTTTTCAGCGCACGAGTACAATTTTAACGAGCCGCTTGCGGCGAGTTTTCTAAAGTACCAGTGCGCTAAAAACGTGTTATGAAACGAGTGCTTTTTACAATTTTTTCTGTTTTGCTCTAAAATTTAAAAAACTTACATTTAAATTGATGACTAATTTAGGGATTTTTGTTTTGGGTTGGCATGACAGTTTACACTATGTTTAAAATTCTAAAAACAAATGATATTTTGATATATTTTACAGTCATCTCTTCTTTTTTCACTGCATTTAACCAGTCCACAATTTTAACACGGTAAAAAATAACCCAAACACAAAATTTTGTAAAAAATTAAACTTTAAATCGACATTGACATTTGCACGCAAAATATCAAGAGATGGGCTTTTGTATGTTGCCACCCAAAAGAAAAAAAAGTAGAGACCTCTTATGGGCCTATAAGAACACGCAAAATGCGTGTGATTATGAGCTTATAAGAGTCGCAAAATAGAAAAAAACTTTAAAAGCGTTTCTCTCGAAATGAATTATTTTTAAACTAATGACAGTTAATCTCCGGATAGGCTGAACCGATTACAATAAATCTTAGCCCGTTTTTTTGTTTATTAACATGCCCTGCAGGGTAATTTACTACAATTTGGCGAAAAATAAAGAAAAAAAAAATAGCAAGGAAAAAACTATGAAAGGTCGTTTTTCACACTTTTTTTCAAACATCAACCATTTTTTTTTCTTTATCCATTTTTCATCAATGGTAGTAAATTACACTGTCCGAAACCTTCCTCTTCAAGAAACTTTTTGAATTTTTTGTTTCTGACTTACCAATCAAGGATTTGTGGAGCACTCAACTTTGGCGCCCTCTATAAATTAGAATCAAAATTGAAAAAAAAATTGTATTCTCAAACAATGAAATAATGTTTTGAAAAAAATGTTGTAATTATATTTAATAAAGGAGCTAAAAAAAAATCATAAAAATATGCTTTTTTTGGCCTTCTAGACGGTAATAGTAATCTATCGAGGAAATCTAGGAAATATCATCTTTATCAAAATTTGATTTCTACATTTAATGTAGAACCTTTTTTTAGGTAATTTTCAGGATTTTTCGAGGTAATCTTGGAAGAAAGAAGGTTTTAAAAGCAATTCAGTATGCATTTTAGTTACTCTTCCAGCGAAGAGAGAATACATTTTATGCCATTATCTGGCATTATTCTCACATTCAAAATGAGAATGAACTGTGAAGAAATATTTCGTTGACTGGTTTGTTTCGATTTTACAGAACCAGGAAAGTGTTGGTTTAATAAAAAAGTTATTTATTCCATCTAATTACAGGGTGGCCCAAAAAACCGGACACTTTTTAAACCGTTATAACTTTTTTTGCCTTTTGACCGATTTACACCAAATTTGAAATGAATATACTAAAAACATGTAAGATTTGGAAGATAATTTTATTCATTTAAAGTATTATCATATTGCTCAGTAATAAAGATTTTTCCGAAGGGGTTGCTTTAAAGCGTTGGGGATTAGAGCAAAATGTATAATATGATAACTTTCTGACCTAACTATGTTCAGTGATCTTCCTTCAATAGATGATTATGTTTAAATTTTAATATAAAATTGTAGTTTATTTTTTATTCATATTTTTCCGAAAGGTTACAAATTGCAAAAAATTGATATTTAAACGCAAAAAAAAACGATTCAGTAGGCGTGTTATTTATCTGACATATCTCAAAAAATATTCTCTTAATTTAAAAAATATTTAAAATGACTAAAAAACTGAAAAAATTTCGAATTACTTTAATTAAGGGGAAAAATGTGAAAGCTGAATTCTAGATATATATTTTAAGAAAAATGGGTATTACATAACACAAAAATTATAAATGGCGTATGGAAATTCGAAAATTTTACTACATTATCATGAGAAATAATAAATCGCTAAAATAAAACAAGATTTAAGTATTTTCTAAACGAAGAAAGAATTTAAAGAATATGTTTTTATTACACATAAGTTATATAAAACACTGTCTTATTTTTTAACCATAATATAAAAGCACATTATGGTACAGGATCTTGGTTGCTTATTTGTAGTAATAATTCCATATTGGTTTACAAAAATTCCCATCATCCTTTATTTTTTAAGTTAAGCACTTTTTTTCGTTTTGACAAAAACTAGACTTATTTTTTATTTTTCTACACATTTTTGTTTTTACATATTCTGTATTGTTCATCTTCCTTAAAATATATATCCACCACAATGCAGTGTTAATGCGTCTTTCTTAGTTTTTTGATCAGTGATTTTTAATATTTTTAATTTGACATATTATTTTTTGAGACATGTCAAAATTACTTTTAGATAACCGCCTACTTAATCATTTTTTTCAAGGTAAAAAATCCATTTAACGCTATCTGTAGCCTTTCGGAAAAATAATTATAAAAAATAAATTACAATTTTAAATTAAAAGGTAAACACATAAAACTATTGAAGATAGACCATTTAACATAATACAGACGAAAAGTTATAATTTTTTAGATTTTGCTCTAATCCCCATGGGTCTAAAACCCAAACCTCCCATGCCACCTATGACCATGACTTTTATTAAGCAACTAACCTAGATTATTTTAAACCCAAACTTGTCCATTTATATATGCATTTTACAAGAAAATGCTTTTTTGCTGGTAGAGACCTCTAGGAATTTTTCGATTTTGGCAAAATTTGGTCTGAAGCATTTTTTTATAAGGGAAAATAAAATGAGGGGGTAGCCCGTTAACATTTCAAATTTTCGCATTTTAAGAAGCACCCTAACCAGTACGTTGATTGGAAAAATGCATGGATAGAAAATTAAAAAATCCTGTACTAAATATGTAATATTACATACAGCTTGGATCAACTTTAAAACAAAAAGTCCTTGCACCAACGGAATATTTTCATATTTTCTATTATGTCTCAAAAGTATTTATTGTCAATATGAAAATAATCGGTAGAGGGATTCGTGAGATAAATCGAATTTCATTTGTTTTTATATTTTTTTCAGTGTATGTTTAATTTTTATTACGGTTATCGAAAGAGTTTATTTTTTCAAGCAATTTTATAGAATATCTTTGTTTTTATTTTCATTTGTTTCTAAATTATTTAAAATTAAAATTGACAAAACTCATTTTTTAATCAAGTAACCTGTTGTAACCTGTTGTGATATTAAAATGTTTTAAAATAATTTAAAATTAGCTTAATGATATCTACAAATTTTATGTTAGAAAATTACCACAAAATGGCTCTAAGCACCAGAACACAATATTTATAGAATAAAATTAAGTTGGCGTTGGTACTAAGTTAGAGCCATTTTGTGGTAATTTTCTAACATAAAATTTGTAGATGCCGTTAAGCTAATTTTAAATTATTTTAATTTTTTTAAATATCTCAACAAGAGGTTGTTTGATTAAAAAATGAGTTTTGTCAATTTTTATTTTAAATAATATAGATATTCTACAAAATTTCTTAAATAAATAAACTCTTTTGATATCCGCAATGAAAAGTAAACATACACTGAAAAAAATATAAAAACAAATGAAATACCATTTATCTCACGAATCCATCTACCGATTATTTTCATACTGACAATAAATACTCGGCTTACATCGTAAAAGAGATTTATGAAAAAATCCCATCGGTGCAAGGACTTTTGTTTTAAAGTTGAGCCATGACCACCGTGTACATATTTAGTATAGCAATTTATGCATATGCAGTGCGTAATATGCATTTATTTACATGTAGGGAAACTGTTGTACCATGGACCTATTTGTACCTAGAACCTACACTTAAATTTCAAATTTCCGGGTATAATTTCTCCAAATCGACAGTGGTAGTTTATTACCCATCCGATAGATGGTTATTTTCAGTTTATTCGAAAACATTGTCGGCAAGCGTGTGTGTCTTATTCCGCTAAGTAATATTTTACATTGAAAAGTAAGTATTTTGGCTGCGACTTCTTTGATGGTAGTTGCCTTTACATGCTTTATATCCAGTATATTTATTTTTTTGTTGAAATACATGTTATTAAACGTATAACACGTTGAACTTTCGGCAGGTTTGATCGATACTCCGTGGCATCTTTAGACATGTCATGATCCGCATATTTTATATGGTGTTAAAATTTTAAAAATAATATTGCTTTAATTAGCGCAAATACATTCTGGCCTTCAAGAGATTTACTTCGGCAAAGTCCGGTTTATTTTACATTAGATCGGACCCCTTTTCGGTGTTTCTTGTCGGTATGACTTAAAAGTTGCCTCATAATCTTAATTGTTTAAACAAATCTAATTTATGAGCGAAATGATCGTTTTAGAAGTCAGAAATAGTAATTAGCTTGCAAATTGATGAGACTGGAACTCTTTTGTCGGGGTAATTAAATATATCCGGTATCTTTAGAAATATTTTGCGCTAAAAGCTTTGTCAAATAAATTTAACTATTGGCCTACTTATTGTGAAAAAAAAACCATATTGATTCAGTTTTACTTAGAGTTTCTCCATGTCAATTTCAAAAGTGAAAATGTAGCTTCTGTGAGACATAATTTTGAGAATTATTCTTGAATTAAAAATAGTTTTTAAACTTTTGAGACTTGTAATATCAGACATAAAAATAATTTTAAACACTTATAAATATTGTTAGTATGAACACTGATAGAAATTTTGACGAATATTAATGAATTTTAAAAAATATTCCTTAAACTTATTTAAATGACTTATACGAACCAGTTTTAATATTTACACTGAGAGAAATGAGGACAATAAATTGGACTTTGAAAATTATGGTGAAAAGTTGGAATTTCAAACATAGAATGTTTTAATTTAGAAGTATTTAATGGAAAACTAATATATAATGAAAATTCGAATTTAAGGGCTTTGCATAGAAGTAGGACTTAGAAGTAAGAATTGATCGTTCATGTTCTTGAAGAATTTATTCACATTTATTTAATATATTATTCTTAAGTTAAGAAGAAATCGTTTTAATCTGTTTCCAAAGCACCATCGTACTAGAACTTAAGCTCCCGAATAAAGTGATACGTGGTTAAGTATACTCTTCGCTCGGGTATACTTTAAATACTATAGAAGATTGGATGGCCAACCTAACTGAGTAAGTTATAATAAAAGTTATAATCTCTGCTCGGCTATAACCGAATTCTATACCACTTCACAACATTAGTTGTCTAAAGATGCCATTGACCTTTTTTGCATCGCAAAATGTAAAAATAGGGTTGAGGTACAACATGTTCCCCTACTTTTATTAAATTTTATATAAACATAAATAACTATACGTAAATATACCGTATATACGGTAATTTTATTAACTATGATAAGCTCAGAAAAATTTCAATTAAAGCTAATAGCTTTAAGCTATTTAATTTCAAAGCTTAAAATGCGCCTTCAGGGACTTTTTTAAAATGGTTCCAATAAGATTTTGTCACATAATCCTATTGGAATTTATTTGTATAACTATAGTTGATAGTCTTGAAAGCAAGTTTGTACGTAAATATGTGGGATTTATTTTAACAATTATAATTTAATAAAATGCACTTACAACTTTAGTCTAGACTTATTAGGTCATTTATCGATACACGAGCAACATTTATTTGAATTAATTAGCATTGCTACTATTTACATATTCTATTTCTATCACAAACAAAGAACCATAAATTAGGGTGTGTTCATAAGTAAATGGTACTCCAGTACTTATGAGTGAAGACATGGAATACATCCACCCTAAAAAATTATTCTATAGCTTTAAACTGCGGACAAGGTTAAAAACAATGTTTTTTGTGACTCGACATTGTAAATGCAACAAAACACATATTTTTAAATAAAGCAATTAATGTTATTTAATAATTTTATCAAATCAGTACTTAAAAAAGATTTTTATTTAATTTTAGCACATATTTACAAATTATAATGCAAAAATTGAAGGTTATGTCAGATTGTTATGACAGATATCAGGTTTAAATATTTAACAATAGATGGAGCAGTCTTAATTTTTTGAACTAAATTGATAAAAAATGGTCAAATATTAAGAAAAACTAATAAACTTTACGTAATTTTAACGCAAAACTTTAAACTGCATTAAATTATTCAATGTTTCATTGTAAAATATATATATTTTTGCTAATTTCGCTACAGTTTTCTTTACTTTTATAAACAAGAGATGGCACTACATGTGCTCATTCTAACTCTTGATACGGAATATTCATACCGTATCTAGAGCTAGAATGGATTAATTCTGTGTTTGAAAAGTGTGTGTATTTGCTTACATTCATACATTACAATAATTAAATACGGAACAACTATTTTTCTGGTGCAACCAGAAATCTGGTAAAGGCAACAAGATTAATTGTTGTGCTTACCAAATCCCTAAAATTCAAGTTTGCTTCTGGCAACCACAACAAGTTGTGTTGTTGCCCTTCACTGAAAAAATTATTTTGTAAAATTACTATAACTATCGCTGGTTATTTTTTGCCAAACACTATCAGAGTAAATTTATTAGCGTAATATATTTTTACTACTAGTTATGTAAAAATACGTATTAAATTATTTTCTAAAATTACAAAACATTTGTTTAAATTATCAGAATAGTATTGATAATATTACAAAAGAATACTTAAAATTCATAAGAGACGAGTAAAATTACCATACTATATTTCCAATCGTTATTTATATTTGTTGCATTTATAATAGCAGTTTTAATTTGTTTTATAATATATTTACAAAAATATTGTAAATTTATTGCTTAAATAAACAACTTATTTGTAATTCTACACATTATTATTACAAATATTTCACATATTTACGATAACTATTACAGTGTTTTTACATATTTTTTTTAAACGCAGTGTAATTTTACATTATTTTTGTAAAATGTTATCGAAACTTAAAATTATTTTGCAAAATTAATAATGAAATTCAATTTTTTTTTTGTGAAATTAAAACTGAATTTTACAATTTTACTGCTATGTATAAAAAAGAATATGTAAAACAAAAAGTCTGGGTATGAAGTTGAAACTACAAATAAAACACATTATAAACTGGAAGGTGTTTTTATTACATAAATATGTTAAGAAACTATACTACTATAATACTACTAAACTGGAATAATTGTCTTTGTGTAAAGGGTGTTTCAAATGTCCCGCCCATGCATTTTATCTCGTAAGCGGTTAGAGATCATTAAAAAATTTCAAGAGGACGTTATACATCTCAATCTATACCATAACTAAGACTATCTCTATTTGGTATTAACACAAATACAAACCTATTCTTCTTAAAAAATTTACCTGCCGACAGCTTTGCACAACTATGGATATATTAGCCAAAATGTAACCTACACCTACAAAAACTACAAAATAACATCCAAATAACAAGGATAAGTTACTTACCGATTATAAATATAACAAAAGTAAACAAAACAAAGCTAAATTAAAAAAAAAAAACATTTTCCGGCGTCTCACAACAACGTGCTACGGCATCAACTGGTACAAGGAGGAGCACCCATTAGGCAGTTCCGCTTCGTTGCTAGTCTTATTAAGGTAAATTCACAATAACTGTAGTAATAACGCAATTTTGTTTGTAAAATTAAGGTTTTGTTAATTTACATTAAATGATAAAAAGTTCTTTAAAATTCATTTGTATTTATACAATGCTTATAGTAAAATCCTTAATGGATAAAGTAAAAATTATGATTATTGTATAAAACTAACAACAGTTTGCTAAATAACATTATTAAAATTACAACATTTTTGTAAAAATATATATATTTTTTATTTTCATATTTTGCATTATTATTGCTATTTAAATTTACTAATTATTGTGTAATTTTACCCCTATTTTTTTCAGTGTTACCAGAAATCTGGCTGCAGCAATCAGAAAAATTGTTGGTCCCTTTTTTCAGTGTAATAATTAAAAATATCAATGTGTTTTCAATTAAATTTATGGTTAATATTTATAAACAGCCGCCTACATAATTTATAGGCATGTAAATGCATTTAAAATCACACAATATTCGTTACTATGCGGAGATCCTGTAAATATTAATTATAAATTGTAATTACTGTTAATTATTGACAATTCGCACTCTTGTTCAAATAAAACAAGCCGTGAAGATATATATTGCTTCGCAGTCTGCAGTATACCCCTCACAGTTGTAAGTAGCTTTTTTTTTCCTGGTGATGTTTTAAAGTAAACTTAAATTTTATTGGGATGTTTTTAATGGAGCTCTCTACAACTAAAATTATGAAACAAAAGACGTCTACCCTATCTCTATCTCATTTGTGCTACACTTTCCAGCCAATCAAATAAATACTGTATTTGTTTTTCATACAACAAACACAGTATTTATTTGGTTGGCAGTGTAGCACTGAGCGGCACAAACGAACATAGCTAATGTGAATCTGTAGAATAAGATAATTCTACTAAAATTTAGATAGCGCCAGTAATTTCGTTAATAAAAATAATATAGTTACACTTTTCGCCCGGCCAAGTAAATATTGTATTTGTTCAACAAAGAACAAATACAGAATTTGTTTGGTTGGGTGGAAGTGGGAGTGTACGTATGTCTTCTATCCTTTTTGGGTAGAACTTTTGTCCCTGGCTAATCTAACGGGAGAAATCGCCATTTTTAAGCTGCGTCCCCTATATATATTTTTTTGTTTTTAGATGGATTTTTCTTTCAAATTGGATTAGCTGGGATTTTGATTAATACAATTTTGTGTTCCAATTTTGAAATATTAGCTGAAAACTTGTACAGCGTAATCACAAAAACAAATTAAAAAATCCTAAAACTGACGAAAACTGTTTATGGGTCATATAATTATCGGCTTTTGCTTGTATATGATGCGCTATATCAAGAAAGCGCTACAAAATTAGTAAGAATCGATACTTAGGTCAAAATATGCAAAAAGTGGATTTTCGGTTTTTACATGTTAGCTCCACAGTTGATAGTTGATATCACGTTTCCCTCTATTTTTTTAAATTTTTTTAAAAGTCTATAACTTTTTTGTTCTTGGACTTTTTTTTAACTTTGTACTATTGTGTTTTTAATATAAGTAATTATTCCTATAAAATAAAGTAGATCGGAGATTTTCTTTCACTATTTTAGGTTTTTTTTATGTTTAGTCCCCCACAACTTTCTTATATTGGGGGATTTCTTTCAATTTTAATTGACTTAGAGCACCTACCAAGATTAATTTTTCCTGAACTTTATGATAATAAAAATTTAATCGCTTTTGATATCATCACCATGATGAACCTTTTAATTATACCACAGCTATATATGGATCATAATATAATTATTTTGAAAACATTTTACTATTACGTATGCAGTCTGTTATGTGTTTATATTTACATCATAATTTAAAGAGAAATAATCATGCTTTTACTATACAGTTTGTTATGGAGAGAAACAAGCTTTGAAGACATATAGGGTTATTCTTGGTACAGCCCCCGTAACTTTTAAACGGGATGAGATTTAAACTAAAATTTTAAACAAAATTAATTTTTAAAAAATATTGAATCAATCAATTTTAAAGAAAAAATAATGTTCATTTTTTTTTTAATAAAAGTTACATGGTTAAATAGAAAATGTTACCCAGATAGCACAAAGTGATACTATAGACATCCATTGGACGTATGTTCATGGACGGCTGTATGTCCATAGGATGCCCATTTTTTCTCTATGGACGTCCCATGGACATCCGTTCAGAGTCCAGATGACACAACTGTGGACATCCATAAGGTGTCCGTTCGAACCATCCATCCAGCGTCCATTGGACTTGCTTTTTTGCTTACTTAAACTGGTTTTTGCTACTGTGAAAAACTTAATAGAACCTTTTTTTTACTTTCTCATAAAAGAAAGTATTGTGATGGAAAAAAAATGATTTTTTTTTGTTTAAATCACGTTATTATTTTCTGAAACGTCGAGAAAAATCAAAATAAGCAACAAAAAAAAAGATGTCTGTCTGTCGGTCAGTCTGTCTTTCTGTATCCACGATAACTTAAGAACGCTTTGAGCTAGCGTATTAAAATTTGGTATACAGATGTATTTTTATATTACCTTGGACAAGTTCGTATTTGAGCAAAATCGGTTGGGGGGAAAGGGGGTAAAAGGGGGTACATTTTTTTTTTGATCGTAATTTTTAATGTACCTAAAAGGGATCTAAAATGGACGTCCATTGGACGACCGGTGCTATATAGAGCTCTTTATAATGACATATCACAAGAATTAGGGTGTTAGTTAAAATACTGCCCCCCTGGCGCCGCCTTAGGAAATAAAAAATTGAAAAATATTACAAACGATAGTTTTTGAAGTTTATTTTAAAAGTTACGGCGGCACACGCTGAACAGAATATACACTGTATAATGTTTCACATTACAAGAAGCGCTTATATGCAGCTCTTCGTGCCGCGGTTTGATAAACTGCGCATGCGCATGCATTGACCGTATTTCAATATATTATTTTAAATAAAAAACATTTTTTTACAAAAAAAAAACACCAAACAGACACCAAACTAACGTTGACGTAAACCAAGTCCCCCTCATTAAAAAAAAAACACCAAACAACAAAAAACCAAAACAAACTCCGGCACGGAGAGCTGCAATTAGGCACTTGTCACATTCCATAGTATACTCTCCGCAGTTGCAAGTAGCTTTTTCCTTTTTCCAAAGAGTCCAAACCTAATTAAATTGTACTTTTAGATATTTCTGATTTTTAAGTGGCGCCCCTATAGGTTCTTTGTTTTTAAATATAATTTTTTTTTATTTGGTAGTTTAACTAAAATCACCTTTTTAAACCGTGGGCCACCGCTCCTTCCGCCGGCCTTGGTCACAAGTGTTCAAGGGACAACTGTGCCAATGGCATCATACTAATCCGGCGAATCACCGGCGGTAATGTGCGTCAAATCAGTAGCGAGTAGACTATCGGACTTAAAAAATTAAAGTTTCTCATTACTGTCCCGAACGAGCCAAAGGCTTAATGCGATGAGTCTTCCATCACTTTCCCGAACGGCTGCCTATCATCGGCAGTCTACGTCGGGCCGACGAGGGGCCAAAAGCTTAATGCAATGATCCTTAACCATAACTTTCCTAATCGGCAGTCTACGTCGGCACTTCTCCCCATTGTCATCATTTTGTCGAATATAATTTTATATGAGCCTTCACTTTCAGCTAGATCCTCTCACCCCTAGGTCGGTGACATAATTGTTAAACTACTAATCAAATATTAACGGCTCTTATTACTAATAAGAGCCGGGCTGTGCTAATAACTTATTAGCATAGCCCGGGAGAATCCAGTTATGAGTCATAATTTATGAATCGAGAAAAAAACACGAATACATATACAAACACAGTTATTTAATTACATATATTAATACATACATAACTTCCTACCAACAATATGGTCTGTTTGTTAAACAAGGAATACTAAACAATAAAATATTACATAAAAAGTAAAAGATAAAATAATAAACTTTATAAAATCATTATAAGATAAATTTGTATTTGTTGTAAATAACAAAAAGGTAAAAGAACAAAAGGTGCGCATTGCACACCTGTCACTCTAATACCTAGGTAATATGCTGAGAGTATAAATGATTTTTTAAAATTTGCACAGAAAATTTAATAACATCTAAAGCTATGTTTTTAAGAAGAATTTTTGGAATTTTAAAAGTTTTAAAAAAATTTACAAAAAAGATAGAAATTGTTCCTCGAGCTCCAATAAAAATTCCTATAATTTCAATTTCCCTAATATTAAATTTTTCTTTAAAGTAATTTATGGTTCCATTATAAATATTTTTTTTTCTTGGTTTACTTCTTCCGGTTGTTCTTTATTCTTTTCAAATCTCATAGTAGGATCAACAATATAGGCTTTACTGGCTTTTCTATCTATGGCAATGATATCAATTCTTCTTATGCTGTCATCCTCAGATATACAATGAACTTCCTGATAAACTTCAAATTTTAATTTTAAGGCTTCAGCAATAGTAGATCTAATTGAGTTATGTCTGGTGTTTCTAAGTAGGACAAGATCCCAAAACGTGTGGCAAAGTTTCGGTCTCAGTGCAGTGCCTGCACTGGTAGCCGTTTTGAGATCGTCCAGGAATACCTCTTACATTAGAAACATAACCATTCATTTTGATTGCTTCTTTCCATTCGCATACTGATAAACCTTCCTGCGTTCTGATCCAACTATTTGCTGGCGTATACTCATCAAACAGAATTACTCCACTACCTTTTTGCTTTCTGCCAGTTTAAAAATTCTTCGTGTCTTAAAATTTCTCTTAAATGTTTACCGGTGATAGATTCCACACTTTGTGTTAAATTTTTAATTTTAAGTTTTTCAATGCAATTTTCTAATTCTTTGTCTAAAGGTCGAATTAAATTAACAATTTCATTATTATTAGATTTTAGTTTCTTAATGCAGTTAAAATTTTGTATGAAGGCTTCCCAGGATGCTTTAAATATACCTAAACCTTTAACTTTTGTTGAACTGTACAACATATTATTTGGAGTATCTGATGGAATTTCTAGAATTTCTTTAACTGCAGATTTAATCATTATATCAATATCGTTTAAGAAATTCATTGGTAACTTATTTAATGGAGTTGATTGAAAAGAATAAACAAGCGATGGCCAGATGGAATAATTTAAAATGTTAAACTTTTGATTACTTTTTAAAAGAGGCGATGTGGATAGTTTATTTAATTTAGTTTTCAGATCATTTATAATTTTTTCGCTATTGAGCACAATTTCATCTTTGAAGGTTACTCCTAAGTATTTTATTTTCTCATTGACGCTTAAGCATTTTATTGGTATTAACTTAGAATCAGTTAAACGACCTTCCTTAATGTTGATGGCGACGCACTTATCTTCATTAAATGATAGACCAATTTAGGAAAATCGTTCTTTTACCATTGTGTAAAGCATAAGAGCAAAACCTAAAATGGTGGTCGATGGTAAATTTTCCGAGAGTTCATAGCCGTATTTACTTGCTATTTCGTCTTCAGAAAATTCTTCAATAATATGGTCTGTAGAAAGATTATAAAGGTCAGGAGAAAGAGGAGCACCCTGTAATAATCCTCTTAAAAATTTAATTTGTTTTGTTTTACCTTTTTCTATTTCAATTTGTGTGGTATTATTTTTTTGTAGATCTATAATGACGGCTTTTAAATTTTCTGGAATAGGTGATGTATTTATGCATGATTCAAGGTGGTTATGACCAATATTATCATAAGCTTTTCGAATATCCAAAAAAATTATAGATACATTAGATTTCTTTTTCTTAGCATCCTTCAAAATTCCATTGAGTATAGAAGTATTAATGAGTGTACCAGGAACAGCTGTAAATCCCCTTTGATTAGGTTGAAAAGATATGTAGGTTTTGATCTGTTTTTGAATCACCTTTTCAAATAATCTTCTTACAATAGAGCAAATGGAGATAGGTCTCCAGTTATTTAATAATTTTGGATCACCCCCTATATGTATAAGGATGGTTCTTGCTTTTTTTAAGCACTCTGGTATTTTTCCAAATCTTATAATGTTTGTCATAAGATCTGCTAATATAATTTTTATTTTTTTATTTTTTAAAACACGAACAGTAACCTTATCTAAGCCACTTGAAGTATCAACTTTAATTTGTTTTAAAGAAGCGTCTATTTCTTTAACAGTTATAGTTGAATTATAATTATTGTTAACACGATCTATTTCTTTTTTAGATAATTTTGATTCATATTTTAATTTAGCGTGTTTAGTGTGTTTTCTGTAGAAAATATGTTTTCAAAATGATTATGTATTTCACCAATTGGTATCTTACATTTTTGTTTATTTTCATCCACAACCATTCTTATAGCTTTTCTTCTTTGATTGTAATAGAAATATTGTGCTTGGTCATACTCATATTTCTCTTTTCTCTTTAGACGGTCTTTCATAGTTCGCTTTTGGGGATTTCTATTATCTTGATATGTTCTATTATGAGAATATGCTTTACCTTTTTTGCGTAATTCATAATACTTTGTAGCTGGATGTTTTGGGCTAGGAAGTTTAGGCATAGCTTTATTGTAAAGATAAGATAAAAAATCCTCAACATTTTTATTAAACAATTGCCACTCTTCATTATTCGATTTAAAAAAATTCTCCCATTTAATTAATTCGGAGTCTTCACTTTGAGGTAAAGAAGAAACATTAGAATATGAAATATTCGTATCTGGAAAACTATTGTTAGTATAAAGAGAAGGTATTTTTTCTCTTTGCTCCTTTGGATGTGCTTTAGATATATGTATTTGAATATTTAAATAAAGTTTTCCACATATCCTACATTTTACAAGATTCTCAATATCGTTAGTTTTGTTGTTAAGTTGTTGCTTGTCTATGGAATTTTTATTTGTTGGGTGCACTTTTCCAGTATGGATTTTTAGTCCATTTTCGTTTTTAAATGCTTTTTTACACAGTTGACACACAATGTTTCTTAAAAAGTCCAAAAATATGTTGATTTGTATTAAACGAATAGAATATATTCTCCGTTGATGCATACCATATTCTTAACCTTTCATATTTAAAGCAATATTTTTCTTCAAATAAGAATATGAATTCTATATGAGAATATTATTCTCATCGTTATATACAAATCAACATACTCTTGATTTAAGAAACATTTTTCTGTGTGCATTTCTGTGTTTCAAAGTTTATGACTCATAACTGGGATCTCACCGGTGTATGGTTATTAGTAAGTAAAAATTTAATTAATTTTAACTGTGTGTGGCAAACCGCTAAGGAATTCAGGTGTACAAATTGGAAGAAATCTTAAAGGTAATCTCTCAAATATACCAAGGAATTTATGTGTGCTTTTTTTCAGCGGTTTACCCCTCGTTTTAACTAGTATTTTCTCAAAATTATAAAATTATTATGTCTACTCCAAAGTTTTTTTTTCTTTAGTATTTTCTGAGCTAAAAAAAAATATTTGAGATTTTTCCCTGTGTAGATTTGAAAATCATTTATAAAGAAAATACTAGATTCAAGGTGATTTTGATAGTTTTAATTATTTTTATCAATAGACAAGTTTTGTAAACACATTTTGAATTAATTTGCGAAATTTAATAATAACAAATTTGTACTTCAGTATAATTTTAATTTATTTAATGATGAATATAAAAACTGACATTTATTTACCAAAGCTCACCCTATTGTCCTGGTACATTACAAAACGGGAGTTTTAAATAAGCATTTACGCACGCACTATGGAACGAAGCGGGCCATACGTTGGACATGGTATCTTTCTTGAAAACGGTAGTCGGGATTTTGATAAAATTTGGTATGTAGCTATTTTTAGGTATGAGAAAGCCTTTTAGCTAGGTTTCATTTTTGGCAAAAATCCGAAATCTGGAAAATCTGTAAATCTTAGAAAAAATTAAATTAATATTTTTTTATATGATTAACTAAGTAATATGGATAAGTTCTAAAAAATAAAAAATATTGATAAATTCTGGAAAATGTATATAACTTGTAAAATTATTATCTTAGCTAATAAGTTCTGGAAAAATTCTGGAAAAATTCTCAAAAACTTTTAAAATAGTGACAAAAAAAAATTATAAAAAAATGTGACAATAAAACAAACTAAATAAAGTAAATAATTTTTATATAGGTACTTTTATCAAAAACAAGTAATTCCCTAGCTTCCTTGAACTGGAAATTACTGGATCTGAGGCTTGTTTGCCTCTCTAAACATTTTTCTTGCGTGATTTTCTCTGAATTTTTCCAGAATTTTCCAACTCAATAGTTAGCTAAATGTTTTAATTTTACTTGAAAAAGCCAAATTGTTTACTTAAAATTATATATTTACAAGTTATACACATTTTCCAGAATTCTTCCAAATTTCGGATTAAATACTTACGCAAAAATCTTTCTTGTACACTAAATGGTAAATAAAAATCAATTAAATTTAATTTTTTTAAAGATTTCCAGATTTCCAATTTTTTTCCAAAAACAAGGTTAAAACAAAATTATTTTTTCGAAAATTGAAAAAAAGTTGAAAAAAATATATATTTTTTATTTATTTAAATTTTTGTTATCTGGGCCTTTTTGGGCAATTTTGCGAAATTTAAAACTACCGTTATATTCTAACGCTTAAGCTAAACTAAGCTAACGTAATTACCAGATAATATTACCCACCGCAAAGAAATTCTGTAAAAGTTTATGTGAAAAGTTATTTTTTTTATTGTTGTTTAAAACAAAAATTTAAATTAAAGAGGTTCTGGGGTTTTCTGGGGTCTGATTTTTGCATAGGTTTTTTCCTTACTTAGTCCACTATAATGTAGTTATAAAAAATATGCGGAACTTTGTGGGACTTTAACGAAAAAACAAGAAATGTCGGAAAAAAAAATGATAATACAAAAAATAGGGGATATACAAAATATTTATATTTTTTTTATAAAATCCTCTTTTAAATTGTTATTATTGCGCAATTAATAGAAAAAGATTATATTGTAAGATAACAAAAAAGACTACAAATTTTCGTAGCATAATTAAGACATCTAATATAAGCGTTTATTTTGGCTAGGTAACTTTAGTTATAGTTGGAAATTTTGCCTCTACTCAATGTATAAGATAATTAACCATAATAAAAATGCATTTAAACCCTTATTTTTCATTTTTTGTTTTTTACCCGATGTCCAGCCTATGGCCCGGTTCGTTCCATAGTGGCACGCATGGAAAAGTTACGCATGATGCAGCGTAGCGGCGAGTCCGGAAGGCTCCAGATATCTTGATCCATCCAATCCGATAATGTGTATCGAATTAGCTGACTAGCAAGTTATAACGACAGTATTCCAAGAAATAAAATTTATCCATTTAATAAGTTTTGTTAGTGGTGCGAAATAACATGTGGTGCCACCTATAGCGTAAGAATTTTCTCCTTAAAACTCTAATTAAGTCAATATGAATGTGCTTTAACTTATATAAAAATTCGTATAAAAACATATAGAAATCATATATGAAATTTCGTATAAAAATATATAGAAATCATATATGAAATTTCGTATAAAAAAATATAGAAATCATATATGAAATTTCGTATAAAAACATATATAAATTATATATGACATTTCTTATAAAAAAATATGGAAATCATATATGAAATTTCGTAAAAAAACATGCTATGTAATTTCGTAAAAAACGTATAAAAGACATATACGTATTTTCATATTAAAACTCAACAATCTAACTTATATGAAAATTCGTATAAAAACATATATGAAATTTCTTATAAAAACGTATAAACATATAAAATTCTCAGACATATAGAAATCAATTACATTTCGTATAGATTCATATACGAATTTTATAGGAATTCTAATTAATTTTTTTACAGGGAGATACCTGAAACTTTGTCAGCCAGAGCAAAATTACTCAACAAAATACACAGAATAAGATAATACAAAAACATCTTTAAAAAATGCAAAAATTAATGCGATTTTTCAAAAGAAAATCCTGAGTAAAACATCAACATTATCGATGTTATAATAAAATTTAAAACGTGTGATGTCAAAACGACTGTTAAGAGCCACATTTAATCTAGTTTTAGAAAAATAGTTAATTTTATTAATAGAATGATTTTAGTTTATGGACTTTCTTCCATATACCCGGCTATTGGGCAATTACTCTGTAATATTCCCTGGGGAATATAAAATCAGCTAATTTTTTTATTGGAAAACTTATTTATATATTATTATGTATTAATATATAATATAATATTTATATATTTAACATATTATATAGTATTAATTTTATACACTGTATAATATAATTATATTCTATTATTTAAATTTAATTAAATAATGTAAACAATTAAAGATAATTACTTTCGGCTTAATGCATTTTGAAACTAAATTACTTTTAGTCAATGTTAAAATTTAACCTTAAATTGTAATAGTCTCTAGCAAGTTTATATCTTAAGTTCAATAAATATTAATTATACGGATTTTATGGTAAAACATTATAATTTTTATGAATCCTTGGCGGTTTTTAGAAAATTATTACATTTTATATAAAATAGAAAAATAGACCTTCAGTTATTAAAAAAATATTCGCAAAAAAAATTAACTGTTCGAACTACCATCTATCATCTAACTAATTTTATCTAACTAATTTGTCAATAAATTTTAAATCCAAAATAAATATTTTAATATATAATATTATAATAACTAATATAAAATCTTTCATATTTAATGCGAAAGATTATTTGAACTTCCCGAGATATATCAATTCATTTAAAACGTTGGTATAATCAAAATTTGGAGCCACAGGTGACCAACAAAAATTAGAACTAGAAACAACCAAATCTTGGTCAAGACCAAGAATCTTTACTTTCTTCTATATCTTTTTATTTTGTCTCTGTTTTTGCCCTTGATATTGCATATTGCAATATTGTTTTTGGTTTAAGAAAAATTTGACGCAAGACTCAAAACTTTTGAGTATTATGATTTGGTAATTTTTCTTTTTATTATATAAGCAAACAAAATGATATTATTTAGTGATAACATAAATAAGTTTATAACAAATAAGTGATAAATAAGTAATAATAAATTGTGGTGGATATTTAACAGCATAAAGAGACTTTTAAGGTATTTTCCAATCATGATTTAAAATACTGTTGTAAAATTTTTGCCACTTTTCTTTGTTATATTTGGGCAAAGCCTCAGAACATACATTTTACATATACATATTCAAATTTACGCAAAATACCGTTTTCCCCCAGAAGATCTACTTACAAAGCTAAACTAAACCTAGTAACTTTTTTAGTTACTAATAATGAAATGAAATAGGGTATACTATATACTTTAAAGTATATATACTATGGTCTGTTTCATCAAGCAAGATAGTAAATTAAGTGAATAATTTCAAAACAGATTCGAATATTGGATGTGCGAATATACTGCATAGTTTATTTTATAAAGCATAACTATATTCTATACACAAACATATACCATTCAAACCTGTTGTTAAAATATTTACTGTGCGATTTTTAATTTACTATCTTACTTGAAAAAACAGACCATACATAATTATTATATTTAAGCTTGGTTTGGTAATCCAACAATAATATTAGATAGTAGATGGCTGGATTAGGGTTATTTATATTAAAAAAATTCTTGTCCCTTTTTGCTTTCCCATTTTGAAAATTTTAAATTTTTCGGAAAGCCTTGTATTACCTCTATAGTAGTAGTAGTATCTATATTTTATGTTCATCATCCATAATTTTTTCAGATTTTACCTCTCGTAGTTTTTGAAACAGAGCGGGCATAATAGTAGATTACAGGCCGACTCGGAAAATAGTACTTTTACGAAACCTTCTTAACGAACGAGGCACGAAGTGCCGAGAACATTTATGGGTCCAGGAAAAGTATTATTTTCCGGGAGACCTGTATACTATTTTATTTGCAAAAATAAAGTACTATTTTTTTAACCTGTGTATTTAAATTAAAATGAAGAAAATAATACTATAATACTTAGTTTTTTAGTTCTTTTCATATCTACCACAAATATTTTTTCCTGCATTTCACATTCATATAAAACTGAAGTTCTACATACGCGTAACACAAATAAACAAGGCTGATAGCTCACAAGGCGCCGTTTATAAAATTTATTATCCTTCTCAGTCTCAAAAGTAAAAAACATTGACTAAAACTGTACATTTAAGTTTTTTAAACGAAATGTATTAGATTATATTCGTGTTTATCATGACAACACCAGTTCAGCCACCTTACTTTAAGCATTATTAATTATACTTTAATCGGTGGCGCCATCTAGCGGAAATTAATGATTTAAATTCCAGACCAGTAATAGTTTACTGGTCTCTATTTTTCATTACAGGTCAGGTCCAGGCGTGAAAACAGTAGGACAGGAAATCATGTACTTTCCAAACTTTATTAATGCATGTAATGTATGTATTACATATACAGTTGCGAATAAAATCTGTTATCCAATACATACAGGTAATAAGACAATTACCAGCTTTATTTTAAATAGATAAACTCAATAATAACCACCGCGTGGCTTTTACTTTATTGAGTGGTTAATTATTTATTTTACCCACTCAACTGTCACTTGTGAAATTATTTTCTTGTAATTGTCATTAAAATTTTTAATAAAAATATGAATTCCTAAGCTATTTATTGGATAAAACCTTGTATGGCACTCATGGGTAAACCGATATTGCCCTCTCGAAAATTAACCTGCTTGGATGACGCCTCGTAGATTAATTTTCTCATGGGCAATATCTTACTTTACCCACTAGTACCATAAATAACTATTATTTGCATTTTTTAGATGACTTTTCATATGATGCCAAACTCGATAAGGATGTATGAAATGTAATTTTTGACTTTTTGGCAAGAAATTCAAATTCTAAACAAATAATTTTACCTACCTGGACTAGATTCCCGTTACAATGCAATATACTCGTATGCTAAATTTTAGATTCCTAGTTTGTATAGTTACTGAGACTATTTCAAATGAATCTGATAAAAGTTTTTGCACATGTGCAATTATCACTTGGTTACTATGGAAACAAGAAACTGACAGTTACTGACATTTTAATAAATGTTATATTTTTGAAAAATGTGTTTTTAAATTGTGAAGCTTAGCTTTAGTTGATTTATTTTTATTGATTAGCAATATAAATGCTTATTTTATTACCAAAACATCCTAGGTATAAACCCTAATTAATTTCAAATAATATATTATATTTTATGCACTTTCCATCTTAAAAGCTTTAAACTGATATTCATAAATTTTAATTTATTTAATTGGATCTTGGCCACTCAAAACTAATTTAAACACTTACTCATTAAAAATATATTTACAGAAGTAAATAATTTACTTCTTTTAAATGACGGAAATCAAAACATCAAAAGACTGCGCTGGCACCAGTACAGCGTTGCCACCAGTACATCGTTGCCAAACTTTGTTAAAAACCGATAGAAATTTTTTTTTACGGATGGAAACACCCGTTATTTTATTTCTTTTCAGTTAATGTTAAAATATATGATAAAAACTATTTTATTGAAATAATCTTAAGCTTAAAATATCCCTCAAGCAAAGTTTAGACTTGGCAACATTCGCGAACAAGTGAACATCGTGGTTGTAAAAAGCGCGAAAAATTTGAGATTTAAATTTTTAATTATAGTAAAGTAATAATGTTGTTTAAATGGTAAAATTATATACTTCCTTATTTTGTTTGTCAAATAGTCTTTCAAAATACCATTCGTACACGTTTTGCTTAAGGACATTGCCAAGCATAATATTTTTTTAATACAGTAAAAAAAAATATCGATAATTCAACATGCACTTATGATATTACTTCTGATAAACCGCTGTAAAATACGGACTGACAGACGCAACCCTATGAGTGTTCCGTTTTTCGTTTTTAATGTACGGAACCTTAAACAAATTAAGAAGGAAAAATTAAATAATTAGATATTAATTTTAATATGAATAGAAAATTAATTTAAAGAAAAATTAAGTGAAATAAAAACATTTCCCAAAAAAAAATGTACCGACTTCTATGTCTCTAAAAAGTAAAAAATAAAAAATAAGCCTGTGTCAAGTCAATTTCACCACTCTCTAAATTAAATACTAACAATTATTCTTGTTGTTAAATTGTTTGCTGTGAAATTGGCACCGACTATTTTTTTATTTTTTACTTTTTAGGTTCATTTGCACCAACTCTTAAACTGGGATTATCTCAACTAAACTGAGTTTAAGTTCAAAATACTGCAATCTGAGTGGTTGGCCGTCCATTTAATCCAAGTTTAAAGCTAAACCATCGTTGGTGCAAGTGGCCCTTAGAGACATAGAAGTCGGTTCATTTTTTTTGCGAAAATTTTTAATTTTTTACTTTTAGAGACACAGAACTTGTAGATTTGTAACGTCATTTAAGTTATATTTTAGTTGTCCTTCCATCTCGGCAAGCTGCTGACGTCATTACGCACTATTAGTGCGTCATACGTCATCATCTTAAGGATAAATTTCTAACAAATAAATTTAGTAGTATTTTTATTTCAGCGCCCAAGATTCCAACCAACCTTATTTTAAACAAAATACTAAAGAAAATCTTTGTTAAACTTTAAGCGTTAAGTAATAATCAAATAACGCCTTATGGTATAATCACAAATTTTATAATGTTCTCTTGGTATTTTAATATTACAGAATCAAGTTTAGCGGCATTTAAAAGATATTTAGCCTACCGTAATATTTGAGTGACCCCTTAATCAAGTTACCCGGCTTATCCGAGTTATCCGATCATTTTCTAAAAATTTGGTTGGCATTAGAACCAAATTAAGCCGGTTTTAAGTGAAATTGCGTTAAAACGATTAGATTTATCTTGATAATCCGGCTTACCCGGCATTATCCGAGCGTCAAATTAAAACGGGACCACCTCATGAATGTCCTCTTTAAGTAGCAAAAGGTTTCATCAAGTTCCGTTCATCAGTTCCAAAGTTATGTGGGAACAAACATAAAAAAACAAAGTCACACGTCGAATTGATAACCTCCTCCTTTTTGGAAGTCGGTTAAAAATTGATGAAATAATCCCAACGGTATGTTGTTGACACTTTTTTATCACACTTTTTCTTATTCAAGTACCTAGCTGTAGTAGGTATATTATAGTTTCTCCACACATGTCCATATCTAATTTTAATTATTATTGTTTTCATAAATAAGAAATCTACATCAAAATTCCCAACCTTGAAGATCAACAATATTATAATATAATAAGAAAAAAAACATTTTTGAGAATTTTACAAAAAAAATGTCACTGCATTGTAAATGCAAATTTATTCGGACTAATGAAAATAATGTGAGGTCGACAATTTAAATTTATTTTCAATTCCACAAGATCTTTCCAATTAAATAAGATGACTGAGGGCTTGGGTCACGGATTTGTCTGATTATTTTTTTGTGTAGCCCACCAATGTTGGAGAAAAACTTCCACGGGATTTTTTTCAAAAACGCCCCGTTTCGAAAACATGATTTTTTAAATTTTTTTCAAAATTTTTCGAAAATGTGACATTGACGTGCAATAACTGAAAAAATTATTTAACCTAGAAAACTGCGGTTTTCGCCATTAAAAAAAAATATATATTTTTTTCTATCAAATTTTATCAAATTAGTTTTGACTGTTTTTTGTTTTTTCAAGATGGTGGCGAAACTTTTTTAGGCCTTTTTTCTCAAAAACTCCATTTTTTATTTTTTTGAAAACTTCAGGATCAACTACTAATTATGAGTACTTTTGGCCTTTGGCCAAAAACCATTTTTTTGAGAAAAATGGCTTCAAAATTGTTGACAAATTTAATATGTCAGTTTTACCAAGTTAAAAGTAACTTTTTTAATAATTTTGAAGGATGTTTTATTGAGGAATGGCAAAAGGAAACCCTTTGAATTTGGTTTATGTAATTGTCTAGAACAACACAAAAAATATACCAAATAATCGAATATTATAAATTTATTTATTTTTTTTTGTATTTTTTAGTGGAGTTTGTCTTTTAAACACTGTGTAGAATAATACAAGAAAAAAGAAAACAATTTTGCAAAAACTATTCTTTATTATATTCAGATATTAGATTGCAATGTCATTTTAAACAAATTTTGCCCATTAATAATCATATATTTAACTTAAAAATTTTATTTTATTTTAATTTAAAATTTTCATATAGCTATGTATGGTGGCCGACCCATTCCATATACTCGTTCCATACTGAGCCATCCCTCTCTCTACATAGGTACGCCTATGACTAATAGTATTTATTCCTGAAACTTATAGTAGTCTTAGCATAAAATTAATATAATTATATTTATTTAAATAATAAAGAAAAATCTGTTTTTTACGCAGTTATTGCATAAAAGAAAGGTTGCAAGTAATAATTACGTAAGTCCACGGGGTATTTTTCATAAGGACATGTTAGTATATTATTGACATTACCAGATGATGCAGATGATTGCTGATGTCATGAGCGTGCGTGCCAGAGGGGTACCACGTGATTTCGACGCATTTTTCAAGGCCCCCTGTTTTCCGTTTTACATCATTTTAATTAAGTAACGGTTAATTACCTGCTAATGTAATTATAATATATCGGTAGGTATGTTTAATGATTTTTTTATAAAACTAATTTGCAAAAAGTATTAAATTTCTTTGAAAATTTGTGTTAAAAATATAGTAAAAATGAAACTATAAAATAAAATCGGAACAAGCTCCAGCTCCTGTCAAGTATTACATATTAGGATAATTTAAATTTGAAGAAAAAATTAATTTCAAGCGGTTAAAGGCACCATGTTCCCTCACAACCCCACTTGTATTTTATTTTATTTTATTTTATTTTATTTTATTTTATTTTATTTTATTGTATTGTATTAAATTGTATTGTATTGTACTGTACTGTGCTTTACTGTACTGTAATGTACTGTACTATAATGTAATGTAATGTACTGTACTGAAATGTACTGTACTGTCCTGTACTGTACTGTATGTACTGTACTGTACTGTACTGTACTGTACTGTACTGTACTGTACTGTACTGTACTGTACTGTACTGTACTGTACTGTACTGTACTGTACTGTACTGTACTGTACTGTACTGTACTGTACTGTACTGTACTGTACTGTACTGTACTGTACTGTACTGTACTGTACTGTACTGTACTGTACTGTACTGTACTGTACTGTACTGTACTGTACTGTACTGTACTGTACTGTACTGTACTGTACTGTACTGTACTGTACTGTACTGTACTGTACTGTACTGTACTGTACTGTACTGTACTGTACTGTACTGTACTGTACTGACTGTACTTTACTGTACTGTACTGTACTGTACTGTACTGTACTGTACTGTACTGTACTGTACTGTACTGTACTGTACTGTACTGCATTGCACTGCATTGCATTCCATTGCATTCAATTGCATTCCATTCCATTACATTGCACTGCATTTAATTGTATTCCATTACATTCCATTGCATTTCATTGCATTATATTGCAGTCCATTACATTGCATTGCATTACATTGTATTGCATTACATTGTATTGCATTGTATTACACTTCATTGCATTACACTGCATTACATTGTATTATCTAGATCTTGAATATTGAATTGCATTGCAATGCATTATTTTGCATTGTATTGCATTGTATTGCATTGTATTGCATTGTATTGCATTGTATTGCATTGTATTACATTACAATGCATTGCCTCGCATTGCATTGTATTGCATTACATTAAATTGCATTACATTGTATTGCATTGCATTGCATTGCATTGCATTGTATTGTATTGTATTGTATTGTATTGTATTGCATTACATTGCGTTGCATTGCATTGCGTTGCATTGCATTGCATTGCATTGCATTGCATTGCATTGCATTGCATTGCACAAATGTCCCACCAAATGGAAATAGGTTTAAAAAAAAAATCAAGTTTAGATGACTATTAATTATGTTAGTAAAGGGTCTGTAAACTTCAAAACCTTTGAGAACAAAATCCTAATGAGCGCCAATTCTTAAATAGTGGTAAAAGTTCTTCCGCAGACTGCATACTAAACAACATTAACAAACTTCAAAGTCTTTTGCACAATTCTCATATTGTTTTTGTTGCTGATTTGGATTCTATTTATTGCATTGCATTGCATTGCATTGCGTTGCGTTGCATTACATTGCATTGCATTGCATTGCATTGCATTGCATTGCATTGCATTGCATTGCATTACATTGCATTGCATTGCATTGCATTGCATTGCATTGCATTGCATTGCATTGCATTGCATTGCACAAATGTCCCACCAAATGGAAATAGGTTTAAAAAAAAAATCAAGTTTAGATGACTATTAATTATGTTAGTAAAGGGTCTGTAAACTTCAAAACCTTTGAGAACAAAATCCTAATGAGCGCCAGTTCTTAAATAGTGGTAAAAGTTCTTCCGCAGACTGCATACTAAACAACATTAACAAACTTCAAAGTCTTTTACACAATTCTCATATTGTTTTTGTTGCTGATTTGGATTCTATTTAGACAAATCTCTATCCCTTTCCGTTTTTGAGAAATACCCTGCCGAAAATTTGAAAAAATTAATAAATGTTAGAGGTTTTGAATTTTACAAACCCTTTGCTCACATGATTTATCATCACCTAAGTTTGCTATTTTTTTTAACCGATTTCCATTTGGGGGCCGTGTGTGTATTGCATTGCATTACATTGCATTGTTTTTTATTATATTATATTGTGTTGCGTTGCGTTGCATTGTGTTGTATTGTATTGTATTTTATTGTATTATATTGTATTATAATACAATATAATTATATAATATAATTATAAGTGGGGTGGGTTAAAAAATATTCTTTCAAAAAACAACTTAGTTTAAAAAAAAGTTTTTTGAAAAAAAAAATGTTTTTTTGTTTTAATAAACCTAGGCTTGGAAAGAAAAGTATTCTTTTGCTGGTATGACAAAAATTCTATGGTTCACTTTTAACATACGTTTTCTGAAGTTTCTGAATGTATTCAGAGCAAATATTATCAAGGAAACAAAGGATTAAATATTACCTATTATGTGATGTAATATACCGTCCTTATTCGTTAACATAGGTGCCAACTCCGCAGGTATGGGGGCCTTGCCCCCCTTGGACTCATTACTAGGGGGGCCAGACCCCCTTGAAAAATTTTCTATACTTTTAATAATTTTTTGAATTCTTAAAAATTTTCGCTAGCGGTGTCAGGGACTTTTCACACTTATGTAAAAAATAAGTATATTTTCATTAAAAAAAATAAACTGTAAAATTGTTTTAAACTTAATATTACCCTTCAAATTCATAAAAATTGCACATGTGACAATTTAATTTTCTTATGCTTTTATAAAGTTTTAAATTATAAGGGCATATCCACAGGCTCGCATAAGAATGTGATGCGGTGATTGGCTTGATGGGCCGCCATGTATCTTTTAAGCCAATCACAGCATCGCATTCTTATGTTTTATGTTCTTATGCAACCTTCTGGATAGGCCTTAAGACTGGCGACTTTAAGATGGTCCTTCATCTTCCATTTTTTTTAATTAGAACTTATTGTCAACCTACAGTATCTATGACTCGGACATGTCTCCGCCAATATTTGGTCTTTTGGCGGAAGCGCCAGATTTCTAAAATTATTTTAGTGTGTATTGGATCCGCTGTAAAAAACTCTTTAAAAAGCCCTGTGATACGGCAATGATCATGACTGAGTTACCTGTATTGATTGATTGATTTATATAATAAAATAAAACTTTGCTTTTAACAAGAAATACATTTTGGTAAATACGCATCGTTTTTTGGAATTTACCCCCTCGAGACTGATTTCGTTGATTCGCCCAAGCCTTGTACACACATTATAATCTTTATACATTTTTGCATTTCAAAAATATTTGGGCCCCCCTGAAATTTTTAAAAGTCGCCGCCCATGTTCCTTTGAAAATAGCGTCACGTCTCTTACTGATAGAAGGTCAAAATTCAATTAAATTCATTGTAAATGAGAGCTAATTAGGTGTAAATTTGCGTATTTAAACATCACATCTTCTTCAAAGTCAGTGTCGTTTTAAATAGCGAGGTCCTGTACCCTATAGAACCCACCAAGGAATAAAAAAAGACGATTAAGTTTCAGATCAAGGAGATTTTTTTGTTTAGGGGAAACTGGGGAAAAGTAACATTGACATAAAATAAAAAAATACCTATCTTGAAAAATGCCATACATTTCCAATTTTAAAAATTATACCACAAAGATAAAAAAAAATAAGATTTAAGTGATTTTTTCAAAATAGCCTCCTTTCACATATAAAATTTGGCCTTAGTACATTTCACTTCAATTATGGTGATTTTTCATCTGAGTTTACTGTACTATCACTACTATTTCGCGGATGCTACTCCTGACAGGTATTCCTAATTACATAGAAACTTCATAATAAAATGTGGTCTGTCCATCTATTTGTCAGTGTGTCTGTCTGTCTGTCCGGAAAAATTTGCCCCCCCGATAACTCGAGAACGCTTTATGCTAAAGACTTCAAATTGGCACCAAACGTTACCGTAGACTAACATCTCTACTCTCAATTTACCTACTCCCCAACATCCCTATTCCATAACATCCCTTCCATAACAAAAAATTAAATAACCTAGAAGAAGGATCTTTGTTCAGACAACCGCTCATTTATTATTAACTGACTAATAAAGAGCATATAGTGTAGAGTAGAGTTATTGGGGAGTAGATATGTTGTGGAGTAAAAATCGAAAGTTCGAAAGTTCGAAAGTCCGGTGAAACCGGAAAGTGTCAAAAAATGTCTAACCATGTCAAAACGGCCTAAATTGTACATAATATACCCACTGCAAATTTCACGATCCTACAGAAAAAAGTAAAAAAGTTAAGGGGGTGAACCACCTTCCTGAAACACCCGGTATATATATCAAAATGTTGGAAATTACACGTACTTTATTGTTTATGAGGAGTTGCTTGAACGTAACTTCTAGAAACTAGAAAAATGGAAAAAAGTGAAAAAAAAATTGAAATGCACATAACCTCAAAAATATTGGCCTCACAGTTATAAAGTCTGCGTGAAAACAAAAGATAATTTAATTATCTATAACTTTGGTTCTTGGAACTTTTCCGCTGAAATCAATAGTTTCGGAATTATGCAGCAATTTGCATTTTCCAATATGGCGACCGGAAGCCACCACATAGAATAACAAAAATCCGGATTTGAGGTTTTCCGATAGCCCCCTTTCACATATCAAAGAACTGACCTTAGTATATTTCACTTCCCAGATAATCAGTCTCCTCGGAAACCCAAATAAAACGCGTCGCGTCAATAAAATGCTGGTAAATTTCTTGCAACAGTAGGCCAATAAGTTGGAAGTACAAAACCTTGCCCGTCAGTTGCATGCTAACTGCAAGAAAAATGTTTCCACCTAAGTTGAACGCGCATCTCCAAGTTTCTGATCAACAGTTGTATGCAAACGGGGTGCAACCTACGGGCAACACATTTCCTACAATACGGTGGAGCCCGTTGTCTGCAATTTACATTAAATAACATAATACGTTGCCAGGAAACGTTTTCGCCGTGCGTTGTCCACAATAAGTATACGGAAAAGATTTCCCGTCGATTGCCCGTGGGTTGCACAAAATACGTTGTCAGAAAACGTTTCCGCCAATAGACAACCAAATGAGAGCAAACAGCTCCAAACTAAACTGAACAATTGAACGGCAAGCGAACGGATTCTGGGTATCTGGGTTACAATTATGGTGATTTTTCATTTAAGTTTACTATACACGGTGTATTTGAAATAGCGTAGGAAATTTTAACAGGTGATTCTACATGATAAAATATGACAAAAAGTTCCTATAAATATATGTCTAAACATGCGTCATAAGGGAGCTACGCCCCTTTGAAAGTGGCTAAAAAAATCGGTTTTTATTTAATAACTCAGGAACCCTTTGATATATATCAACTAGGTTTTGCACGTCAACTAATCCTACCAAGGCCCGTTTCTGTGTGTTATTTTCATGTACTTATTTCAACCAGGGGTGTGCGAAACGGGGGGGGCTTATCAGTTTTTTGTCCCAAACTTTTTTCTGTGTAACTTTTTCGCTATTTTATTTTTGAAATATGATTCCTCAGGTCAAAATACATCAAAAAGGTACTCTTGTTGTTATACTGTAGGATTAACCGTTTTCGAGAAAAATTCATTTAAAGGTGAAATTCCACGGTTCGAGGTAGAAAAATTAAATAAGGTAAGGTCGGCTAACTGGGCCCTTGAGGTATCTGGGCCATCCCCTTCGTAATCTGTTACTACGAAGTATTTACATAATTTTAATATAAGTAGATTTGAATTGTGGTGCCATCTACCCGAAACAACTAAAACTGATATAATCCATGCAGCCGTTATAATTCAAATAGCCGTGAAGAAGTGCAGAGTGGTAATGCGTCGGTAACAATTCGGCAATAAAAATAGAAATATGTAAAAAAAATCAAATTTTTATTTAAAGTTACACTGATTATATTGAAACGTAAGTAAAACATTTAAATGTAATGGGTTTTTGTTTGTTTTAAGCTATCATTTATTTTGAAGGTTATGATAGGGGGGACCCAGTTTCCCAAAAAAAAATCGCTTTTGGGGTAACTGGGACATAGTAGTTTGGGTAACTGGGTACCCATAGGACCCAGTTACCCTAGTAGTATCCAGATACCCCTGTTTTAAATTTGTGGCTTATTTTTCCAGAATGGTAAGAAATTATCAAAGAAAAACAAACAGAGGGGCTGACAGTGGTAGTTACAGTCGAGAGGAACTGCAGTCCGCTGTACTGGATATCAAGGAACAGAAAAAAACTATAAGAGGAGCTGCAAAATTCTACAAAATTCCAAGATCTACACTTAAGCATTACGTGCGTGGAACTAGAGGAGATAAAGGAGTGGTTTCTATTGGTGGTAAAGGAGGTGGCGGTAAATACTCACTTCCCATAGAACATGAACAGGATTTGGTAAAGGGTATTAAAACAATGGAAAAATGGGGGTTTGGTTTATCACGAAATGAAGTTCTTGATGTCGTACAAATGTATACGAAAAGCAATAATTTAAAAACCAGATTTAAAGATGGGAGACCAGGTGAGGACTGGTTTATTTCGTTTTCTCGTAGAAATAATCTTTCCATTAAAAAACCCCAAGCAGTAGAATATTTACGCATGGCTCAAATTAATCCTTTCGTAATATTTGGATTTTTTGAGTTACTAACAAAAACAGTTGATGATCTTAACCTAAACGGAAAACCTCAACAAATTTTTAACCTGGACGAGACATCATTTTGCCATGATCCAAAGAAAACCAAAGTGGTTGGTGCAGTAGGTGTTCGTAGTACCAGAATGATAAGTTCAGCTGGTAGGGAAAATACATCGGTATTGATTTGCACATCGGCTGCAGCACAAAAATTGCAACCATTAGTTATTTTTAAAGGAAAAAACATACTAGAAAGCTGGATTAGCCAAAATGTTAAGGACGAGATAGCTTACGCAGCTTCTAAAAGGGGGTGGATGGAAAGTACCATATTTTTGAACTGGTTTAAAAAATGTTTTTTACCAAATATTCCAGCAGAACGTCCAGTCCTATTAATATATGATGGACACACTACTCACGTAAGTCCAGAACTTTGCAAAATTGCTATGGAAAATGAAGTCACAATTTTAAAGCTGCCCCCACATACTACCCATGTATTGCAGCCACTAGACGTTGCCACATTTGGACCTTTTAAAACTGACTGGGATAAACACCTTGTTAAATGGCAGCGTGAAAATCCTAGGAAAAAAATTCCTAAACGAGAATTTGTTGCCTTGCTAAACCAAGTATATAAAAATGTTTCCACCGAAAACATTAAAAGTGGCTTTAAACAGACTGGAATATATAATGAAGAACGAGAAATCCTTGGTTTACACCCTGTAAATAAAGATGTAATACCAGATAAACTTTTCAAGCCTAGTGATTTAAAGAAGTATCGAGAGTGCATGGACAATCGATACCAATTACTCACTGTGCCAAACGACGAACCACTTAACAATCAATTATCCAATGAACCAATTAACAAACAAAATGACCAACCCCCCAACCAGCAAACCAAAGAACCGCTTAACCAACTAGTAAATCAAATAAATGACGATAAACTTGATCCTCAATCCATTGAAGAGCTACTTAATGAAACCCCCAATCAACCAGCCGACATAACACTTAACCCATCAACTGAAATTTCATCCAATGAAGCACCTGCAGAATCACTTAACCAAGCAAATGACCAACTAGAAACGCATTCGCCTAAATCTTTTGAAGATATTTTATTAAAACTAGTAGGTAGTTCCAAAAATGATCAACCTGCTCCAAAGCGCCGCAGAATTTGCATTGGAGCCGAAATAATAACTACTACAGGTTACATAGAAAAACTAGAGTCGGAAAAAAAAGTAAAAGAAGAACAAGAGAAGAAGAAAAACGAGCGCAAGGGGTCAAAAAAAAAGGGGGAAAAAGTGAAGAAAACAGATATGACGACAGTTAAAGCCACGAAACCTAAAAAGCGAGCTTATCAATTGTCTTCATCGAGTAGTGATGATGAAGAAGAGGAAATTGAGGATTCAGATTTACAAATAGGGTCTGATGAAGAGGATTTCAACGATGTTGTAGTCATCCCTGAAGATTATATTATTGTAAATTATAACGGCGAATATTTTCCTGGAATAGTGGTATCCGTTGAAGAAAAATCAATTCGTGTAAAGCATATGCACAGATGTGGAAAAAGCAATGCTTGGCGTTGGCCAAATAAGGACGATTTTGTTGACTATGAACCAGAAGAAATTATTAAAATAATTAAGCAACCTGTGTTGAAAAATAATAGAAACATGTATGACGTTCCAGAAATGAACAGATATATTAATGTTGGATAAGTAACTAGATAGCTTGTATTTTTTAAATGAAATAAAATAGTTTTTTCTAAAGTTGGATCATTTTGGGCCCACTACTATTTTATTACAAATGATATATCTTAGAAACAGTAAAATAGAATATAGACATTTTTTGAATGATAGTCAGTCAAATATCAAGGATGGCTCCAGTTACCCTAAACTTAATTCAATTTAAATCTAGAAAATAATAGGGGGGGTGGTCCAGTTACCCCAGAATCATGGGGCAACTGGGCACTGGTGCATTTAAGTAATAAAAAATATATATTTCACAAAATAATAAATATTTTCACAAACTCTTTTAGGATTGTGTGGCCAACACCATAGACACTATATTAGTTAAACAATGTCCGATTATATTTAAAACTAAATCGGATATTTAAGATTAAATTTTAAATGTTGCAAAACTAGGGCCCATTTACCCCACCTTGCCTTACTAAAATGTTGAAAACCAAAATTTTAATGATGCAGGGCGAATGTACATTAAAAACTAAGAAAAAAACCTCATATACAGGCATTTCCAAAAATCAATCCTAATGGAGCTATGGGCTCCTAAATATGCACCATTTTTAAAGGGCTATGGTAGGTTTAAAAGCGTTTTTTCGACCTACATGTATGGCAACTTTTTTTCTTAGTTTTTGATGTAGAATAACATTGCATCATTAAAATTTTGGTTTTAGACATTTTAGTATTTAATTTTTCGTCCTCGAACCGTGAAATGAACTTTTCTCGAAAACGGTTAATCCTACAGTATTACAACAAGAGTACCTTTTTTATGTATTTTGACCTGAGGAATCATATTTCAAAAATAAAATTTCAAAAAAGTTACACAGAAAAAAGTTTGGGACAAAAAACTGATAAGGCCCCCCCATTTCGCACACCCCTGCTTTAAATAAGTACGTGAAAATGACATACAAAGATGGGCCTTATTAGGATTAATTCACGTGCAAAACCGCGTTAATATATCTCAAAGGGTTCCTGAGTTATTAAATAAAAACCGATTTTTTTAGCCAATTTCAAAGGGGCGTAGCTTCCTTATGACGCATTTTTAGACATATGTTTATAGGAACTTTTTGTCATATTTTATCATGTAGAATCACCTGTTAAAATTTCCTATGCTATTTCAAATACACCCTGTATTATCACTACCATTTCGCGAATGCTAGTCAGGACTTATAAGACCAAATGAGTTTTCCCTTTAAGGGGCTGTTCAAGAATGACGTCACCTCCATAGGGGGGAGGGGGGAGTTGGTCAAAAGGTGACGAAAAGTGATAAAGGGGGGTGGGTGGTTCTGGCCAAAAGTGACGTCACCTTTAAAAAATTGTGTACGTATTTTTAAACAATTTTAGTGAAAATACTTATAGTAGAATTTTTATAAAAAACTACGACATAAAAGACTAGAGTAAATATTACTTAAGCCGTCGCTCTACAAAAAATTGTAATTATTTTTTCCCTATTCCTTAAAATAAGATTTAACCACCAGGAGCTCTGGGCCTGTTCAAAGCTAAGTTGTACCCAATATTTTGCTTTATTTGTTGATTTATTGTTTTAACCTATAGGTTTAAAAGTTTTAAAATATAATAAACCCGTATTAAACTTTTTATAATTTTTATATATTTTTATAAATAAAATATTGTAATTGTAATTGTAATGGTTTATTGTCATTCTAGGACCTATTCTTATAGGTATAATAGTATAGTTCTTTAATCTTTAGTTCCTAGTAGGTATATGGAAAATATAATTGCTTAAATGAGATCCTATTTTTTTTTCTGTATACGCTTTTTTAAATAAAAGAAAATAGTAAGCCTATTATTATGGGACCATATCTAAAAAAATAGGCACAGTGGGGGGGGGGGGTCCGCCAAAAGGTGACGTCATTTTTTTGTATTTTATAGGGGGGTCTAGGCAAAAGTGACGAAAGGTGACGAAGGGGGGAGGGGGTCGAAAATTGGTCAAAAATAGGTGGGGTCATTCTCGAACAGCCCCTAACACTTGTAACTATGTTACAAGCCTTGCTGTTTGTTTGCTCGAAATTCGTTTTTAAATTTTTAATCATTTTGGAGACGAAAATTTCTATTTCTTTTATGATAAAAAACATTTGTATGTAAACATTTTTGATGTAGGACAATCTTTGAAAATTGAAAAACGTACACAGTGTAGGCTACCTAACTAATAAAAGCTAAACATTTTAAGCATTGATACAATGAACATATTCTTAAAATAAATACCCATATATAATTATTAATAATATATTATTACTAATAATTAACAACTTAAAATTAGTGTAATTTAAATTCATATTACTTCAAACTTTGATTCACCGTAGTGGCGCCTTCGCCAAAATTGAAATTTTAATGGTAATACTGTGCGGTCCAAAAGTCACGCCTAACTTTTGAACGAATTGAGGTATCGACTTTAAATTTATAACTCGTAAATACGACCACTTAAACTATCGTTTTGGATATATTTGATATTTTTAGCTTGTAAAATGTATACAGGGGGGGTTGGGGCATTTTTTTAATGGAATAATAATGGATAAATTATTTTAAAGGCTTTAAAATTATCTATTTGACCATATACTTTTTTAATTTTTCGAGACAATTTTTGGGGGTTTAAAATAGGGGGAAAATGGGAAATTTCGTCGAAATTTCTTTTAAAAATTACCCAATTTTTTAAAAGATCTTTTTTTTGCGATAAAAAACTGTAAAGAACCGCAGAAAAAATCTATATTTCGACACTTATTACGAAGTAGAAGCAAATAAATTATGTTTGTAAACGTTATTTTGGCCAAACGCTAGTGGCCCCAAACTAAGTCTGATGGAGAAAATCTAAAAGATAATTCGGAATCAGCAGGTCGAAAAGCTATTATATTTCACTTCATTTCATTTCGTTTATTGGTATAAAATTGTTTACAATTGTTGTTTTTACAATAATTAATTATTATTAATTTATTATTTTACAAGATATTTCACTCTAGAGTTCTGCCCTGCAACTTGAAATTCTGTGCCCCTGTTAACATATTCTATTAGTAGATATTGTCAAGCTACTTGATTTCATAGCCTAGTTCTATTGTTTTACCATTTGACATTTACCGCTGCAAACTAGATGATAAATAGGCAGTTTCGATCAAGACACGCTCAAGTAGCACGTCGTGCATCGATATTGAATAATATCTGTAATAATGGTGTTAATACCATAAAAAGCACGAATTAGGAAGGCCAAAACATTCAATATTAATTCGTGTTAATAGATAGATCTTTATTATACTCTTCATGACACGCAGTGCTTGAAGAGCAAGGCCGTATTCAGGGGGGCCGGGGGGCCCGGGCCCCCCGAAATCCTAAAATTTTATACGAAAATTTAAATTTTTTTAAAACTTCTCCGGGGCCCGGTTTCAAGCGGGGCCTGGTGTTGATAGTTTCTTTTGGTTTATAATAAATAGTTTATACTTTATTTTTACTCCCCCAGAACGATAAGGACACAAAGCGAAGCAAATATGCAGGCTATTTTCCAAGTCCACCATACACCTTAAAATTCGTAAAAATTTTAGCCTGCGGCGCTAGAGTTTTGTTGCATTTAAACTTTAAATACACTTTTAAAATTAAAATAAACAATAATATTTCTAAAAAAAAACGCATGCTGTGCTATAGCTTTTTTACTCCCCCAGAACGATAAGGGCACAAACCGAAGCAAATCTGCACGCTCTTTTCCAAGTGGACCATACAGATTCAAATTCGTAAAAATTTTCGTTTGGCGCTACAGTTTTCTTGCATTTAAACTTTAAATAGTAACACTTTTAAAATTAAAATAGACTAACATTTCTAATTTTCGCCTGCGGCGCTAGAGTTTTCTTGCATTTAAACTTTAAATAGTAATACTTCTAAAATTCAAATAGGCTATAAAATTTATAAAAAAAATCGCCTGCGGCGCTATAGCTTTTATTGGACTTTTTTATTGGAGTTTATAAAACCTAGGCTTGAATTTTGTCAAAATTTTCGCCTACGGCGCTAGAACTTATACCACTGTTTTCAATTTTTAAGACCAGCACAGTTGTAAAATTTTTTACCTGCGGTGCTAGGGCTTTCTTATTTTTTTTATTTGAATTTTTAAAACTTGAGTTTTACTACATTGAATTAAAAAAAGGCCGGTAATTAACAGAAGTAAAAAAAAAACATGAAAAAATTTTCGCCTGAGGCGCAATTTTCATTCTTTTCGAGATTTAGGGAAAAAATGTTTTGCAAATTTCTAACAATTCTTGTAAGGATAATTTTTTTAGTGTATTAATAACAATCGAGTTATATTTATATGTAATATACCGAATCTGGAGGTGTCTTTGCCGGACTATTTTTTGAAATAACTTAAATCATCAAAAGTAATTTTAATAAATAATTAATAATAATTAATTTGATGTTAGTTTATTTTGACACAATAAATTCTTGTTTGGCATTTCTAATTTTTGGAATAAAAAAGATCTGAATTCGTTAAATTTTATTAATATTGAATAAAAATAAGCTAATAAGACATAAAAATTTTGCATTTTGGTTGATATTTCTTATAATACATATTACATTATCAAGCTTGTTACGAATATATCCAGTCGTTATGGTAATGCCTTGTTTTTTATTGCCTGAAACCGATATTATAGCCAATTTTTTGTGGAAACACCGGTTAACCGTACGGTTTTTATCCCCACCACTAAATTCGTATAACCGACAGTTCTCACAAAAACGCATTGGTTATTTTCTTGAGGTTTTGACATGTACCTAACCTAACTTCTCCCAAAAAACTGATAAGGTATATATTTTTTATATTTCCTTTGGATAAGATATGATGAAAAAGCACTTAAACTACATTTTCAAGTTTATTTGCTCATGGGGAAGGTAATAAACAACAATGATAAGTTTAAATAGTTTTTTATATAAGAATTAATTTTAAACCACATAAGCAAACACTTAGAAGTTAGAAAATAAAAGTTGAAATACCTTACCTACTTTATTTTTTACATTTCGCATACAAATCGAGAAAAAATTCCAAAGGCATGTGAATTATGGTGTAAATAAACAATTTATAGGTTAAGTTTTTACGGTTAACCGTATCTAACTCACCTCCGAACCTGTGTTAGACGCGGTTACTGCCGGTTAGTGACGTCATCGCTTCCCCTCACTTACCGTATGTAACCGATTCTCACAAAAACGAGTTTCAGTAACCTGGTTAGTTCCGGTGACCCGACAAAAAATTGGCATATGATAGTTGAAAAAAATAGTCAAAAATAGCCATGTTGAAGGTGAAATAGTTTTTTCTATTTTAAAATTCTCTGTAAGTTTTATATATTATAAATTTTCATGTATTTTTGTATGGTTACAGAGGGCACAACTCGACTTTCAGTGCAACCGTATCAATAATAATAATAATAATAATAATAATAATAAATTGTCTTTATTGAGGTAACAACCCTGATAGCACAAAAGCCTTCTAAGAAGATTCTTAAAATAAATAGCCGGAAGGACAGCATGTTTCTTAGAAGCATATATATTTTGCTCAGGATATTCTAAGAACGATTAAAGAAATGCAAAGGATACCCTTTTAATCGTGCTGGTAGTTCCTAAGAAGCTTCTTATAAACCTCTGTATTAAATAAGAACGTTTTAAGAAGCATGTTAAGAATGTTCTTAGAAATAGGTACATGTACTTTTAAGAATATTCTTAGCATGCTTCTTAAAATATTCTTATTTGATGCATTTAAGTAATAATATTGAATATTGCGCATGCGCAAACAAAGTTTCAGATTTCTACATTAATGTAGTTTTTCTCTTTCTTTCAAATATATTTTATGATACTCGATCCTTTTCATGGAGTGATATCATAAATTTGGACATGTCGAAAATTTTTACGTCTTTGTGATAAACCTAATAATAAAAGTATTTAAAAATCCTTAGATATAGCATCCATCTGGTAAGATTCATATGCGATATGCAGTTTTACTGTGAAAGCAAACTTTCTACCAGACATAAAATTCATGCGCCACACAAAAATCCAATGTTTAGAAAAAGAAATAGCAAATAATTATCATTTCAAAATATAATAATTTTAATTTTTTGTCTAAAACTATATAAAAATCACTTTATGTCTAAAAATATATCCATTTCTACTACTTAAGGGTAAAACTTGTGTTATTAACAGTAATTTTAAGAATATTTGTATTTCTAACCTAATAAAATTAAAATAATATAGACGCCATATTATTATTCTAAAAACATTCCCATTAGAATATTTTAAGAATATGTATTTGGGAATATTCTTAGCAAAATACTCTAATCATGCTTAGCATGTGCACTACAGCATTATTCTAAAAATATTCCCATTAGAATATTTTAAGAATATGTTTTGGGAATATCCTTAGCAAAATACTCTAATCATGCTAAGAATGTTTAGAGTAGAAGCACTTATGCTACTACAGCAGTGCACCTTTTAAGAACATGCTTAGCATGTTTACAGCATTATGCTAAGAATCTTTTCAAGGGAACGATTAAAAAACCTTCTTAGGATGAAGTGTGTTATCAGGGAAAGGGCGAAGTTTAGCCAAAAGCTACTCTTCCACTTAACACAGAGGGCACAACTCGACTTTCACTGTAACCGTATCAATAATAATAATAATAATAATAAATTGTCTTTATTGAGGTAACAAAGGGCGAAGTTTAGCCAAAAGCTACTCTTCCACTTAACCCAAATTACAGAAAACTATAATAGATTTAAAATCAATCAATATACTTATGAAAATTCATAATAAGCAATTTAATCCCCAACATAGCCATTTTTGAGTATTTATAACTCGATAGTTATTAACGAGGTTATTAATATATTAATAAAATTATTCAAACAAATTTTTTTGGATATTTCCTCCTTTACAAAATTGGCAATATACATTTTTATCGTAAGATACATATTTAGCGAGTTAACCGCGCTCTGCCCTAAAATTTTAGTTAGCGACACCCCTTAGGCAAATCACCCGGTGAAAACTAACAGGAGTGTTCTGTTACCATCCACTACTACCCTTTAAAATATCAGCTCGTGTACATTTATTGCAATTTCAACATAAGAATTTCTCGTTATTTGACTGGACTATACAGATGGTTTCCAATTACCAGAGGTCAAATTTGTTTTTATACAAATGTTTGCAAATGTTTTTATCGAATTCTGGACAACTTTACTTTTTTTCTGGACATCCGTCTGTCTGGAAATCAGTCTGTCTGTCCGTCTGTCTCTCCATCCGCCTGTCTCTCCATCCGCCTGCCGTCTGTCCGTCTGTCTCTCCATCCGCCTGCCGTCTGCCCGCCCGTACATCATAAATATTATGTTTACTTGAAAGTATACGATAACTCGAGAAAGGGATATCCGTTCGGATAGTAGAAATATAAGCATTAAAAAGGAGGGTATCGTTTGGATAGTAATTTTTGGGTCCATTCAAAAATATATATTTTACTTTGGAATAAATCTAAATAAAGTAGTGATAAAGTACTGTTTTTAAGTTCGAATTATTTAAAAAATAATTAATAATAATAATAATAAAATCTTTATTGGAAATTCCAATAGGCTATTGACCGAGGTCTTTCTGCCCACGTATACAAAGTTTAAGTTTAACAATTTAAATAATTTTCTTAAAAGCTTACATGTGGAAAAAAAATAAATATATACAATATTAATAACTACTTTCTATTATTGTGTAAATGAGTTGATGTATAAATGTATTTAAGTTAAAAGAGAGTTATAAAGTGGGAGTGCTGGGTTTCTTCTTTTTGGATTTTGAGTGGGTTCCTCATAGATTAGCATACATTTAATTTTGTCCAAATTTTCTTCTTTATCTCTGAATCTTTCTATAAGTTTTTTCAGTCTTACACTGATGGCTTCAACATTCGTCAGTTCATATAACAACTCATTAGATGGATTGAACAGTGGATTGGTTGGGTTGCGAATCTTGGTGATGGATCTTAGAGCTTTTCTTTCAGAGACTTCAATAACATTAATAGTTGATTGTGTGAGATTATTGGTGACCACTGAACCATATTTAATCATAGGTCTGCAAATAGTAGAGGAAATGCGTCTAATTTCGGATGGTTTCCAAATTTCAGATAGTAGTGTATTTAAGATACTGTCTGCAAAGGTAAACAGAAACCTACTTTTATGTGAAGCCAAAAGTCAAACTAAATCCGTCCTGTAATATGATAACGGTAGAGCTTCTCCCCTTTAAATGGCAGCACAAATCGTTTATATTGCAAATGGCAGTTTTGTGCTCAGTTGCATTATTATGCTTGTTTATTTTATAAATAATCGTTATAAAAGTTCGTGATTCTGTCTTGGGTAAGTTATAATGTTAGTTAAGTTGATGCACTATTCATAATTAAGCAATTTGAAAACGTAAACATTCTACAAATTTCTAATCTAAAAAGCAGAAAGTTGCCTAATTTCGGATACACCATTTTTGTGCATTTGATTCCCAATTTCGGATATCCGCAAGGTAATTATTATTCAGGATAACCAACCATTAATTATTATTTTTATAATGATACAACAAACTAAGATAAACAATTTTGAAAAAACGAAAATTACCTAAGATACTAAGATATTCGAAATTGGGAATCTAAAATTATAGTTCCTATAGTATTTCGTAGAAAATCGCTTAATGATTAATTTACGTCTTAAATGTGAAGGAATAACAAGAAACATAAGCAATGGGATCCAGATCTACTCTTGAAAAATTTTTTTCGGATATGTCCGAAATTAGGAGCCCTTTTTCAAATGCACAAAAATGCGCTGACTTTTTTTAACCGTGTTTTTTGGAAAAAATAAATAATAAAATTGCTTTTATAATAAATCATGGTTCGCTATAATAAGTTGTATCTGGTTATATAAAAAAAAATATCAAAAAGTAATACCGAGTATTAAATATTGAATACATTGTAAATGGTATCCGAAATTAGGCGACTTTCCTCTAGAGTATATTTTTGCTGCAGTTGTTGTACTAATGCCTTTGTTTTTGTATGTTAGTGATCTAAAATGTTTCGCTCTTTGAGATGTTTTATTTTTAAGATTTGTGTAATTTGGCTTTAGGCTAACTTTCCTGTCCAATAAAACAAAAATTATTTACATAAAAATTCATCAAAAATAAACAATTTGGCAATATAGTTTTGGTTTATTGTCAGATGTACCATCATTTTCATAATAAACGCTTACACCTAAAAATGTTACAGATTATATTGAACTTTATCAAGGTGTCTTTGACATTTATGTTTCAAATATTATTATGACATTACTTGTCAAAATAATTCACATTAGTTATGCCGCAGCTTACAAATTATCAAAAATGTATTATAACAGCAAGAATAAATGACGGGATAAGTTACGTGAAATAGCCACTGAATTAAATGTTGCAAACAGCACTATAATGCGAGCAAAGAAAAAACTTGAGGAAACTGGACAGATTAGCAGAAAGCGGGGTTCTGTTCGAAGTAGAATGAGTAGTGCAGAAGAAGATATGCAATTAATGAATTATCTGCGGGAAAACCCTTTCCATACCGCTGAAGAATTACGACAGGCCATCATTGAGGCTTGGCACGCAAAAATTACACCAAATTACACAAACCAACTGTTAGAATTACAAAGAAGATTTTTTTATTTTTCATATCTTAAAATAAGTCACTCTTTTTTTTCTTTATATTTTTGAAGACAATATTTTGAAGAAAAAAACATTATCCCATGAACCGTAAGAGTTGTACAAAAAGCGCTTAGTGTTTTGTGAGTTTAAAATCAAGCAGGGCAAGTTATAAAGAGTGACTTTTTTTGAGATCAAATCAAAAATAAAAAATAAATTCCTGTTTGTAACTCTATCTGGAGACATACTGTATAAATATCATTTATAATAAAATTTGTTAACCTTTTTGCTTATAAGCATATATGCTTAAAGACAGTTATAGGACTTGCACTATATAATATAGACTGTACTTTAACCTTACTTAATTATTACGGAAAATGTCAGTGTCAATCTTAGTAAAGTACATATACCACAACTAAAAATTTAAAATGTTGGGGTACCTCAGG